>CAVLJG010000006.1:77863439-78356040 GCA_963669975.1 Acanthoscelides obtectus
CATTCTCCAACGCGCCTAGGCATGCTTCTGATCAGGTGGTCAATGTCCTCCTGTGGTATCTCATTTCTGGCAACCACCAACTCCTCTCGAAGTGCTTCTAGAGTCTGAGGAGGACGTTGCAAATTGAGCAATCTCCTACCCATCATGTCCCACACGTGCTCAATTGGGGATAAGTCGGGAGATCTTGGTGGCCATGGTAACAATGGGACATCATTATGTTGAAAGAAGTCTATTGTGACTCTTGCAACATGTGGTCGGGCGTTATCTTGTTGGAAAGTTGGATCTGCCAGGGTGTCAAGATATGGTAAAAGAAGGGGGTTCTCGAACTTCGTGGATATAACGCTGCGCGTTCATGTTACCTCTGATGAAGATTAAAGGTGACCTGGAACCATAAGCTATAGCACCCCAAACCATAACTCCAACATTGTGATGAACATGTCTTTCAACAAAAAACTGTGGATTCCTCCTTTCACCACGTCGCCTTCTAACCCTGGCACGACCATCGTGCATGCCTAAACAAAATCGAGACTCGTCACTAAAGACAATACTGTTCCATTCCTGATCCCAGAGTGACCGTTGTCTGCACCACTCAAGGCGATTACGTCGGTGTTCTCGAGTTAAAGGGAGGACCCAGTGTGGCCGGTATGAAAACACGCCAAAACTTCTCATTCGTCGGTAAACACTTCGCATGCCAATAGGTCTTCCGTGTTCTGCAAACCATTCATTTGCAATGGACCTGGTAGTGGAGAAACGGTCCCTTAAAGCCAATAATCTTAGGCGGCGATCTTCACGGTCTGTTGTTCTACGGCGGCGTCCAGTGCCCCTTGCTCTTTGCGTACGGCATTCTCGAAGCCATGCCTGGCAACACCTAACCACAGTGTCTACACTTCTTTGCACTCTAACTGCAATTGCCCGAAAAGAAAGTCCAGCTTCCCGAAGTCCTACTATACGGCCCCTATCAAACTCACTAAGTTGACGAAATCGTACAGGTCTCCGTACTCTAGGCATCGTAACCGATCGTAAAGGATGTCAAGAACCAACATCCGCCAACGTTGATTCTTTACTGCGGCTGAACTATTCATTTTTAGAGCGTTAGTGAATTAAAAAAAAGCAGTATAAAAACCGGAATGTCCAACTGATAAGGCTGAAAATTTTTTCACTTGTTATTTACAGTAAGATAAATGCATTCACCAACTTTTATTAAAATAAAACCATTTAAACTGGGTGTTCGGATTTATATGTCACTTAGTATATGACAAATGTTTGCTATACTGCAAATTCTATATACGTATTGTTTGGGCGTACATATCCCCCAATGTTCAAATAGGGTGCTCATTTTTTCAGTCAATAGGCCAACGAAGAAAAACTTTAAACGGAAGATTTTTTTTTGTTAATCAGTCCTGTTGCGATAGAGATTGTTTTTTCGTTTCTAATGATTTTAAATGCAATAAAAAATTTCCTTGGTGTGCAATTCGAAAATATGCAATATGTGGAGTGGAATCTGAGTCGAAAAATCGGGAAACTGCTGTTCAAAGATGTTATCTAGAAACGTCACAAGCCTTATTTGATCAAGCTGAGTAGCCAAATGTAAACCCTGTTGTAAAAGAAATTGAACAGAAGGATTTAGTTTTTTATTTACCTGCGCAACTTTGCTCCCATAAAGTACTCCGTATAGCCACTTACAGCACTATTTCGGTTTTTAATAGAAATAAAATAGAATAAATAGAAAATAAAATTGTAACTTTGACTCCCTGATTCTCGTAAACTATCAACATTTGGACTGAGGTATGCTTAGGTCAATTCAGTCAATTAAGTTTATATCTAACATAACTAATCCTAGTAATTTCTCATCTGATAGATGTTGATTCAACTTGTACATAAATAATTTAATTTTTGTAAATTGTTCTCTCCATTTAATTTTTGCCGAGCTACACAAGAGTTGTCGGCAGCTGCGTACCACAAGATACGCCCTTTTGGCCCCTATTTTTGCCTTTTCTTAAAAAATATCCTTGGAATATTTTCAAGCGTGGGTCTTCTTACGATGACCTTTGCCAAGACGATCTAAGTCAGTGTACTGAAGGAGATCACCACATATACAGGGTGTTTCAGAACTATGGTATCAAACTTGTAGGGGTTATTTAGTGTAACAGTAGAAAACATTTGAGTATATGGACCCATAAAAACGATAACGGAGATTGATTTTTGTAGCTGCATTCCATATCGCCTTAGTCGTGCTATCGTATTTGTGAAGTTGGCACGAATTTAACAGAAACTAATTGTTGCTAATCGAAAACTTTACCAATCAAGAATTGGCGGATATGCATTTGGCATACGGAGCAACAAGCTGCAATGCACGAGCAGCAGCGCGGTTGTATCAAGAACGTTATCCCGAACGACAGCATCCGGGATACAAAAAGGCAAAAATTAAATGCATTAAATCCTATTTAGGCAATTCATCGTCTTTCTAAATTTTAACGCGTCTTAGGGCCGTAGTGCCGTAGAGACACTTTTCCGGATATGAGTCCCTATCCTCAAATGTTTTCTACTGTTACACTGAATAACCCCTAGAAGTTTGATCTCTTAGTTCTGAAACACCCTGTATAACGTTCACAGTAAAGAAGATTCTCTTAGTACATGTACTATAGTTATTGTCCAGACAAGCATGAGCGGTTAAAAAAATTCTAGTTTTCAGAAATTACTCCGACAAATTACCTCAGGAATACCGCATTAGATTTAACAACTTTCACGCTTGGATACACGAACGCTTCACACCAATAACTTCCTGGACCATCATGTATTGGTCCAAACGTATTAGAGCCATTCAAATTCAACCGCTTGACCAGTTCATTGCTGGATGCGTCTGTGAAACAGAACACTAGAGGTGTTCCATTTGAAGAGACCACTACTGCTTTTGGATTGCTCATTTCCAGAAAAAATTGGTTCTTTGCACTGTTATAAGTTAGAACTAGATTACAGTCTTCAAGATGGATGTCTTTTTGGTATATGATGCAGTTGGTTTCATTTTTATAGCGCAACAATTTCCATCCTATAAACAAAAAAGAAATGATTAGGCTACCACACATACCTAGAAGCATTGGTTATTCCACAAAAGAAATGCGGTACAAATGTTAACATATCACTCAGTTTTGTTAAACAGTTCTTCAGATCTTAAATGATGTTCTTCTTTCCTTCTCGTGACATTAGGTATCCTTTAACTATACATGGTGTAAAGTTAGTGGTGGATTAACGGAAGTCAGGTGATAGAGTGCCTCAAAACCTATCGAATGAGTCCCTATATGTGTGGTCCGAAATTTTATAGCTCAGGAGATATTTTCAATTTTATGAAATTTCGAAAAAACGGACTAATGAACTTTCAATCGCAATTACAACTAAACCATTAGGTTTGGGGCTATAATTTTTTTTCTTAATTGAGCTTAATAGTTTGTTTTCGCAATGATTATGTCACTATTTATCAGAGCTTATTAGACATCAACGCAAAAAATCTTAAATTAATTTGTTTGTGAAAAATATCTTCGATCTCTCAACTTTGGAGGGTGGTAAAAAAAATTGAGGTTGTATTTCATTATTCATTGTATTGTAAAAACTATATGAATCCATGTAGAATAAGCCCTGAACATGTCAGCTTGCTACAATGAGTGTATCATGTCACATTCGTTGATGTGATGTGATAGACGTAGACGCAATAGAATCCATACCACCTATAAGTACATAAGCAAGCTATTGTGTTAGCCGCGCTTTATGGCGATTTACCGACAAATGTGGAACATAATTTGATTTAACTAACTTTTAAAGAACATGTTCGAAATGGCCTCCATTATTTTCTATACACAAGCGACACCTTCTGATAAAATTGTCCTTTCGTCTTTGAAATGAATTTGCGTTTTCCATAATTTTTATTTTTGCTTCGACAAATTTCTGGCGCAGTTGGTTGACATTTGTATATTCAGATGTATAGGTTATCCCCTTATAAAACCCCCGTATAAACAAATCTACAGGATTTAAATCGGGTGACCATCGTATGTGTCAACCTCTACCTATCCAACGCCCAGGAAAGACACTGTCTAAGTAATGCCGTACATCCCGTGCAAAGCGGCATGGGGCACCATCGCTTTGAAAATACTCGTACATGTCGTCGGTCTCCGCACGTACCGGCGTAACTAACATTTTACAAATTTTACTGGAGAGCTAGAGAACGATAATCAGCAATAAATGAGATTGAAAATGACATACTGATTTTTCAGTCTGAACGTTGCTGTTTCTTTTTGTTAGACTAAAGTGATGTAGAACCAGTTTTAACGCAGAGGCGTAAATCTATTTAAGCCAGTACGTGAAAATTGTTTTCGGAATTTTATAACTTAGGCAATTTTCTGAAAATTTTAATTCTTAGCAGCGAACTGATGTATATCAGTAGCTGTATAGCTACGTCACTTCGTGAAGTAAGAGACTACAAAAAAATCTGTGAAATTACGGCGTAACTCGATTTTAGATTATTTGTTATTTACGCCTGTACGTGCGGAGACCGACGATGTGGCTTCAAACGTCCAAAGGCACATTCTCTAGCAGCTCATGCAAAGTACTTTGTAGAAAAGCAAGATATGACGATTGAAAGTTCATTATCCCGTTTTTTTTTTCGAAATTTCACAAAACTGCAAATATATCCTGAACTATAACATTTCGGACCACACATATATGGGTTCATTTGATAGGTTTTGGGGCCATCTATCACCTGACTTCCGTTGATCTACTACTAAATTTACACCCTATACTATAAAGAGTTGATTCATGGTTCCAGTATTCCTTGCGTTGTTATCAAACCCACTCTTTGAGTTGGTTTCTTAACCCTTTCCGTTCTACTGGTCGATCCATGTAACCACCTATATTAAAACACGTAATTTCAGTCCTAGTGGTCGAGTAGCCTTACCGCGGTTTAAAAATATTACCGATAGTGACATCTATCGGGAAAAAAATTTACGGCGCTGCCCCGTGCGAGGAAGTCTGTATTCCGTGAAGTTTCTTTATCCATTGCGAAGGTTCCGCCTCTGTCTTTTTTCGGCTGTTTGTAAACGTAAACACACTGAGTGAAAATTGAAATGACACGTCAGTATTTAGTTTTATAACTGTAATATTTCATACCTTCCGACTCAATTGATCAATTTACCATCTGACAGGGTTTTGTTCCATGTAATATGTAGTGGTTTCTTGAGGTAACCACTAGGACTGCAAACGGTCATTTATTTTTTTTTTACAGAAAGAAATAAATGGAGTGGATACAAAGTTTGGGTGCGGGCTGATGATTCAGGGTATATTTGCGAATTTTAAATATATTCTGACTTGCCACAAAAAGATGTAGGAGGAAGAGCAGTCAAAGACTTGCAACAACAAAATTATAGAATTTTTTTTGACAACTATTTTTCAAGTGTTCCACTGCTCAGATACTTGAAACAAAATGGAATTATGTGGTTGTGGCACTTTGAGAAAAGGGAAAAAATATTTGCCAGATGACTTTATCGATGATAAAAAACTAGCGCGAGGCCAATATGACTGGAGAATGACAAATGATATGTTGGTATGTCTGAAATGGAAAGACAAAAAACCTGTTTATTTCTTGTCAAATTACCATAACAATCAATAGAAAGAATAAAGATGGAACTGTGTCAGAAGTAACTTGTCCGTCTTTGGTTGTGGATTACAATAAACATATGGGTGCCTTCGATAATGCGGACATGCTAAAAGAATGCTACGCGATAGATCGAAAAAGCAAGAAGTGGTACCAGAGGATAGTTTGTCACTTTGTCGATACTACGGTAGTCAACGCGTACATTTTGTTTCAAAAACGCTGCAGCGGTTCGACTCTCGATTTGAAACAGTTCAGAATAAATGTCTCTTCGGGACTAATTGCGGCGGGATGCATTACCAAGAAAAAAGGTCGAAAATCAATGGAACCCATAAATCATTATAAAAAATACGTTCCCATTGAAAAAAGGACAGAAAAACCTGGTCACATGCCTATAGTCAACGCCAAACAAAGTGGCGTGCACGTCATCAAGGTGGGTGTGTTGAAAAATTTACATTGTTGCCAAACTTTTTGTAAAATAATAAAATTTATTATTTACATATCTAGGTTTATAAGCAATATTAACCTCAAATGAGAACAAAAATAATAGTATAATAAAATTATAGATCTGTACTTGCATAATCATTAAGTATGACAATTATTGATCAGATGACACTATGAAACTACCATATTTAATTGATAACTTAAAGGTACTGAATAAAAATCCAAATGGGGTCCTCCAAATTTTATGCATGGTATTTATTTTACAGAATTCATACAGAAAAATGCATTCTAAAATTAGGTAAGCTACTGGTGTAAGCTTTTTCTGTACAATAAAGTTAGTCGGAGTTTCTTTCTTCAGCGCTGTCTGAATCTGAATCTTCATCACTCTCAAAGTTGATTATTAAAGGTTCGATGTCTGGTCGATCAAAAATTCGTTCTCTTTCATACCATTTAAAAATTTCTTGCTCAGTATGTCGAACACTATTTTTCCACATGTCTGGGGTAACCGTTTGTAGAGCCTCGTTCCACATATCCAAACAGTCTTTTTCACTGTTACCATCTCTACCAATATGTCTGTTATAGTAACCTTTTGCTATGCCCCAAATTAACTCAATAGGGTTAAATATACAATGGTAAGGAGGCAGACGAAGAACTTTGTGCCAATGTTGTTCCGCCAATTTATCAATCACGTATATTTTAGGTGGTTTGTTTCTAAAAAAGCAGTTATTTTAAGAATAGGAATAAACAAAAGAAATATAAACTGTCGACCAAAATATATATAATTAAGAAGCATTATGTACCGAGCAACAATACTCAATAGCTCTGTTTTAAACATTGTGTTTAAAAATGGTATGTTTTGATTTGTGAACCACTCTTGGATATTTTTTTTTGTCCATGCATTGTTGGGCACTTTGTTCAATATCATGCTGTGATAAGGGGCGTTATCCAGTATAATCATAGATGGACTCTCCAATTTTTCTAATAACTGATGTTGAAACCATTTCAAAAAATTGTCCTGGTTCATCTCTCCATGGTAATCGCTCAATTTCGAAGAAAATATCGCTTCACTACCCTCAATAAACCCATTTTCATTTCCAGCATGTAATATAATGTATCTAAAATATATTAGTTTTAAATTTTATAGTGCAAATTGTGTTTTAATAGCTTTCACGCTTTTTTGGTTTCCATTTTGCCAAGAGCGACCTATGGTCCCATTTTGAAATATCCAAGTTTCATCGAGGAAGACAAACTGGTATAAGGCCTCAATCTTGGCTTGATTGTATTGCCTTAGAAATTCCACCCTTTTCAAAGCTATACTTGGTAGTTCCATGAGCCCTCGTAGCGGATTGTCCTTAAGCCACTTAAATCCAAGATCTCTAAGCAACCGCCTTAAAGACGTGGCACTACCATCAAATAATGCCCTATCTCTTAATCGAGACCATAAAGTTTGTATCGTAACTTGTTCTTCTGAAACCATGTGTAATATGACATTATAATTTAGTTAACAAATTAATGCAAATTTCTGATAAGTTATTATAATATCTTACTTTTGTGATACATATTATAGATCACTTCTCGAATGGCACTTGTATCCAATGTCGCTGTGTTGGTTACACGTTTAATATAACTCCGCTTTTTCTTGGGCGATTCTAAATTTGCATCACTTTTCACGCCCTCGGAAATACGACTAACTGTCCTTAAACTAATTTTTAAAGCAGCAGCAACACGCTACAAAAAATGAAATAAAATTTCACTATTATTAATATACATTACATATAATTATTAGTAACCTACCTCTTGAACAGCATTTAAAGGCAACAAAGGCCCGTTGTTGTCCCTTTCTTGCTCAAAGTAGTGCATTAACGAGGCCACGAGTTCCTTACACCGACTATTTAACTGTTTGGGCATCTTTATATACCAAAATTGCCTTTATCTACTCGTAAAATGAATAATTTTGTTTTGAAACAAACAGTTGTTGATTTACAGTATGCGGGGCCAAGGGATTTATAAAGATTTGAAATGCCACAAATTGATTCAGTGTCAAAATTAATACAAATGTCAGTTCCCAGTTTAAATAAGTTTCAAGGTGACAATGTGTCAACGCTGCGAAATCGGTTTAGTGCGTTTACATGTCGATAAGTGATTGGAGCGTTTGCAAAACATTTTATTTCGCATAATGCGTCTAAATTTATCAGAAAGCAACTTATGTGATATTTTAATAACAATGTTTATATGACTATTAACCATAATAAGAGAGTAATGACCATTTTACAATTTATATATCACATTAATATGAAACTGCAATAGAGCAATTGTTTGTGATAGAAACCTAGGCATTAGGTCGGGGAATTTTTATCGTGATGACGTGCACGCCACTTTGTTTGGCGTTGACTATATATATGGAACTTCCAGACGATGCGCCATCTGCAGCACAAAAAAGGAAGCTCATAGGAGTATGTGGAGTTGCACGATTTGCGATGTAGGTTTATGCCTGAATGACAAGAGAAACTGTTTTCTTGCATACCATAATGTCCATTAGCCTCATGTTGTGGAAAGATAATGCTTTCTTTCTTTGGTAAAAGTTTTTGTTTGGTGGTCCTACTGGCTCGTTCGGGTGACCACCACTTTTTCAAAAAAATATGTGTAATACATTTTTTTCACAAAATGTTTGACGTTTTTTTACATCTTTTTGGTTCGGAACTAGGTTTATGAAGTGAAATTTCTAAAATTATTTAATTCCGGACACAAAGGGTTAAAGAGCTTTTTCGCTTCCTCAAGCCAGGCTCTCGGCCTACATAGGCTCTTACCAACAATTAATTTCTGATAGTCCGGAACGGTGACTTACAGTGGACCAGTCCAGTTTAACACGTTGCCAGGATATATCATTGATTTGTTGTCTCTGCTACTCTGAACAGGTTTTGTTGGTATTTGCAACAAAATATTGACGAAACTATAAGGGACGAAAAAAGGTAAAAGAGGTACATATTTTACAAAAAAATACCTTTTTCAGTAAGAGCTCCGTATTTTCTTGAATCGCCAAAGATCGCATCGTCTGCCCATTCCGTATAGTTGAGTTTCGTTTTACTACTAATCCAGATATACTCATCATCTACTTGTTCTAACCCTATTAGACAATTTCTTTGTAACGAACGGAAGTAATTCTGATAGGGCTTCAAAAATTCCGCCAACTCTGCTTGTCCGTCTCTCAGATTCTCAGATAAGCAGAAACACTTAGAATTTGCAGGGTAATCGCTGGAAACACATGTCTGGAATAACATGGAATGAGTGATTAAGAATTGAAGCAGCAAGTCAATGTAACAGGTGCATAGACCAGTTGGTGAGCCCCACTGCGCCTCTATGTGTCTCGTAAGAATGTGGTTACTATTTATATCATTATGAGCTCTGCAAAAGATATTTAAAAAAACTGACGAAAGCCGTCGCGATAATTATAAAAGCTATTGTAAAATTTCACATGACATTCTCGTGAGAGAATAATTGCAAAAACCACAATACAAGTTACTCAATTTTTAGAACTAAATATAAGCAATCCTCAGATTTCCGGGAGAAAAAGTGACATTTCTGTGTCAATGTTTAACATGTATCTTAGTTTTGACAACAAAAATGGGAACAATCCTATGTTCAGCACACATTATTGTGACACTTGACATATAGCTCAAATTTAGTGGAAAATATTCACTAGCTTACTAGACTCACTAGCTTGCGTATGCACCAATGATCATTCACTGGAATGCCTCATCTTTTCTCCCTTATTTTTAAAACTCTGCTTTCACAGAGCCTTACCTC
Organism: Acanthoscelides obtectus; assembly: GCA_963669975.1. Classification (NCBI taxonomy): domain Eukaryota; kingdom Metazoa; phylum Arthropoda; class Insecta; order Coleoptera; family Chrysomelidae; genus Acanthoscelides; species Acanthoscelides obtectus. Next base: position 77,873,323 of record CAVLJG010000006.1, read on the forward strand.
AAACATCCTGGAGCAGTAGCTATTAGTTGTGTAATTCAGAGCGAGGTACGCACATACACCTATGTGTGGAGTAGAACATGGTACTGCTTCAAAGCCATTGGTATGATGATAGATCATACAGCGTTTGTCACCAAAAGGTTCTTCAAAAGTGTAATTCGAAAGAGCGAGTCCGTACATTTCACTTGGTTCTGTATACAGATACAGGCCTGGAAAATATTTAAGCCTAGCCTAGAAACCCATGTAGTTCGCCATTTGTTAGCCTACCAAGCAAGGTTGAAGTATACTAACAAGGAGGGGTCTCTCCAGGACCGGAACACGGATTTCGTCCGAAATGCTTCTGTAGCCTAGGTCTACACCTCAAAACTCTTAGATTACAGCATTTCGTCCTATGCTTCCTGGTTCGAGACGGATTCTCAAATACAGAGCATCAGAGTGATCTAATTACGTTCAAGAATTCGAACTCATGACGTAGCCTATCTGCTCTATTTTAATAAGCTCTATGCTCAATTAGGGCTGCATTTTATTTATCATAATTGTTTGTCGTTATGTTTCTTTAAATCACATAATTTCTTACAAATGTTTTGCAAATAGCGTAGCTTTTAGTGACATGTGACCATATTTATCCAAATTGGACGGTAATCATCATGAAAAGAGGGAGACGCTGCGCTAGAGAAAGTTTTGTGGAACTCGTTTGTTGAATGACTTTTTTCACCGCTTCACTGATATCTTCAAGACTACAGCCCTTGTTAGAAGATTGTTATTTTCGGTTGGCTTATACAAGACCGTTGCCCATATTTACGAGTATTAGGAACATTAGAAGTATAATTTTTGGATTCAAAAATAAATGTTTAGATAAATAAAAAACATGTTCTACGTATAACAATTCATCAGCTATTTCGTCGTCGAAAGTAACGAAATTGCTATCAACTATCTGGATTATATTATCAGCAACTTTTTCTCCTGTGGTACAGTATATCAATTTGGTACTCCTGAAAATATATAGCGAATATGTAGCAAAAGTATGAAACACTTCGTTAAAAGATATCCAAAATCCAAATCAGGTTTTTTAAATGTCTCATATTTTATTGCACATTCATATACACATTTCTTATTGAATCTATATTATAGAGCTATGGATTACTGGTAACGTAATTCAGTATGAAGTAGCACATAACTCCCATTCCCGTATAAAAAAAAGATTTGACCATTAACTTAACGTCAAAATATAGTATTCATGCACCAATTCCATCGCTGTAAATCTGAGCTTGCTAACTGACCCAGTAATGGTGGAAGGGGGGATTGAAAAGCAATGCATAAGAAACTTGACAAAACCCAAATGATAAAAAAATACGTAGCATTGTTCGAACCTGGTACTCATAAAGATAAAGCAGTTAAACCATGTAATGAGTTTCTAAAAACCAGTATTTTTTAATAATAAATCAGTAGAGAGCTCTTCATCGTAGGCGGTAGACGTTTTCTGTCTGTCGAACACGGAGGTACCATCCGGCGGACCTCATAGGCGAGGCCAATATGTGTGCATGCTGCATATATGCGTGTTCCCTCCCTAGAGTCCGTGGGGGTGGCGTCCCCCCCTTTCCCCTGTATCACTCTATAACCCCACGGTACCTCATGGGTGTTTAGACATTAGGCCTTCGAGGTAGTTGGAGCATAAAAAAAATTGGTCATAATCTCTGGAACCAAAAGGCATTGGACGAAATGCTGTTAATTTCGCATTCGCACATTGGAGTCAACGTTGGCCCGAACATTGAATGATATGCTATCATTCAGCGTCAACGTTGGCCAACCCCTGCCAATGCGCATTTGTTATGCGTTCACATACGTCCAGGATTTTTTGGACGAAATCTGATTTCCGATCCCTTCTTGTAGGTCTCAAATGTTCTTAAGGGTTTTATTGTGGAAGGCTTAAACTATAATTTGTACACTTGGTAGGCATCAAGATAGTAATTCTTATTCGAGCTTTCATGCAATGAAAATCGGCATTTTTAGGGTTCTTCAGATAATTAATTACGATCATACAGTCAGCTTTAAAAAGTTATTTAGTACCTTTACTAAAACCTAAGAAAAACTTTGTTCGAAGCGAAAAAGTGACGTAATTGGATGCATACTGAAATTTGAAAAAATACTGTGATATTGAAGGGTTTGATCGATCACCAGAAATAGCCATGAATACGGTTTTGAAAAGCGCAGCAATCTGGAAATTACATTACTAAAGACTTCTTAACGACTTTTCTATAGAGATAGTTGACTGTTTTCGAATTAGCAACGATTAAAGGTCCCTAAGAATTGGCATTTTCAATACGTGAAAACTCTGGTTATAAAAAAGTTTTTAAGGTTTTTAAGCATCTAAAGTAAAATTCAAACCTTGGGCTTTAGGTTTAAACAGTCGACCTTATTTGTTAAACTAACAAGAGGCGAACTTTTAACTTTGTCAAACTGTACATTTCGTAGGATCCTGGATAGAGCTGCCATCACCTAAATAACCGACGCCAAACATTTAAGTGAAATTTTGACTATTTTTTATAATAAAAATAAAACAGCGAACGATTTACTTAACAATCTTTGAAAAAATTGACAAAATCAACTTAAGCTTCCAGCATAACAAATGAAATACTCAAGTAATTACTAATAAAATTATTCTCTTCTCTTTTGAGGTAATCTTAAATCTTGTAATAAAAATAATTGGAAATACTTTCTAGCATCAAATTGAAAACAAATTATAATTACGATTTTTGGTTCTTTCAATCATAAAATAAAACAACCGGGAAATTCCCAGACACTTTTTATAAATTCCCTCCTTAGGAGGAAGCCCTTATTCCTGGGATAATATAAAATCTTGGAACGCAAAGATTTATAAGTTGTGTCGTATACTTACCGTCGCCGTACTGATTTTCATTTCTCTCCGCAGGCACCCAAGTTGGGAGATGGTTATATCTATTCGTGATGCCTACATATTCAGCAAATGGTAAAACTTCTTCGTATGGACATTTAAAAGGGTAAGTAGTGTTTCGAATGAAAAAAATGCAGAATTGTGATGTAGGATCAGCTCCGTAAGGACATTGTCTGCGCCAGGATGATGCGAAGCTGTATTGGACAGTTGAACAAACTGGTTCTGGATCCCACGTGGCGTCCGCACCGCAACATCTCCTTTTGATTTCCTCATGGGTATCGATGCAATGTGGATGTGAAGCATTACAAGAATTGGCCTTGGTTGAAGGCCAGCTTCTCATAAAATTATAGTCTTCATGACATACCTAGAAGCAAACATTACACACGAGTGTCTTCAAACTCCTACTTTAAAGGTAGACACGTAGGACAGAGAGGGATATATGCAATTTTCAAGAAATAGAGATTTGACTTAAGGGATTATATTGGAAGCTTTTGTGTTAGTATACATATGTGGGACAAATCTTGGAATTGAATTTTGAACCAGTTAACCCCCGAGTTAATCTAAACCAATTGAGCTGGAATTTTGTACATGCGTTTGGTTTGTGTAACAATACAAAATGAATTAACAGCCACCACAAAATGGCGACTTATCATTTCCATAGTAACCCGTATGATATGAGTATCAAATCACAGGGCTGGATGAGAGAAACATAACAAGCAAGATCACGCCATTCTTCCTGATGACATTCGCAGAGCGACGAATCTTGTTCATGAAGAAAGAAATGCTCTCCATGAATTCCGCAGTGAGCAATGGAACGACTTTCTGTCAGGGAAGCTTGACTCAAGTACTTCTCTCTAGAAAGTGGCGAAGTCACTCAGAAACGGAAAGCGAGAACAACTCCCGCACATCCACGGTCTTGGGGGCATAGTCTTTAGGACAGAGGGCAAGGTCGAGGTTTTCGCTGATGCTATGGAACGACAGTTCTCTCCCAACTACGATCTTGATAATGATCTCGACGACGAGCAACAAATTGTAAGATCCGTCAGGAGATATTTTAGGGCCAACGGCGTCAGTGATCCCGGCGCTGCCATTAGTGATTCTTCCTCAGAAGATTATTTTTCGGAAGATTCTTCAGCTGAAGAGTTGCACAGCACATCCGCGGCTTCTCTCGAGATCACGCATTGCACACCAGCAGAGCTTGAAGGTCATATTAAAGACCTCAAGGTGCGTAAAGCGCCTGGGGAAGATCAAATCACTAATAAGGCGCTGAAGCTGCTTTCACGGAAGTCCTTGACTTATCTCGTGGCTATATCAATGCCTTGCCTTTCCATCGGTGTGGAAGACTGTTATAATGATTCCAAAGAAGATGGGTTCGATATTTCCCCAGGACTATCGTCCCATCAGCCTACTGTCTGCCTTGCGAATTCCTCGTCAGATCACCATGTGATTCCTGACGTGCAATTTGGATTTCGGTCTGAGCATAGCACGGAGTTACAGGCGGTTAGGCTTGTGGAGCGAGTAACCAGGGGCTTCACCCTTAACGAAAGTACTGGCATCTTGCTTCTGGATGTCTCGAAGGCATTTGACAAGGTGTGGCACAAGGGCCTTCTCTATTAACTAATCCAAAAGGGTTCTCCATTTTGGCTCCTAAAACTTTTGAAATCCTTCCTTGAAGGTAGGAAATTTCAGATCAAAATGAATAATTTCTTGTCGACAGCACGGCCCATCAGAGCCGGCGTCCCTCAGAGTTCGGCTCTAGGTCCAATCCTTTACTCACTTTTCACGCATGCTGTCCCTTGCTCTAGCGACTGTGAAGTCTATCTATATGCTGACACTGCACTGGTGGCCCAGTCGCGTACCGAAAATCTGGTTCACGACAGGTTACAAAGTGCGGTGGATGAGGTATTGGAATGGGCAGATCGGTTGCTAATCAAAATTAACTACTCGAAAACGCAGGCTATCTATGGTACTAAAAAACGTAGCGGCGCCCCGCCTGAGGTTTCAGTGAATGGACCTTGCATACCACTGCGAAATTCTGCTAAGTATCTCGGTGTCACTCTTGACAGGGGGATGACCTGGCAGTATCACACTGAAGCGTTAAAGACTAAATTCCAAATTACGTTTCGGTAACTCTTGCCTTTGCTATGTAGAACCTCATAATTAAGTTTGGTTAACAAAGTTCGGCTATACAAGATGGTTATCAGACCAGCAATCACTTACGCAAGTGCAGCATGGTGTTTTCTTGCTAAAATGCATATGCGTAATCTGCAGGTTTTGCAGAACAGAACCTTGCGAACATTCACTAACGCACCGTGGTATGTCTCCAACGAGACCCTTCACAGAGACCTCGGCATCCCTTACCTAAGAGACTACGCCATTATAAATCCAATATGGCGCCGCCACAAGATGGCGTTTATCGTTACCAAAGCCACTACTATCATATGATTATCAAATTATACGGTCTGATGGAAGAAACATAACAGGCAACGTAACGTCTGAATCCAATATGGCGCGCTCTCGCAAAAATGTAAATTTATAATTTACATTGTTACCGCTATGATATGGGTAGCAAGTGAAGGGGCTCAATCAAATAAACACAATGAGCAACTAACGTCATTTTAAATTTCTACATGGCCATATCGATTTATAATTATACGGTTTATACCTATCGAAGTTTTATAGTATAATACAAATTAATTAAGAAGTTGTATCGCGTCCTATTAATAAAATATATGGAAATTATATAGGAATTACCAAACTACTTATTTGACACCGTAAATACTGAAAAACACACACATTTCTAAAAAGCTTTATTTGGATATTAATAAAACGAGCTTATCATTTAATAAAAATATTTTTTTTTTCGATTGGAAATATTTAAGCCATGAGCAGGCTCCTTCATCTCAAGTTTTCAAAGGCGTGTTAGTTTTTCCAGCAGGGTGGAAAAAGGGTGCAACATCCTTTGATTCGAAAACTTGACATAAAAGAGCTTCATTATGGTTAAAATATTTCCGGAACAAAATATTTTTAAATTTGCAGGTCATTTTATTAATAGCTAAACAAAAGCTTGCTTTTAAAAGTGTATCCTTTGATTTCATTTACTTAGAGTAGTTTCCTTGTTTTTACTTCCCACACCTTTGACGAGTAAATATTCCGATCGAAAAAAATTCGAAAATGAGATTTTATATTTTTTGGATGTTACATGACGTACGAGTATATACGAAAAACCACATCACTAAGTTCGGTCAGTCTGTCTGTAGGTGTTTCTGGTAATCCTTGAGCCGAGTATACTGTGGAAGGTCCAGTAGCGGCGCAGCTAAAGGCAAAGAACGAAAAAAATAGGCGGTAGTTTGAGCACGAGCATTGAAGTTCTAAGCGCAATTCAAATTCGTATTTTTATCAATAAAGTTGGTTATACTTAGTTTCGAAAGTGACAGAAGAACTGAGGCAAGATCTTGCGGTACCCGTTTCCCAGTCGGATTCACATCGCGAGAGAATCCCCGGACTTTCGAGACCGAAATCTTCCGGGATTATAGGTAATCTGTATATACAATATACGTACCATCTCTTCACACCACGCAGTAGCCACGGAAAGCAGAACCAAATACAAATGGATCTTCATTTGGATAGAGTTTCTGAATCAGCTTCCTGTCACAAACTGCAAGGGCCTTCAAACTCAGAAAGGGCAATATGGTAATCTAATCAATGTAATCTCGTAAACACTCTACATATACATTTATTCATATTACCAACCCTGAATCAGATAAGTGCTTGGTAATTATTAAAATTTGCTGAGATTATTGGATTACTGGAGCATTATGGAATATTTTGTAGATGGGATATCAGGTCACAAATTGCAAATAATGATAACTGATTATTTATTTTATATATCGTGTTCAGGAGTTGCCAAAATTGCTTACATAAAGTGAAATTAGCTTTCTAGATAAATACCCTGTTGGCGGTGATACACCTAAATGAAAAATATAAAGAAGAATATAACTGAGGCTGATTGATAAATGTAAAAACCACGTGAAATTACGTCAAGTAGATTGACCCTATACTTCCCACCCCATCGTTCAAATTCGCAAATTTCAAAGGGAAACATGGAGTTATGTTCACTTAAGTACTATGTATCGTGAACCTCTACATCTCAAACTATGAAATATATACATTCCTGTGTCAATGGTAGATGTATGGAAAATATGTGTGATATTAGTGCATTCTTAATAACAGAATGTCTTTTATACCGAAAATCTAACATTTACAATCATTCAAGCCCACAACCCCAAACCTCAATATTCAACCACTTCTTAAAATTCTTGAACATGTCCTGGTATATCTGAAACATCAAAACGCGATATTTCAGCGATTTTTGTTGTTGTTAAGTAGTTTCGCCGTCTCTGATTCAATTTTCAAACCTACAAAGCTTTTTCGTTCCTAGCAAAGTAGTCACCTTCTCTAAAATATCGTCAAAGGTGCACTTTACGTGTTACAAGGAGGCTATAGATTAAGGAACAGACAACAACAGAAATCTAAGACACACTGCGGTTCCGTGGGCGATCTAGTTCTCTTCTAGCGTTAGACCAACGGGCTCTGCTCCCCAGAGCTCTCTTCCATGATGCCACCGCGCGATGTGCCAGCGAGACAGACCCTGCTGATATCGGCCTTCCATCCTAACCGTGTCGAACTTCGTATTTCCATAACTGGCTGATACGACTGTATATTATTCTGTATATTACGAAGAACATTCAGGAAGAACGTCATTCACTGATAACAAAAATCTGCATTTACAACTCCACCCCCTGCAATCCCAACTACAAAAATGTTTCTGAAAATGAACAGGGGCTTCTGAAACGTCAAAACCGAAGTTTGAGCAATTTTGATTTTTTATGTTTTTGGCCTTTGTCTCCGCCTCACTGTACCCATTTTCAAGAACTACTTCCATTGCATGGTGTAAACTTGTGTAAAATTATAAGTATATCAATACCTGCAAATCAGAGTTTTTTAATACAGCGAGAATTTCAAAAATCACGTATTACTCTAAGCTTCTTCTATAATTATTTACAATGGTCAATCAGAAACAAGCGCCATAAGTAACAACTGTTTATAGTTATTATACCTCGCGTTATATAACAGTACAAGTAAAAGTTCGTAGATAATTGAGATTATGCATTTAAGTGTAACAGATCATTTGAGGTGAAGAGACATGATATATCGACTATCCCATATCCATTCACCGTTTATAAGTTCAGTAATAGTCCGAGACTCCCACCTGTCATGCTGAAATGTTGCAAACATTACCGTTGTATAGTTTACCAGATTACTGAAATACAATGGTGATTTTTCTAATCCAGAAAGTATCCCAAGAAATGATATAAATGTTTCATATAACATAGGCCCTAAAACGTACCATCACCAAACGTATGGATTGAGGTAGCTTGATGACATAGAGCAAGGTAAATCATGATACAAATTAGGTACGAATTGTTATACAGGGTGGCCGGCCCATCCATGTGTGGTCGGAATATTACTCGTAAACAAATTCATTTTGGGAAAATCTATTTATGGCATGTTATACATGATATTTGAGGTCACATTTCTAAAATATTGGCAATTATACAGGGTGTCCCAATGTTGACCTACATATCAAAGTTATGATTTTTAGCAAATGGAATGCCTCAAATTTTATTACATATTTGGATAAACCAATTCAAAATAAGAAAATTGATATAACATACTATGGGGTTTTAGTAATTAGCTACTGAGATGTAAGGTGTTTTGTCCAGAAAAACCGTCCATTTCGGCAACCCCTCAATCCGCCATTTTGAAATTTGGGGTGCTGAATTTTGTATAAAAGAAACTTACATACTTCAGCTTTAATGTTATTTGTTATTTTTTCCAATTTTCGTTTATTCTCATACAGGGTGGTCAAAAACGCCAATTGTACTTTTTCTCAAAAATTTCAAAACATCATCCTGAATATTTGTGGAAGTTTGGCTTCAATTTTTTATAACCTTTTTTTTTGGTATAAGGTTTGATTCAGATAAAATCACTAGATTTTGAGTTATTAAGCTTTTAATAGAACAACACAAAAAAAAGGAAAAAATCACATCATACATGGAAACAAAAGACAAACCATGGGCTAGTTCCATATTGCCACTAAGAATACAGATTTGACGTAAAAACTAATAACAATCAGAACAGTATAAATCAGCTTCAAGCATAATAGAGAAAACCAACTATACCCGTACTATTTGGATAAATGACCGTTGCGCATCCCTCAGCATGTATTTCCTTATGTTCATAAAAGAATCCTTAATTCTTGCCTTCATATTTTCCAGGGTAGATGGTGGGTATCTATAAACCTCTTGCTTAACGTAGCCCCATAGAAAGAAGTCCATCGGTGTCATATCTGATGATCTAGGAGGCCAAGATATAGGCCCATCACGACTGATCCAACGGTTGTTACTCCAGGCGTCCAAATAGTTACGCACACGATTATGATAATGCGCAGGTGCGCCGTCATGTTGGAAGTACATATGCATCCAAGTTTGCAGGTTGACATCCTCCAAAAGCAAAGGCAAATGCTCGATCAAAAAATTCAAATATTCTGTACCTGTTAATCTGTTGTCGAAAAAGAAAGGCCCGATAACTTGTCTGCCAATAACTCTTCCCCAAACATTCAAGTTCCATTTATTTTGAAAATATATTTGCCTAACTAAGGGTTTTCCGTCGCATAATAGTGCATGTTATGCCCGTTGACAACATGTATGCATCATCGGTAAAAAGAACCTTATCCAGGAAAGTAGTGTCTTCACTCACTTTATTTAGAACTACTCTACTAAAACTCCATTCGAGCTGCGTAATCCTGACGACGACACCTTGAAAATAGACAGAGCCTTTCATTTTTAGAGCTTACCCTTTTTGAGCATCATGTCCTGTATATTATCTATATTAAAGTAGTGGGTGAGCTGCGTATCATCGGCAAAAGATTGTATCTCTGACTTGTTGACACCTCTTTGCGACCTTATCCAAATGTCCAAAGTTGTATAGACTCTCGAATTTCCATTAGTTAACATAATTTGATGGACACTGTGATGCATGAGATCCCAGACTATAAGTAAAAGGATTCGAGTCTGCATAGCTCACTTGACATTTGCTGGAAAGGAAATATTTTTTTCGGTAACAAATTGCATCTTTCTGAACTGGACAATCACTTAAATGTGTGCAAGGATGACGTAAATAATCTCAGAATACAAGTAGTTTATTACAGCCAATGTAATAGTATAAGCACAGATAACAATCAGCTATGAAACTCTCCTGTCAGTGTATAACTAAGCTTATAATGCATTTTTGGGTCGTGCAGAGCACCGTTAGTCGGCCATTGCACCGTTTTCAAGATAGGACCAAGAACTTTAATTTTTTATAAACGTAACATTAAATTTCCAAAAGTGCTGGGATATACGGGCAACTCGCCTAATATTTTAACCGAAATGTGATTTTTTTCTGTTTTAAAATACTCGTAATTAACCTCAATACTGGACTTACACTAATTCCTGAGGGATACAAAATTAATCTAATCGATTCTAATTTTCAAGTCAAACTGTTTGTACATGAATCTTCAGCGAAGAAGCATTTTTAAATGTTACTAGATTGTCTGAACCTGAATACAAATGAAAAGCTATTTGCATGTGAGTGCTGAATATCGGTGTTCCATATCTACGTTTTATGTGTGAATTTTTATTGGAAATAAACCAACGCAAAGCTGAGAATCATTGCAAAACGCGAACGATCGAATTTGGAAACAATCAGAGCATTTGCCGTGCCGTGTCTTCCGAATTGCGTATGAAATCTGAGAATACGAGGATTCCCACGTGTTGGACTGCTTTTTTGTATTCAAGCGGATGGATGATGCGATGTGTACTACGTACAATTAAATTGTCTGTTGCCCAATGTGCTTGTGTTTAGGTCAAATGACGAAAAAATTACCGCTTTCATGTACTAAATATGGTAACAATATAGTCTCCATGTTATCCGTTTGCTGTATAAGCTCAAGTCAAAATATTAGCCAAAAGTCAAGCTTTTGATGACTTCTTGAGGCCTCACATTACCTCGAAAATGAAACATGTTATTTGGATGCTATATGATATTTACATCAAGATAAGATATGATACTTATTTCCATCGGCTTATCTGTCTGTCCGCTAATCTTTAGCACATAAGGTTACTAGTATGTTGAGGATGAAAGGGTTTGTAGTTTTCGAAAATCGGTCCAGTAGCAAAAGGACAAAAAATAAAAAAAAAAAAAATAAAAATCGCTCAAACATGGTTTTTGATGTTTCAGATTATCATGCTCAGATAAAGAATTGTACTTGTTGAAATTTGTGGGTTGGGAGTTGTAGGAGATAGGGGGCTGTAAATGTTGTATCATTGGTATCAATGCAAAACAAATTATTATCCAGACATTTGTGATCACTTGTTAGACACATTTTGCATAATGTTACTCCAGCCGCCCCAGCTACACGCAGGAGGGACTGTAATCACTTCTTTAATCAATATCCAACGATTGTAATTTCATAGCAGACAGTTCTGATATTAATTTCAATTGAATCAGTAAAACTTCAGGGACTACAATATCTATCTTTTACATTAATTTTATGTGGTTCTTGTATGCACTCTAAATTATCATTATATTGCCTTTGAGTCGATTAGTCCGTTGGGCCATTATGTATAAATATTAATAAATAAAAATATGTAAATGCCTTCTCTTCCTGTACGATAACTGATCACTGGTTTCATAGATTGCTGCATATAAAGTGATGTAAACTGGTCATTAAAAGTGCTAGAGCTAATTGTGTGGTTGAGGAGAAGAGCAAAGAGGAAGTTTGGTAGACGTCGATGGTACCTGACCTAAAGGTACTCACTAGTCCAGAAACCGACTGCAATTTTGGTGATATCGCGTTCTGAGATCATATATAATAAAAACTAAAAATTTGACTTCAAAAAGGTCCTATTACTTACTTTTCGAACGGCATCCTTTTCTTGACGTCATTTTTAGCTCCTCAAAGGCAACATTTATGAAAAGCCTGATTCTTGTCTCAAAACGTATTTTTTCAGCAGGCTCATTTTGATACTATTCCCGTCGACTTAGACTGCAGCAATTACTAAAAAATTTGTACAAGGAGCGAGCTCATGCTAAAGCAGCCTGCAAATTTATAAACTGAGGCTTTTATGATAATTCGTGGCATTATACAAGGTGTCTCGATAATCCGTGGACAGTATCACGTATTTTTAGATTCAGTCGATTGATCATGTTTTCTTTTTAAAACACATTTTTTCATATATTTTTTGTAATGTGATTTGAACGGAATTTGGAACACATGTGTTTTACTAGAAGTCCTAATATTTGACTCTCCCCCGAAAGGGTTCGAGAAGGGTGAAAACTGCCCCCACCCTTACACAAATTATAGTAGAATTTTTTCGCAACTCTTCAGTCTGTTCGTCAAAAGAATATTCCATATTCACCAGAAAAACAAGCAACAACACCAACCAAAAATAATCTCAATCGCTAATTAATTTAAAATTTATGAAGAACAAACAACAAATTAACAATCAAAAATAAACTCAAACATTACCTATTCATTCAAACTTTATGAAGCTTGTTGTTAAATATAATCTGACACTGACCTAGCATCCCACATTTCCGCCAACTAGATGCCTACTAGATTTTAACATATGAATAAGAACATTTTTTAGAAATCATCTCCGAAAAACATTTTTTTCTCGAAAACTATGCAAGATGGCCTGTTTTTATAAATGACAGAAATGCAGTTAACAACACAATTCCTTCAACAAAAAATTCAGTGTCGTTGGCAGAGATGCAAAGAAATTCTGCCATAATTTGTCGGGGTGGAAGTAGTTTTCACCCTTCTCGTACCCCTTCAGGTTTTTTGTAGTAGTCATATCATAGGACGTCTACCAAAGCACATGTGTTCCAAAAAATGTGTTTTAGAAAGAAAACTTTGACTTCCTATAACGGACAAACACAGCACTTTTGCATAGAAGTAAATACTGTCCAGTCGACTCATTTTTAATCTTAAAATACATGTTACTTCTTTGTCCATGAAATATTGGGTCATCCTATAGATAAAACAATATGGAATGACTTTTCCATTTGGTCACATCTGGGATCTAATTGATACTTGAATTACAATATACAGGAAATACAAATATGTTACACGGTGTAATTGATAGCCATTATAAGCTATGAAGAAAAAACTAAACAAACAAGAAAGTGATCACTTCATATTTAAATTTAGTTTGTTATACAACCACAATGAGCCGCAATAATAATAATGAAAGATAACACTTGTTACACCACTGCTGCAGATGAAGATGAAAACCATTCAAATATATGAAGCAATGAAGCATTCTAAGAGAAAGACGCGAAGAAGTGATGGGTCGTCCTCCATTGGTTTTGTAAGTAACAACATAAATAGATCTTAACATGTTGCATAACAGACAGCAGTTTTGAAATGACTCTGTGAAGAAACGACTGTTATAATAAATTAACTAACATTACTATATCGGGTATTTGATTTTACGACGGTTACAACTTTATTTTAACTAGTTGCATTTTTATTCGCATTCGTCTGAGGTCGTCATAGAAACGTAATCGTTTTTACAGTGATATACATATTCAGGAAAAGATGGCTATATTTCTAGGACAAAAAGTACATCCAAAAATAACAATCAAGTGCTTAAAAACATACGTCTTAAAATGTCTCACCACCAGGATATAGAGTGTTGTGAATTTCTGTGATACTAGTGAGAATAAATAAAGCCAAACTTGAACATTGTTAAAAAAAAGTACTATGAGTTAGGAATCCGCTCTTTTTCCACTACACAGAATTTTCAGTGTTAAACTGCAGCGTATATTCAAAGTAGACCGGACTGAGGCTTCTTAAACAAATTTTACCGCAAATATTGAAACCAGCTTTTCTCCAAAAGAAATACTCTGAGAAAAATTTCTCAAGAGAAGTGATACATTTAAAATTGAATGCCTTATCAAAAAAAATGGTGTGAAGTAAATTGACTCTGTACTTCCCACGCCAGGATAATAATAATAATAATAATAATAATAGCTTTATTGTCCAACAGTTTCCCATTTATAGGACAATTTATAAAAATAATACAAAAGCAAAAAAAAAGCGAAAAGAAAACAACAATACAGGTATAAATTTGTAACATGAGCTATTGGTCCGAATAAGCCTTAGCTGCCTTTAGCAGGTAATTAACATTTGTCGTAATTATATCACAGTGACATCCAATTGTTGTTGTTTAAGTTAGAGAACATTACATATAACGGTGACTTGAGAAGAATGTTTGCCCTAGCTCTAGGAAGCCCGAATATTTTATGATTGCGAAATGCAAGCGTTGGAGTACGAAACTTGATCTGTTCCAGGATCAAGGGGCAATCAATTAAATTGTTGATCATTTTGTAGCCAAATATCATTGAGGCACAGTACCTACGTTTTTCAAGGTCAACATGTCTAAGCGACTACATAGTTCCTCATTACTTGTACCTCTCTATGGATGTGTCCTATCAATCCTAAACAGGACAAACTTCATAAACTTCCGTTGTACTCTTTCAATAGCCGTGCTATAGCATTCATAGTAAGGGCTCCAAATAATACTACAATATTCGACTTTGGATCTAACATAAGCATAATATAATAGCCTAATAGACTTTATGTTATGAAAAATCCTGCAATTCCTTACTATGAAACCATAAGCCGCCAATGCTTCTGATGCTTTTTTATTTATATGCTAACTGAAAGTTAACTTTTGATCATAGATTATACCTAAATCACGTACATCAGAGCATCTTTCTAGCACAGACCCATCAATAGAGTACGGTTGTTCGCAAACATTAATTTTCCTGGTATAGCTGACTATTTTACACTTCCTCACATTAAGATCCAACTTGTTTTCTACACACCAAGACAGCACAAAATTTAATTGGTGTTGTAGCTTGATACAATCATCAGGAGTATTTATCTGCGAATAAATTTTTAGGTCGTCAGTAAAGCATAGGCGTTCACATTCAACTGAGTCACAGAGGTCATTAATAAATATCAAAAACAGTAATGGTCCCAGGTTGGACCCCTGAGGAACTCCAGAAAGTGCCAAGTAGGTCTCAGATTGGAAGCCATTATAGCTAAAAAATTGTCTACGATCGGATAAGTAAGATTTCATCAACTCCCTAGCATCATCTGTGAAACCAAGTGCACCTAACTTATTTAATAAAGTTTTGTGGTTAATTTTGTCATCAATTCGTAAGGGATTATGTTCGGCAAAAGTTATCCCTTCTGAGAAAAAAGTTAACTACAAAAAATTAAATGACTTTTCCTTGCTGCAGGTGCACATGTCCGTTGCTATGACTAGTCCCGCGTGGATGACGATATTGGCTTTTACAACATACAACCCACAACAACACGGAGGCGACTGCCAACTGCAACGCACAATAGCAGCCGAACCTCGTCGCACGTATCGACACGCGACTGTTGGAGATATTTCCAAAGTTTAAGAGTAAATGTATGGGGATATCTGTATTGGGTGCAGTATGCTTAATAGGTGCGTAGAATTACTGGGGTTGGAGGCGTATACATATACCAACGTCAAAAAATTGAGATATACCCTATCCCACCCTCTGCAATCACTGTCCCCAGTTTTTAACCACTACAAACATTTTCCGAATATGATTGGGAGACCCCGAAACATTAAAGAACGAAGTTTTTTCGTTTCTGGTCTTTTTCCATGCCGCCACTACAAAACTTTTTCGTCCTTAGCATAGTAATAACTGTATGTGAAAATTTCATCAAAATCCGACCGGTGCTTCCCATGTTATAGACGGGCGGATGATTAGCGGACAGGCAGACAGACCGACAACACAAATAGACCAACGGAAATGAGGGACATGGTCTTTACGTGATGTACGTGTCATATAACATCCAAAAAACACGTCATATTTTCGATTTTATATGCGAGTACAATACTTCCTCGCCAGTAAGCATGGGAAGTAAAAGCACTAGAGGTAAAAAGTCATTAGCGTAGAATATATCTTTTTTCTTCTATAGAGGCCAAAATGTCAATGCTGCTGGTGTCCTTAATATCTCAATCCATTCCGAAATATAGTTTTTTCTATTTCAAAATTGAAACTTGAACACCCTGTATCGTGATAAGCGGGCATTTCATGTTTATAATAACTTATAACTTGGTATTTTTGGATCTACTTTCCACCAGAAAAATTATCAAGATTTCGTGAATCGCCATTTACAGTATCTTGTATCTAATCCAAGACAACTCAAGCACCCATATGATCCGACAGTTACCTTCCTGCCTTTTAGGCGTAATTTATACAGGGTATCATTTTCCTTCAGCATTCGATTTATAAATTGGAAACTTATTAAAATCAACTAGAATTTTGCAAGTGAGATTAGAACGCCACTATGCAACGTGTACTTGTGCGTTTCAATTGTTTTTTTATGGTAGATTTATTCTCCAGTGTGCCTTGTATGTATACAGAATGTTTTAAACACCTTGCACCTAAGTTTATAGACATAAAATATAAGATAAATATATACATAGTTTGTCGACCAGACTATGATGAGCACCTTCTTCAGTCGCACCATCCTGCTGAAATCTTAGCAGGCCATGGCATGTGATTGTTGTCTGCGACCGGCAGGAGAAAGTGATGATGACCCAAGGCCGCCGGTGAAAGTTTGATGACGGTCGGCATGTTGGAATTTACTTGGGGAATTTTGGCTACTCATGCTTATGGCGATGGAATCGACGACGTCGAAAATTTAGTTCAAGTTCAAATAGATCCGACGAGAACCGGGAACGAATTGTTATGTAACTTAGAGACAATTCGTTGAACGGTCAAGAAGCTTAAGCAATTTTCATATTTTGAAAACACCTGCGATGCTTGAACTATTATTGTTAAAAACGTAACTGGTCTGAATATCTCATGGCAATAAACATAATTTATAATGTACGTAACCCTCCAACAAATCCGAAGCTTCTACTAAAATATACCCTGAAATGTCAAATATGCAACACGCCTGTTCCAGAGTTATTAGTTTTGGCTCCAAAATGATTTACACATTAACATTGGTGTTACATTTACCTCGAGGATGGAATTTTCTATTCAGCCCTAAAGAGACTTTTTATTCTGCTGGTGCGACCAAAACCTGAGTACGCTTCTTTGATATAGAGAATATCTTAGAAAATGTCTGCAGTGGTTGAATTTTTGTATACGCGTTTGAATTCTAGAAGGATTTTCTACTACAGTACCTCCCATAACAACATATTATTTTAATCAACGTTTTAATCAATATCTAATGATTGTAATTTCATAGCAGACGGTTCTGATATTAATTTCAATTCAATCAGTAAAACTTCAGGGACTACAATAGCTATTTTTACGTTCGTTTTATGTGGTTCGTGTATGCACTCCAAATTATCATTATATTGCCTGCGAGTGGATTAGTTCGTTGGGCCATTATGTAAGTAAATGCCTTCTTTTCCTGTACGAATATCTGATCACTGGTTCCATAGATTGCTGCATATAAAGTGATGTAAAGTGATGTCATTCAAAGTGCTAGAGCTAATTCTGCGGTTGAGGAGAAGAGCAAAGAGGAAGTTTGGCAGACGACGATGGTACCTGACCTAAAGGTAATCACTAGTCCAGAAGCCGACTGCAATTTTGGTGATATCGTGTTCTGAGATCATATATGATAAAAACTCAAAATTTGACTTCAAAAAGGTCCCATTACTTACTTTCCGAACGGCACGGGTATCACGTATCACATTATGCTGATTATTTTTGACATTGTATTGGTTTTTTGTGTGTAGGTTTTTCTACAAGATGTTAACTTGGCACTAGCTGATGGACACGTTGTGAACGCGTAATGTCATTGTCTGCTTCAGAGATTGCATTACTGGAGGTCTGTATACTATAGCTAGAAGGAAACGGTAATGCACAGGTGCATAGTGAGGAGTTGTGTGCTAATAATATGTGTTGATGATAATTCCCTTGGATTCTTGTCTCAAATACACTTGAGATTCATAGCTAGAAATTAGTTGCTCATCCACTTTTTCTTATCCATTCTGGAAATTGCATATGCAAATTTGCTGAATTTAAAAAATGAGAGAGATAAGGAATAATTATATTCACTGCACACTGTCGAAAGTTATATACATGCTAACAGTAATTACGTCTTTGAAAACACAAAAAAAAAAACGTAAAAAATCGTAATTTATAACTTTGAACATAACCTGTCTTCAGAAGGGACAATATATAAATAATACGTCGGGCACAGCTAATAGATATACTTCATTGGCAGCATATTCTGTAATGATTTTCTCATACAGCAAATATCACTGATTTTATACACATGCAGACCAATACATACAATCATCCAGATGCGATCTTGCTATTCAACCAACTTTCTTCTCAGAGATGAAAACTATAGTCTACTCGGCTGCACAAAACATATGCAACCAACAATGCATGTAGTTGAGTAATTCCTCCATAGATGGATGCTCACAACGATCCTAGTCCAGCAAACGTGGAATGACTGTTTGCACCCTAAAAAATACCTAGTCTGCAAGATATTTTCTGTTTTTTTTATATAATACCCGCACGGGTCCAGCTAGCAAGCTGAAATTTGAGGTCATGAAATAAATGTATGGAAACCATATTTTAGCGTGAAAGTGGCAGTTAAAAATTTCAAGATAGTGGCTAGGCCCCATTGGGATATCATTTTTTTTAATGGTATAAGAGTTCGTGTGGTACCTCATTTTGAAGCTCCTCACGAGTACTTGATAAGTCTATACTAAACTATGCATGTGACTCCGCTCGCGTGGAGATAGTGTAAGGTATAAGTCATTCGTCTTGCATTAGTGTGAAAGAGATTAATTACTTTGGCAAATAATATTTTTTATCCAACATTTTAATGCAACATTAAATTAATTTCAATGTTTCTCTTTTTTATATCCTTGAAATAAAGTAAAGAGTTTATCTGATCGTAAAATGACCTTGATGGTCATGGTCAGGTTCATTAGCAAAGATATACCTTAACTTCCGAAATTTGGTCATAGTCAAGGTTACGGATATACTTCTTGCTCTTTTTATTTCCAGTGTCAGAACTAGTCAAAACTGTCTTGGCTGTCCCTACTTTCTGAACACCCTCAAATACCCGTAAAGATCATGGACAAAGACATACTTTAACGTAAAATTTCCCTCTCTTTACATTGACGGTGTGCTTTTGACAAGTAGTAGTAGTAAATAAGAGTAAATAGCACTCAAATGATTTATTCTTTTTATTCATATTATTCTCGATAGGGAAAATAAGTCATTTCTAAAATTAAACGTTTTGAAAGACGTTTGTCTTTCGCCAAAAGTTTTTCAGATGGAATGTCCTGTTTACTGAGCATGTGATACCAAAGCACACCTTTTAGAATACTATGACTTGTTGACAAAAAACTGGTATGTCATGAACTTCACATCGGTAGTAATAACATTCAACTAACCCTTTTGGAGAAATTGAAGAAATGAAAAAATCATTTTTAACAGCTTTCCAAGCCGAAACCAGAAGCATACTTTACATAAAATATTTGTACTACTTGTACGCAACAATATAGATCTTGAACAGAGACAGTACCATTTTTGGTTCAATATCCTTTCTATTTTAGACTGCTTTGTATCAAACAAGTGGTATGTACAACCTACGTTATTCATTTTTAAACGCATGTTCAGCTCTGCTAATCTAAGTAATAAATTCGATATTAATCCTGATAAGCCTAATATGTGCACAAAATCTGTAATGAAGTTTGAACAAATTTGGATTTCACCTTATCGATGTCTAGATATAATCCATTCCTTTTCAAAAACAAAGCTTATGGACATATTAACTTCGCACACACTTTTTGAACATTTTTAAACTTAATTGGAATGGTGATTCTTATTTCCATAGATATGTTTCTGTAGTAGTAAAATCTGGAAGTCTGAATAGCGTTTATGGCATTTTTGGAATAATCACGTATGAACTACACGCTTGATGAATATACATATACACGAGTTACCATCGAAAGGTATAGTATATACCATTAAAATAATAGTAATGAATAATGTTGACGAACTCAACATAGCTGACTACCAAATAAAACAAAAAGTATATTCACATTTCAATTTATTGATATTGTGCTGTTAAAAAGCTCCATCGAATTATAAAATGAATAACATGTGTAAAAGCTATAAAATATATTTTATTCTTTTGGCAAACAGTGGCAGTCGTATTGGTCAAGAACTCGTCTGAAAGGATGAGGGCAGCTACCTTCCGGGATGTCCATGTTTATCATGTCGGCAACAATCTTCTGGTACATTTCTTCTTCTTGTCTGCCTCTTGTAAGTTGTCTGTCCAGCTCCTCTTGTTCTTTTCTCTGCAATTTGTAAAAATCCCATAGTATTTCATTATCTATACTGGGTGTCCGTAAATGAGTAGGCAATCTCTCGGATGCACATAAATCACAAAGAATAGACTCATAAAAATATAAGATTCATAAGCAGCCATCCATAAAGCTTCATGATATGAATTTTTGGATCACTTGATCAAATTTTAAGCTTTTATACAGGATGTTTGATACACGAACCAACAATTTATTTTGAGTAACTGGAAAGGCTATTAACGGGTTTTTGTTGAAAACCGCAATGCTTTATGTGCTACGTTTACTGAGATATAACTATTTTTTATTTCTATGCTAAATTTATTACTTCTTTGTTTGTCGAGATACTAAAACAAATTAAACATGGTTGAGTTTGATTACAAAAAAAAACATTTTTGGAGTCTAGCTTTGTTTATAAAGGTTCTGTTCTTTGTTATGCGCTCAAAATAAGAGAAAACAGTTGGGTAGTTAATTAATTTTTTTAAGCATCATTGCTTTCATCCGTCCGACCAAAAAGTCAGCCAGCCAGGAACAGCTGTTCCGTGCTTCCTGGCTACTCATCAGCATGGTTTAGGCTTGATCTCTTGTCTCTGGACAAACGAACGAAAGCATCGCAACTATCCTCTATACGGGAGGTATGGTCTATCGAAATAAGACAGCGCAAAGCGCCATCCATCATACCAGAATCGACCACCGCGGAAAGTCCAGAGAAAATGCATACTTTTGGCTCATTTGCCTACTTTTACCTACCAAAGTGGCAAGAATCGACCCACATTCTTTTCTCTAGAAAGGTATTCCAGTAGCCAATTGTAATCAATTTTAGCATGTTGCGATGTGAATCGCTCAGTTATTTATTTCGTAATGACAACAGTCTAGCTCCTTCTACCTAGTTTGAATTCGTAGGTAGTATATGAGATTCCACAATTTTTTCGACGATCCTGGCTTTTCTATCGGGTTTAGTCACGATTATAAGTACTACCGCATGATATACATACCCTTAACATGCCGTTGTGCTCAATTTGCTTTGCCAGATCATCCCTGTATTGACGAACAGCTTCAGCATGTAAACGATCACATTCAGCTTGCAGTCTTTCGTTCTGATCGAACACCATTTTGAGCAGCTCATTCTCGGCTTGTTTCATCTTGAATTGTCCTTCAGCCGCTCTTTTCTTATCTGCAATCTGCTGCGCTCTTCCCTCTAACACGCTCTAAAATCGATTAACGTAGAATACGTATATCCATGAGATGTGTGGGATTAGAGATCGTCGATATTGCTATTTTTGAATATATGTTATACCTGATATGGTTGCTTTTTGATAACAGCGATTTAAAGCCGTGACATGATCACGATATCACAGAGAAAACGTGGTCAATCAAACAGTTGTTCTGGAAAAAGGTTTAATTGAAACTGAATTTTCTGGAACCAATTTAGTTGAAATTAGTACAATATTAAACCAATTTAAACTGCTTAATTAGTTTAGCTCATTTAGTTTATGTAGAAAAGGTAACATTTGAAACAATTAAACATTTTAATAAAAATAATTAAACTGCTTGTTTGAATCGTGGACTCGGACGGGCTCGGCTCTGGTTTTAAATCTAAATAGAATAATACATTAAACTAGCAAACACTTTTATCTAAACTAATTAAACAAATTTAATACATGCAATTAAATGATTTTACTTGGAGCAGGTAAGCTCATTTTAATAGTTCAATAACTTTAAATAAATTGGTGTAATAAATCTAAGTAAACGGCTTAATAAATTTAAATAAGCGGTAATTAGACTAGTTGCATAGATTCAAGTAACAGATATTTGGTAACAGTCGTGATTCGTGATTTATAAATATCAGTTATTGAATCACAGTTGGTGAAATATAAGCTACCGCTAATCTGTCAGGCTACAAATACAATCAAGTTACAAATAAGCATGCAATATTCGCTGAAGCCAAATGCTTGTGCCCAGCGTTGAAGTTGAACTTGTACACTATTGAGATGTATGATGCATAATCAAAAAATTTAATAGAATTAATATAATATAGATCATGAAATGACTGGTCAGTGTAGTACAAATCAATTTGACCACAGCCGTGGTACTTTGCCCAGTAATTAAAAAAAAAACTTGACAATCAGAAAGAAGCGCGGATCAAGCAACAATGTCTAATGATGCTGTGCTATGTAATCTACATCGCATCTATATAGTTATAGGAATATTCTAAAAGTTGTGACTTTCCTTTTCATAAAAAATTACCTTTGAAATAACAAAATTTCTTGCGCGATAAAGCAGCAGCGAATTAACAAAAAAAAAGTACACATGTTGAGTATAAATACTGTTCGCGGTTGTCGCCGTTCAATTAAAAAAATGACATCAAAAACAGGTTGGCTACGAACATCTGTTACAAGAAAAATAAATAGATCAAGTCAGTTAAACCGGCCGATACAGTAAGTCTACAGTCATAACCGGTGTGAAGTAGGCAGACAAAATTTAGCGGACAATTTGCCGAAGATACCCGAATGACCAGTGGCGTCGACATCCTCGACCAGACTGTGATTGTGAAGGATACAGCTAACAGCTCGCAACAATAAATATACAGGGTGACTTTGAAGTTGAGTCATTTATTTTAACAGTGAGTAGATCTGATCAAAAGAAATGTTTTTTTCCTTTACCATTTTTCTGTTAAAATTAAAGTAACAAAGTTATAGCCCTTTGGAAGTTTGAGTACCGCCCTGTCTCAATAATAATATTATGTACTCGTGTTTGGCGACAACGGATATAATCCGCTGTATCGGTTCATCGCATCGGAAACAAAAAAGCGAAAGAATTTGGAACGATGTTTTTACATTTCATTCATTTGTATACAGTCAGTGTCAGTGAATAGTGGTATCTGTTGCGTGGCTCAAACGAAATAAAAAATGGCACATGTTTATGCGGATCGGTTTCCAAATCGAGTGCAACCAACCCCTCGTGCCTTTGTTAATGTAGTACAACGGGCTCGTGAATCAGGTGACTTAAGACCTCACAGGGGACCTCACGATCAAATACAGGTCCGCACTGAAATACTTGTCGGGAGGATACTTTATAAAACAAGGTAAAATTTTTTTTTTATTTTTTTTTATTTTTACACACATATTTTGGTTTATCTTCCTTCTACAATCATTATCTGAAAATTAATGACTCAACTTCAAAGTATATGCACGAGAATAAGCACCCCTATAGGAAGAATCATTTTCCACCCTAATTAAATAATTCGCAGGAACAAGAGTTAACCCAAAACCTTTCTTCGAATTTTCACTTACCGATTACTGTATTGAAAGTAATTAATGAGCTAAATAGCATATACTGAGAAAATCTCTAAAGGGGTACTAGATGAAAAAATATAAATGAAACTTCGTTTTCACCCCCAAAAAAATGATTCCCCAAAATGATTTATATCTCAAAAAATTACTCTATTACAGAGACAATTCATGGGCTAGGTGGCATGCTGTGAGAAAGCTTGTGAAAGGCTGGCAGATAAAAAAATATGCTAAAAAATTCATTTTCACCCCCAAGGAAATGATTCCCCAAAATCAGTTGTACCTCAAAAAAATACTCTATTATAGAGACAATTTATAGGCTGGGTGGCATGGTGTGAGAAAGCTTCTGAAAGGCTGGCAGACAAAAAATATACTAAAAAAATTCATTTTCACCCCCAAGGAAATGATTCCCCAAAATTAGTTGTACCTCAAAAAAATACTCCATTATAGAGACTATTTATAGGCTAGGTGGCATGGTGTGAGAAAGCTTCTGAAAGGCTGGCAGATAAAAAAATATGATAAAAAATTCATTTTCACTCCCAAGGAAATGATTCCCCAAAATCAGTTGTACCTCAAAAAAAGGCAGCCATATGTATATATTAATGGAAACGTATTATATCTAGGTGAAGCATTTAGTTAGTTGGCTCTGCAGAGGTCACATATTTTATTACGCATTTTCTCGTTTACGTCTATATTTTTCTCCAATTACATTAATACACAGCCTACAAGCGAAAATACAATCTGCCTTGTGTCGAGCTGTGGAACAGGGACAGAAAAGGCAAATATCCGTCATAACTGAGCTGTTGCGTAGTAACATCCACTTGAAATTTATCCTTTGTTCATCTATATCTACTTGACAGTCCAGCCTCATGTTTTTGGAAAAAATGTATTATATAGACACCGCAGTCTTTTTGTATAACGTGGTCTGGTATTTTAAAATTGAACTTGGTTATGCTTATGTTTTTATACCGCAAAAATGTTGACAGTCTTTCAAAATAAGTATTTTTGAAGAGTAACTCATTACCCATGGGATCAAGAAACGTCACTAAATTTTCCGTGATAGAGAAAATCAGTAATGTGTAATGATTATTTTGGAGAACTGGCATAACTATTAAATCTTTGGTGAACGTAACGCTTTCAACGAAGGAAATGGGATAATTGTTGTCAGAAAATATTATCGATGATTTCGAAACTGAAACGATTTGGAATTTGTTGCCGCTGAATCTATTGATTGTGTGCAGGCAGTGATCTACGACGAAATTCTTTATTGAAAAGTACAGATCCCTGTTTACTAATACTACGTAACCTCTCTTATCCGGCAACTGTCGGTAGAAATAAATGTTTTCTACCAAACCGTTATCCATAACTTTTATTGGTTCGGCAGTTGTCCACTTCCTACAACTGATTTTGGGGAATCATTTCCTTGGGGGTGAAAATGATTTTTTTTAGCATATTTTTTATCTGCCGGTCTTTCGGAAGCTTTCTCACACCATTCCACCTAGCCTATAAATAGTCTCTATGATAGAGTATTTTTTTGAGGTACAACTGATTTTGAGGAATCATTTCCTTGGGGGTGAAAATGAATTTTTTTAGCATATTTTTTCATCTGCCAGCTTTTCAGAAGTTTTCTCACTCCATGCCACCCAGCCTATAAATTGTCTATATAATAGAGTATTTTTTTGAGGTACAACTGATTTTGGGGAATCATTTCCTTGGGGGTGAAAATTAATTTTTTCAGCATATTTTTTATCTGCCAGCCTTTTAGAAGCTTTCTCACACCATGCCACCTAGCCTATAAATAGTCTCCATAATAGAGTATTTTTTTGAGGTACAACTGATTTTGGGGAATCATTTCCTTGGGGGTGAAAATTAATTTTTTCAGCATATTTTTTATCTGCCAGCCTTTTAGAAGCTTTCTCACACCATGCCACCTAGCCTATAAATAGTCTCCATAATAGAGTATTTTTTTGAGGTACAACTGATTTTGGGGAATCATTTCCTTGGGGGTGAAAATGAATTTTTTTAGCATATTTTCTATCTGCCAGCCTTTCAGAAGCGTTCTCACACCATGCCACCTAGCCTATAAATAGTCTCTATAATAGTGTATTTTTTGAGGTACAACTGATTTTGGGGAATCATTTCCTTGGGGGTGAAAATGAATTTTTTTAGTATATTTTTTATCTGCCAGCCTTTCAGAAGCTTTCTCACACCATGCCACCCAGCCTATAAATTGTCTCTATAATAGAGTATTTTTTTGAGGTACAACTGATTTTGGGGAATCATTTCCTTGGGGGTGAAAATGAATTTTTTAGCATATTTTTTTATCTGCCGGCCTTTCAGAAGCTTTCTCACACCATGCCACCTAGCCCATGAATTGTCTCTGTAATAGAGTATTTTTTTGAGATATAAATCATTTTGGGGAATCATTTTTTGGGGGGTGAAAACGAAGTTTTATTTATATTTTTTCATCTAGCACCCCTTTAGAGATTTTCTCAGTATATGATATTTAGCTCATTAATTACTTTCAATACAGTAATCGGTAAGTGAAAATTCGAAGAACGGTTTTGGGTTAACTCTTGTTCCTGCGAATTATTTAATTAGGGTGGAAAATTATTCTTCCTATAGGGGTGCTTATTCTCGTGCATATATATTTATTGTTGTGAGCTGTTAGCTGTATCCTTCACAATCACAGTCTGGTCGAGGATGTCGACGCCACTGGTCATTTGGGATCTTCGGCAAATTGTCCGCTAAGTTTTGTCTGCCAACTTCACACCGGTACAGTCATAACCCATCTGGTAACGTTTCTATGGCCTTACCACTTGCCAACTCCAGCAGCCACCCATTGCTCAGACGTTGGCGCAAGTATATAAAAAGATCCGTATGCTGATCATACTTCTCCATCATCCTAAGTTTCAGGGACAAATGTACGGGGAAACCTATGATGTGTAGAATATTTTAATAGGTGCGTAGAACTACCGGGGTTGGAAGCGGACCTCCTGCGACTCAAGCGTCCATCTTTAAGCCCTATAAATTTTTTTCTGAAAATGATCGGGAGCGTCCGAAACATCAATTTAAGTTTGAGCGAACCTTGTGTCAAAATTTCATCAAATTAGCGGACAGACAGACAGAAACAGAAATTAATGACACGATTTTTCATGATATATATTTCACATAGTATCCAAAAAACATATATTATCGGTTTTATTTGGAAGTTTGTTCTCCAATTTGAAACATTTAGGGCTGTCAAGGTCTTTCACTCTGCCCACTTGGGCATTCTTGCAAACGGCTTTTGTACGACATAAGTGAACCTATGCTGCGCGAGGTGGAAACGTCCAGGAAAACGATCATATTTCACCCGAGAACTAACATCAAATCAAAATTTCGTTATTGCTATAAGAATATTAAGACTTTGGTCTTAAGTGTTAAAAAGAATATTTACTTACTTCTACAGGAACTATTTGTTGTACAAAGGAAAGTCTCTACTTGAAAAACACTCCGTATTTGAAACCTTGTGGTTCTTAGCGAAAAAGTAATTCGAATGATTTTGCTTTGAATGTCTCAATTACCTTTTGAAGTGCCGCTTTGGCTTCAGCAAGCTTACACTTGGCTTCATTTTGTTTCCTTTCTATCTCCTTCTTATGGATTTCCAAAAGCTCTTCCAACTGTCTCTCTTCTTTCTTTCTTTCTACTTCTAGTTCTTGCAGATGTTTCCTGTACATTTGAACTTCTTGGGCAGCTTGGGCAGATTCATTCTGAAAAACTCACGACTGCATAAAATGAAGATGACTAAAAGAGATCAACTACTATCTATGAAATAGAGAATTCTACCCGCGACTAATAGTGATCAAAATGAAGTAGCTTAAGTCACTTACGCCACTGCTAGTGAGATGTATCTTTGTTTAGAGTATTTTATAATTCTACCCGAAACCGTCAAAGAAAAGGTGTGTGAAAAAAGTTTTGAAATCCTATAAAAATAGATCGTACGACACAGCATAACAACCGTAGACTTTGTATATATAAAGACGCGAGAGTGGATCAACTGCTTTGCGACCGATATTGCAGAAATCACGCGGAAATGATGAAAGCGAGTATTTTGATGGCTTACTGGGTCTATGCTAGATGCTCCATATGTCTGCCGTTGGCGCTCTTAATATGAGTGATTTGATAGGAGGATAGGGTGAAAAGTTCTCGGCCTGATAATGAAATACTTTGTATATTTAGCATAATCTAATGTACCATAATATTTATGATTTTCTAGATATGCCCCCACGCCCTTCAAACATTTTTGAGGATGAAATCGTAATCATAATATAATAGATATAGTTTCTTCTTGCCGATGTCTAATTAGCCCCCCTGAGAAAAATTCCTGCGTTGAGGAAATTTGTGGTACCAACAAACGACATGTGCACCCATGCAGGAATTATGAATTATCGCTGATTGGAGCGCGATGAAAATTTTTGCAAGTGACATTTTGGAGAACATCTGAGTCAAAGAAAATAGAAGGACCTTGATCTTGAACCTCCTTGTGACGACGAGTACACACCAAAACCGGAGAAGCACTGAAATATCAAGCCCTACCAGTATAGTGAAATACTATAAATGTGCGCAGATCTCGCAGTATACCGTCAACAGTTGCGTGCAGTGCTTTTTAAGCTACAATTTTTTGTGTTTGACTATAACCATGGACCACAGACGGCAGAACTGATTTCTGGTGTTATAGATTAGATCAGTAATAGACAAATCAAATAAGGTTCTCACTTTAATTCTGTCCCTTTCTCTCTGGTACTCCAGTTCTGCCAGTTTGGTGAAAGCACGGTTGAATGCTTCTTCCTCTTCTTTCCGCTTTCTTGCATACTCTTCCTGGCTAGAGATTTGCTCCAACAGTTCCTTTGCAATTTTGGCTCTCTTCCTTGCGTTCTCATCCAGTGCTACAATTAAGGATATTGATAAGTTTAAACACACAACGAGAACTGTACTAAGGAATAAAAAGTAAGTGCTTAAGGTTGTGCTTTGCCCCTTAAAAGTAATTGTCCTTATAATATAGAAAATGTTTGGCCCTCAGTGAGCAATTGCTCTACGTGATCGGTAAAATCAGATTTGTTATCAGTCACTCCTAAAGTCATAATGTTTCTCGCATCAATGGATTAAGTTCAATGCATCAAGGAGGAGCTATTTCAAAGTACACATTATTTGTTTACACCAAAGTCAATGAGACTGCATTTCATTCATTTGTACTTTAAAAAACTAGTGGTAGTCAAAACTTAGATAAATGCGGTTTCATGGAATTTTATCAACATAAAACTACATGATGCCTCAATAATTATAAATTATTATTTTTACTAGTCTTATTTACTTTAAAAGATAAATAATTGTTCACATCGTTTGTTTATTGTTTGTGTATCATTGTCACTTTTTGTTTCAATTTCATTATAGCTTAAAAAAGGAAAACAAGTAGGTTGACCCTGCACTTCACACATAAAGGATTATGTTCAACACAAGTTAGACCCTCTGAGAATAAAGCTAGCTACGAACATGTACACCATAGAAATTAAACAAAAAAAAGCCAGTCAAACAGGCCCATTAGTCCATAGATACGTGACTTCAGAAATCTGAGCGGTATTTTCCAAGTTATAGACTGACCAATAATTAATAGGACAGACCGACATACAGACAGACTGAGCGATGAAAATGAGTGACATACAATTGTATTAAGTCATATAACGTCCAAAAACATAATACCTTATATTTGCTTTCTTTACCAGTTACAAAACTTCCTCGTCAGTAGGCGTGAGAAGCAAAAAATTAGAACTATAGTTTCGTAAAGATACGTCAAATACCAAGCATGAATCTTATCTACAGGATGTTCCTTAATGATATGCGAATATTTAAGGGTGTGAATCTACATGAAAAATTAATGTTAGTTTGTTTTATAAACTATGGTCCAAAAATGTTTCCTTACAAAAACTCGGGGTGTTGAAGTTTGAGGAAAAAAATGGAAATTAATTAATATTTTCAGAACCGCTTAAGATATTTCACTGACATTTAGTACGTAGTGAAAGTTAATAAAGTTGCATATTCTTGAATGCAAAAATAATTCTTAGCTTTAACAGTGGCGTGCGTACCGGGGTCGACTTCGATATTTTTTAAGAGAAAAATGGTACGCCAATGGTTTTTTGCCAAATAAAAATTATTTTTAAATTCCCCGTTAAATTTAAAATAAATAAACTATCTTGAATTGTTTTCCTTCGATGCGCCTTTTTTGAGTAAAAAAATAAAAACCGTTCTATTGTCCGAGAACATTAATTTAATAATAATTGAAGAATGCAATTTAACAATAAATATCTAGTTGCTCTGGAATGTGTCACTGGCTTTTCACATCTGACAAGTCTCTGTTATTCAAATCTGTTCGCTGCGACATCCTTTTCATTATTTAGTTTTTACAATCTTGTTAATAATGAATTATTCAAATGCATAAATGGCGGAAATGCATTACGCATATGGCCTTGCCGACGGTAATGGTGAGCAAGCCAGACGGATTTATCCCCAGAGATATCCCGATCGTGCTTTGCCAGATAGTCGAACCTTTTTTAATATTCATTGTCGTCTTGTTGGAACTGGTTCTGTTCGAAAAGGAACATCTTGAAGGTAGACCTCTAAGTGTGAGAACACCTAAAATTGAGGAAGCAGTGCTACACGAAGTCGAAGAACATCCTGAAACGAGTACGAGGAAGATCGATAGACACTTAAATATTTGCCATCAAATTGCTTGGACAATTTTAGTGGATTTTTTGTTATATCCTTACCATATTTTAAGAGTACAGGCATTACTTCCCATTGATTTTCCAATGCGTGTGACCGTTTGTCAGTGGTATCTTCAAAAAATTACACAAAATCCGCAATTTGAATCAATGATTCTGTTCACGGACGAAGCTAATTTTTCTCGAAATGCCATTCAGAATTTCCACAATAATCATTTGTGGGCAGAAGAAAATCCCTATGCCGTAACCGAAACCCATTTCCAACACCAATTTTCGGTTAACGTATGGGCAGGAATTATTGGCAACCACTTTATTGGCCCATTCTTCTTGCCGGGACGACTTGACGGACAGACTAACCTGAATTTTCTTCAACAACAGTTGCCTTTGCTGCTTGATTATGATCCGTTAGTAATAAGAAACAATATGTGGTACATGCATGATGGTGCACCAGCGCATTTCACTGCAGCGGTTCATAATTACTTACAAACTGTTTATCCAAATGCCCACCAAGGTCCCCAGACCTCAACAAATTAGATTTCTTAGATTTCTTTTTGTGGGGCTATCTTAAGACACTAGCGTACACAAGTCCCATTAACACTGTAGAGGAATTAAAAGAGAATAGTTGCAGCTTGTGATAGAATAAAAAGGATATTTCAACGAGTGCGCAATTCAATGAGAAGGAAGGCGGAAGCATGCATACTAAGTGAAGGGGGTCATTTTCAACAATTTTTGTAATGGTTCTGTTGGTCTTAATGTTATGTTTATGTTGTCAGTTGTTGTTGTTCATTATCCCCAATGTGTTTAATTTTTCCAATTTAATAATAATTTTAGTTAGACAATGGAACGGTTTTTATTTTTTTACTCAAAAATGGCGCATGGAAGGAAAACAATACAAAAGAGACCATTTGTTTTAAATTGAACGGGGATTTCAAAAATGATTTTTATTTGGGAAAAAACCATTGGCGTACCATTTTTTTCCTAAAAAATATCGATGTCAATACCCGTACGCACGCCATTGTTAAAGCTAAACATTATTTTTGCATTGAAAAATATGCAACTTTATTAACTTTCACTACGTACTAAATATCAGTGAAATATCTGAAGCGGTTCAGAAACTATTAATTAATTTCCATTTTTTTTCCTAAAACTTCAACACCCCGAGTTTTTGTAAGGAGACATTTTTGGACCATAGTTTATACAGCAACCTAACATTGATTTTTCATGTAGATTCACACCCTTAAATATTCGCATATCATTAAGGAAGACCCTGTATATTCATTTATTCTGAAACATTTATTGACTATCAAGTAACTTCCCTGTATTTGCTTCTATTGTACTAGACTGTACTTTGTTTTTAAAAAAGCCAATAGAAGTTTTCTGAATCCTCACCTTCGATTTCTTCCCTTCTCATCTTTTCGCTCATTCTTTCCATTTCCATCTTGTCCTCCAGCGCAATCCTGTTAATTTCTTGCTTGTGTAACTGTCTGCCTCGCATTTGTTTGTTCCAAACTTCCACAAGGTCTCTATTTTTATCTTTCTCCGCAAGAAGCTCTTGTTGTTCGCGATCCATCTAGGAATATAGAATTTGTTCTGTTTAAAATCGACATTGCATGTACCAGATCATGATTCACATTTCAAGCTCATTTTATGAGCAGCTAGTGGATTAAGTTTCAACGTAAAGCTAGTCTCAAGTCATGACTAAGTATACTACAATTACGAATGGATGAATTTTGTCAAAGAACGCCCTATTTTGAACCTAACAACGAAGCTTTTCCGTCCTTGACAAAGAAGTAAGATTGCGTAAAGATTTTATCAATATCCGAGCGGCACTTCTCAAGTTATAGGCGGTCATAGGATTAACGGACAGACAGACCGACAGAGGCCTTTCAAATTATAAGTGCATCTACCGTTTCTGACAAAAATCGTACGTAAAAAACCATGCACATTCACCATTTTAACCACCAGTGTGAACTAAGCAAAAACGCATATTAACACGGAAGTGAGCTAAAAGAACAATGAGCTTCTAGTTCTCAGCAATATAATTCCACAAATCAAAATTCAAATTCAAATTCAAAATAGATTTATTTGCCAAAAAACAAAAACAAAAAAAAACATTATATTTACCGTATTATAGAAAATACACACACTTAATATTTTTGGCAAAAAGGACAAATCCTCGATCAAATGACCGTTAACACCCAGCCTTACATAAGTAGGGTGGGTGTGAAAATGCCCTGTGTTACACTAATTTACACATACATGTATATTATAATATATAAACAATATTTTGGAATTTGATGATTTCATTTATTACGAGCATGAACCATTGATTTTGCAGAAGAAAAAATGTATTTACTCACTTAAAAAGTCAACGTTCCGACGGGTGGGGAGCACCGGAGAGAGGGCGAAGAGCGGCAGAAAGCAACAGACGCGAAGCCACACCGACGAAACCTCATACAGTTAACAACACCGAAATACATCTACACACTAAATAAACTAATTTAAATAATTGTTGCGTCTCTGTGATCTGGATGGAAGCTTATTTCGTGGATGAATTGGATACGTAGATTCCGAATCCGACGTCAATTTAGTGTTAGGATTCACATGCAACTAGTGTTTCACCAATTTTGATCTTACCTTGGCTCTGACATCTTTTTGCATCAGCTCATGCCACATTCGATCGAGTTCCCTCTCAGCTTGTCTTTTAGCTTCATTTTCTCTCATTTGTTGCAACTGTGTGTTTTTAGACTCTATGAGATGCTTTTTGATCAGAGCTGGCCTCAGCTCAACACAACGATCTCTAAAAAAAAATATCGTTGAATCGAACACCACTTTCTGGGTAAATAAGTCAGACGGAAAAAGTTGAACAAAGCAGATAGACCCTTAAAATTAATTTTCTAGGTCACCGCTGGGGTCTAGAGAATCTATGAATCATGAGGCAGCACCGATTTGGAGACAGCATATGGGCTAGACTGACGAATAGTAAATCCATTGATCCATTTTTATTAAGAAGAAGATTGGGTGAAGAAATTTATTTCAATCTCTATAAAAAACCTATTTGAACTGCCGAGATGTTGGATATCATGCCTTTATAAAACTAACTGCAAAACGTTGTGGCTGCAGGATCGGGCTCGTCCAGCTTAAGGATTTCTTAAATCGCGCATATTTTAAACCATGAGAGGCAAGATTTAGGGTACCTGTACTATTTTGTCTATCTTACGCAGACGCTATTTAGGATATTTTATTAGTTAAAAGAGATTTTGAAAGATCATAAAAAGTTCAGGCAGCAGCGGTGGCCGCAGTAGTAGACTCTTCGGTCTCCTGAAAAGTCGCCATGCGCTGTGCAGGTTCGAATCCCGTCCCAGGAGAAGTTTTTCTCTTAGCTATGGATGTTGTGATTGTCCGTAGGTGGTAGACGGTCTCTGACTGTCGAACGCGGAGGTACCACCCGGCGGATCTCGTAGGCGGGGCCAGAATGTGTGCATGTTGCATGCACACGTGTTGCCTTGCCAGAATCCGTGTGGCGTTCCCCCTTTTTCCTGTATTCCTCTATAGCATTGATTCCCAAAGTGGTCTATATCGACCCCTAGGGGTCTATGACAACCTGCAAGAGGTCTACGTCAGCGAAAAAAAATTTGGGGTCCATGAAATGAATATGGGGGTCCACGATAGTGAATCTCAACACATACACTGATAGTACCTATTTACTTACATCATACTATTTTATAATATCAAAACATATATAATACGTTTATTCGTTTCCTGAATCTTGAAAAGGAAAGTGCTAAGAAAGTATTTTAAAAAATATAAACAGATAGTATATCACATAAGTTATAGTGAGTCAGTGTTATTTTGTTTGAGAGTGCTGGAGAAAAGTAAGTACATTATTTTTTATTAAATTTTAGTTTTGTACTCGTAGTTAGCAAAGATAGTTAAATTACGCCAATCATGACTTTAGTTATTAGAAAAATAAAAAAAATATTTTTAATATACAGCTGCTGGATTTTCTGTCTTATTTAAATAATTTAATTTTCCCACAGATGACTGATGCCATGTCCGAATCTAAAAAGAAATGGAGACAGTACAGTGTTGATTATTTGAAATTTGGCTTCATTCCATCATTGCCGGACAAACAATCTCCTATGTGCCTTTTATGCAACAAAGTTTTGGACAATGACGCTATGAAACCATCTAAACTGCAAGATCATCTGAGAAGATGCCACCCTGATAAAACAGAGAAAGATTTGAAATACTTTCAAACATTCAAAGATAAATTTCAGAAGAGACCTACACTGGACAGAATGTTCGCTTCGACGTCACTAAGAAATGATGATGGTTTGCGGGCGTCTTACAATATTTCGTTACTTATAGCAAAATCCGGAAAACCGCATACTATCGGAGAGAAGTTAATTTTGCCAGCCGTTGAAGAGGTTTTAAAAACTGTTTTACACAAACCTGCATCTGATATCATTAAAAGAATTCCCTTAAGCAACAATACTGTTGAAAGACGTATTGATGAAATGAGTTCTGATATTGTAAGCTTCTTATATAATTATTTGCAAACGACGAAACGACCCATTTCTCTATACAACTGGACGAGTCAACTTTACCTGATAATGCAGCATTATTATTGCCATATGTTCGTTTTATTATGAATCAAGAAATCTACGAAGAACTGCTCTTCGCAAGAACTTTGATAACCGACACTGAAGGTGAATCAATATTTCATGTTTTGAAGGATTACTTCATTGAAAAAGCAATTCCTTTATCAAATATAATATCAGTAGCTACAGATGGAGCACCTGCCATGATTGGACGTTATCGTGGATTTATAAGCTATTTAAAACAAAATGTGTCAGGGGTGTTAGCAATATATTGCGTCATCCATCGACAACATTTAGTTGCTAAAAATTTGAGTGTTAGATTGCATGAATCACTTCATGTAGTCATTGATGCAGTAAACCGAACCCGAAGCAACGCGTTGAATACGCAGTTATTTGCGCAGTTGTGTGAAGAAAATGACGAACACTTTCATCAATTACTCCTTCACACTGAAGTACGGTGGCTGTCGAAAGGCTTATGTTTGACAAGATTTTTTGCACTTTTTGAGACTATTTTAGAATTTCTGGATACTAAAGATAAAATTTTTAAAGAAAATTTAATGATGAGGAAAACAGACATCGCCTATTTAACAGATTTGTTTACAAAATTTAATATGGTTAATTTGCAATTACAAGGGGACAGTTTAAATTTGATTAAAACAAAGTGCATCTTATCAGCGTTTCTTGCCAGAGTTAAACTACTGAAGCAAAATATTGGACGGAGCCAATTTTCTCAGTTCCCCAATTTGTCACAGACAAGCTGCCAGGAAGACGACGTTTTAACTTACGTTCAACATTTAAATGCCCTCTATTCAGATTTTGAATCTAGGTTTGAAGATATTTTGACTATGGTAATACCACCGTGGATAATTAATCCATATGGTGACATAGAAGAAACGATGTCATGATTCAAGAGGAACTGACTGAACTAAGTACAAACGAAGAACTTAAGGTTCAGTTTAAAAACGGATATCAGCAATTCTGGCTGCAAAACAACATACCCGTTACTTATCCCGTATTATGGAATATAGCGAGGAGATTTTTAATTTCCTTTCCATCGTCATACCTAGTGGAAAGCGGGTTCAGCGCGGTTACCAATCTCCTTACGAAAAAAAGAAACAGGCTGGACATCATTAGCCGAGGAGATTTAAGATTAACCCTTTCAAAATTGACGCCAAATGTTGATAATTTATTATTAAAGCATCAGGTTCATCCTTCTCACTAAAAATATTGACTTATTGCTTATGTTATTTTATTTATAGTTTATTTTATGTTTATTGGTGTCTGACCAATAAATGCCCGCATTGGGAATAAGTGCCCGGATTGATTTTTTTAAAGAACCCCCCTTTATAGAAAATATTTTTTTTTAAATTATTATTCAGAGAATTCAAGGATAGGTACATACTAAAATTCGTTAATTTTTTGCCTATTTTTAGATAACTTAAACGTATAAGAAGCGGAATTTAATCAAACTAACAGTGAAATTATTGTAGAACATACGTTTATGTTATAATTAATAAACGAACTCGCTTATTGTATTATCCCTCTTATTTTTTTTCAATGCGGGCACTTATTCCCAATGCGGGCACTTATTGGTCAGACACCTGTTTATTTAATGTTACGTATATTTTACATAACAGATACAAAATTCTATTTTGAGTAGTTTTAATTTAAATTCAGTTTTTAACACTAAACTTCACTACAGTTAAAAATTTACAGGAAATCAATATCAGGTAAGTAGGGCAACACGGAAAAACATGGCAAGGGGTCTACGACACAAAAAAGTTTGGGGAACTCTGCTCTATAGCCCCACGGTATCCCATGGGTGTTTAGGCCTTAGACCTTCGTGGTAGTTGGAGTATTAAAAAAAAGGTTTTTCATAACTGCGGACATTCTATCTGTCACTAATTTTTTGTACGGGCCTTGTTGAATATGTTGTAATAATTCTGACATCAGACAGAATTGTCGTTGAGCCGAATACTGTACCTACATTAACTGGACTAATTTTTCACTCCTAGCTTTTCTTCAACATTATTTGGAAATGTATCATGTAAAGCTGATTGAAAAATCACATAAGATAATCAGAAAAAATAGAACTGTCTCAAGGGTAACGATTTTCTACAAATTCTCAAAAATAGGATAACTCAAAAACCGCGCACTATAGGAAAATGATTTTTTATGTGGTTTTTATGATTGGAAATGGCTGCCCTATGATGCCGTTCTGTTTGTTTCATGACTCAAAAATAGGATAACTCAAAAACCGCGCACTATAGGAAAATAATTTTTTATGTGGTTTTTGTGATTGGAAATGGCTGCCCTATGATGCCGTTCTGCTTGTTCCATGACTTTTGGGACACCCGCTATATTGCCAGATTTACTGTTCTTCAAATATATTCACCTATATTGCTGAATTCTTTTCTCGTGGACAATCTTCAATCTTTCCTCTTCTTTTTGCTTTTTCAGAAACTCTGAACGCTTCTTCATCTCTTCCATTCTCAGAGCGTCACCCTTCTGTGCCATATCAATAACTTCATAGACGTACTGCCTCTCTTCTTGCGCGAGCAGATCGCGCAGTCTAAAATCAATTCGTATTCAGATGAGGTACGTTGGGAAAAAAGTATTTGAAATTCGTACAACATCAGAGAATCAATGTTATTTACTCCACATCTCGCGAAAACAAAAATAACTGTAAAAAAGAAATCATAGATAAGTTTAGAAAATATAGATTCAAGTTTTAAATTTAATGTCAAATGTTTTCTTAAAATAATTTCCAAAACAAATCTTTAATAGCCTGTTGCAGAATTTACAATTTACAACCGCTACATTTCCACCTTCCGTACCAGGCACTTGTGACATGTAAAATGATTATGAATATGTTTTTATTGATATAGATCAATTTGATGCAGGTGTAAGGAATAAGTTTGCCTGCTGTCATATACCTATACGTCTGAATACAGTTCATTGGCAGGATAAAGTCTGGATTTATCGAATATTGTCTTTAAAATAGTTTTTTGAAAATGTGTTGCTAATATACCATAGGTCAGATGTGGTTCAATAAATGTATGGTACAATGTACGAAGGTGCTTTTCTATAAGACACGAACTTTTTTCAAAAAGATGTGAAATATGGATGTCCCAACGTAAGTATAAATCTAGGAATAATCCGAGATATTTGTTATCTTTGGTGCCTATAAACAATAACAAAAATAAAAATCATTCTGTAGCCTGATGAACCTTTTTCTAATTAAAGTTCAATTAGTGTATTAATGGTATTTTCAGGATCCAAAGGATCTATCAAGGCCTACTATAATCAGATATCAAACATAGATGGAAAACATTTCACGCTCCAGCTCTAAGGAAATAAGGCTACCTTGTACAGACAGACACATTGCTGTAATCTAAGAAACGTTTCCATGAGCCCAATAGTGCATTGATGGTCTTTTCATCTTTTTCACGCCACTGGGTCTAGATGAAATTGCACCACATGGAAAATTGTATTAGAATCAATCTATTTTTATTTTGTAGACCTATCATCTGATACTCACTTTTCCCTTCTTTTCTCGACTGTCTGCTCAAACGCCTGCATTTTCTCCTGTACTTTTTCCTTGATCTGCCTTTGCAGCTGCCTCTTCGATGCGTGGCTATCATATTTGAACGTGATCCTGTCTTGCAAAGCTTGTGTGACCCACTGACTATCTCGACGGTTGTTGAATTCTGCTTTGCGTTGCCTGTATTGCCTCCATTTGACATCGTAATCAGTATTAGGTTCCCGAGCTATCTAACTCAACAGAAAAAATGGAATTTAGGAAGCTTTCCACTAGTCAGAAGTAACATAAACATACATCTTAGAGCCTCTCTGACTGGTAATGCCATGATGACGACGTCGCCAGCATCAGTAGCAAAACCAACCTATTTAAATATACTCAGTGACAAAGAAAATTGGATATCCAGTAAAATAATTAAATTTGAAAAAATATATGCAACTACAAATACCACATATATTTTCTGTTTATTGTATGTCGTTTCGGCCACCACGGTGACCTTTTTTAGTTACAATGACTGTTGAATGTAAAGTGTTCAGTTGAACGTGACGTCAACCAAAGTGCAGCAGCAGTTTTTTAGGGCGCCATTAAATATAGTACTAAGTCACTTCTATTTTCTGTTGGAGGAGGTATGACGGCATAAGAGTATATCCAGGAAATACTGCCACCCATTTTTGTCCGTTCTCGAAACGCTTGAAAAATTCTAACAAAAGATAATATTCATATGGCTAGATCTACAATAAACTACTTCACATAATGCTCAAGTTAGCCTTGGCCTCCTGTATCTCGTGACCCTTCTCCCATGGAACAAGTGTGTGATATAATGGCAAGTAAAGTGACATGTTTATCTCATTCTCCAAAAACGCCACCAGCTTCTCGAACCAAGTACAGCTATATTGCTATGAAATACCTCATTAAGACATAAATTATCTCATCAAAGCAGCGCATTACGGGTACTAAGAAAAAGCAGCGACTCAGCAAGTGTTTTCACACCAAAATTCATTCTGATAAAGTTATTTACTGTGGATTCTACCTTTTTTTGTCACTAATTGTATATAGGACCTCCCTGACGTGGCTAGTGGAGACTGACGCCAAGATCGATATATGAAAAGGTTGGTTACGGATACTGGTGACGTCGCTATGACGTCCTAGTGACCAAGGCTCTTAAATTTTCCCCTTAATGAGATATCTTATTAAAAAAGGTTATAGATGTGTCAAAAAGTCACTGGCGCAGAATTTATCTTTTTTGTGCACTGTCAAAAATACTCCCAATTTTTACGCCACATAATATGTATTTTGGGACACGAGAATTTTTATCAATATTCACAAAATTTTCAGTCGAAACTTTATAGAGTTGAGAGATACACTTTATCTCGACTTTGAAATTATAGCTTGAACTCGATAAAGAAGCATTTCAGGATCCACATTTATACATTTTTTCTTATTTTCGTACTTTTACCCTAGAAATATTGCCACTTTGCTGAGAGACACATTGTATGTAAAAAAGGCTTGAGTTACAAACTACTATAAATATATGAATTAGAAGGTGTAGCATCTAGACCAAAAATCGACAGGTATATTCAAGGCAATCGATAACGCGAGGAACAGAAAAATTATAAATAGGAATCAAAAGAGTAAAGATACAGAATCTTCATGGACTTTTCAGTACGTTTAAGGTCTACTTATACTCATAAAAGACTGTGCATTACTTTGGAACTTCCACAATATGCCAAATTTTTCTGGCACACATCTTGTTTATTTTTACTCAGGCTACAGAATTAAAAAAATACTAACGTGTCCATATGATCCAGGAGGTAATCCTGGACAGAGAATATCCTGCCTGTTTGGTGGGAGCCTAGGTTTTCTAACAGCTTTTGGAATGGGCACTTCTCCGCCAAACATCGTACTTTTTTGTCTCTAAACAATGACTTCAAACTTCACAGTTCCTAAACTTCAAAGAGTGAAGTGAAATGTAACCTACAAAACGTGCTGGTTTTGTCAATGTTGCTATGGGCAGTATAATCCCTCTATTATCAACAGCAAAGTTGGTTGATAGGGCTTATAGAGAGGGTGTAAGTCAGAGGGTGCAGGTGGAGGGTATGTATCTTTTTTCAAAATGCAAGCAGGAAAAAAGCAAAAGGTGTTTATTTTCTGCCATATAGAATACTTTCAGAACAGTGTATATGATTCAATTTTCACAACTAATATACAAGGCGATATTTTGAGCAATGGCGACACAAATTTTTTTTCAAATTTAGGCGTATTGTCCGAAAATATTGCAAGCCAGAAAAAACTTAAAGGTGTTCACTCCGGTTATGGTGCCTATTAAGACAATAAGCTAGGGTTGATCAACGTTTAACAGAGTACAGAGTCAATAACGAGATGGAATTTTTCCAGATCAACGGATAAAAGGGCACAGGGCAGTAGCAATATGAGGACACAAATATTCTTAACATTCTTACTATTTTTTTCAAATCTAAGCGAATTCTTGTGAAACTATATCGACCAGAGAGGACATTTAAAGGAAGTCCATTGCTGGCTATGGTATCTTCTTGTAGAATAACACCATAATGTTAGGGTTGATTAATGTATAAAAGTGGGTAGGGCAAGAAGCATCAAGTTGGAGACACTAAAGATCCTTAAAATGTTCATAATATTTTTCAAATTCTTCTGAAAAATTATGTCATTTCTAGGTAAAACCTGAAGGGTGTTAGTTGTCTGTTATAGTGTCTACTTATAGATTAAAATTATAAGGCAAGTGTTGATAATTTTTAGGTAAAACCTGAAGGGTGTTAGTTGTCTGTTATAGTGTCTACTTATAGATTAAAATTATAAAGCAAGTGTTGATCAACTTATAAAAGTCTACAGAGCCAGTAGCCAGATTGAGACTATAAAGATCCTCAATATCTTATCATTTTTTTTCATATATAAGCGCAGTTTGTGAAGTCATGTCAATAGGAGTTAAAATCTGAAGGGTGTTCACAACATAAAATAAGAGAGATCGACTCATAAGTCGACAGGTCCAGCAGCGAGGATGAGATAATACAGATTCTTAACATGCTTACCATTCTTTGTGGACAATGTTCTCATTCTGTTATTCGTCCATTATTGTATACATCAAGATTACAGTCAACAGTTGCATTGGTATATGCTCATTTTATTTTTCATTTGCATATTATGCAGTCCCCATCATCAAAATTGATAGCTATCGTTTTTTTTTTCTTAACTTCAAATACATGTGTTTTGGAAAGTTGCACCTGAACCAGTGTCTTTAGCATTTCTTGAAAAAAAACTGTTTTAACAATACAGATCCTTAACATGTTTACCATTCTTTCAAATCTAATCTCATTTTGAGAAACTAAAATGTCGATCACATGAGAAAACAAAAAGATGACCATTGTCTGCTAAGGTATCAAATTACC
Organism: Acanthoscelides obtectus; assembly: GCA_963669975.1. NCBI lineage: Eukaryota > Metazoa > Arthropoda > Insecta > Coleoptera > Chrysomelidae > Acanthoscelides > Acanthoscelides obtectus. The sequence goes on from CAVLJG010000006.1 coordinate 77,915,353, forward strand.
GAATAACACAATAAAGTTATGGTTGATCAACGTATAAAAGTCTACAAGGTTTGCAGCGAGATCATTGCTATAATTATGAAAAAAAGAATATCATCTTGAAGCAACATTTTTTTGCAAACAGTTTAGCTACGGTTTTCTCGCTATAAAATGCCTTAAAATGAAAACAACAACAAATATATCGCACCTTCATTTCCTTTATTTTCGCCTTGAAACCTGACTGGGCTATATCGCTATGATTGTTTCCACGCCGCGTTCGTACCCTAGGTAACCAGGACGAAAATCGAGCTGGTGACAGCTAGTGGGCGTCTCCACTGTCAGTCACGCTCCGGTTAGCCAACCACCAGGATGTAGCCGCACGCGGCGACCCCTGCACACAATGGACGTGCAGACCACTAAGATCGTGGTAGCCATACTCTTCGCAGCCATACGGTTCTTCTTTGGTGTCTTGCCTGTAAAGCTATATTACGTTCTTAGAAGATGGGAGGGAGATGATGGTTCAAACACCTTCGTCAACCAGAGGAGACACACACAGGTCAACTGCGCAATAGCTTTGTGCCAAAGCTTTGGAGGAGGGGTGCTTTTTGCGACTTGTTTCCTGCATATGATGCTAGAGGTCAGTCTTGGTGGACGCACTTCATGCTACATTAGCAAGATTTTCATTGTGACCATCATGCACTCATCAGTATTATCATCTTCACCTAGTTTGGTTTGACAACAAATTTGACTAGAGCATACTTTTTCCTTTTCTTGAACTGTACCAAGTTTCATACAAACTGGTACATTGTCCTCTACTCCACATGTCCAAAGCTAGCTCTAAAAGCTTCAGCCTTTCTCCAACATAAGTTCTTCTTTGAACTCTTGCCCGTCAAGCTGTACTACTTCCTAGGATATGAGATGGAGATGATGGTTCAAACACTTTCGTCAATCAGATGAGGTACACGAAGGTCAACTACGTAATAGCTCTTTGCCAAATCTTTGGAGGAGGGGTACTTTTTGCGACTTGTTTCCTGCATATGATGCTAGAGGTCAGTCTTGGTGGACGCACTCCATGCTACATTTGCAAGATTCTCATTGTGGTCATCTTACACCCATCATTATCATTTTCACCTAGTTTGGTTGGTTAACAAATTTAACTACAGCTTCCTTTTTCCATTTCTAAAACTGTACCAAGTTTCATACAAACTGATACATTGGTCCCTTGAGTCCTCTACTTCACATTGTCCAAAGCTAGCTCCAAAAGCTTCAGCCTTTCTACAAACATGAGATCTTCTTTGAAGCCTTGCCCTTCAAGCTGTACTACTTCCTAGGATATGAGACGGAGATGATAGTTCAAACACCTTCGTCAATCAAATGAGATACACGCAGATCAACTACGCAATAGCTCTTTGCCAAAGCTTTGGAGAAGGGGTGCTTTCCGAGACTTCTTTTCTCCATCTGTTGCTAGAGGTCAGTCTTGGCGGACGCACTTCATGCTACATTGGCAAGTTTTTTATTGTGGTCATCTTGCCCCCATCAGTATTATCATTGTCACCCAGTTTGGTTGGTTGACAAATTTAACTAGAGCTTACTTTTTCCTTTTCTAAAACTGTACCAAGTTTCATAAAAATTGATAAATTAGTCTCTACTCCACTGAGTCTAAGAGCTACAGCGTTTCTGAAACTCGGGCTCCTCTTTCGAGTGTTAGCTGTCACGATGTACCACTTCCTTAGAAGATAGATTGGAGATAATGGTTCAGACACTTTTGACAATCAGAAGACGCTGGTCAACTACCCAGTAGCTCTTTGTCAGGCGAGGTGAGCTCTTTGTGACTTGCCAATACTTCTAGTGTAGAAAGTACCTGCAAAAATAACAAAAAAAGTTCCTATAAATATGGATCCAAAGATCATCTCCTACCAAGGGTGATGAAGTTTTATTGACGAAATTGAAAAATATTGTATCTACGGAGCGGGTAAAGATACTGAGTTGAAATTTTAGACGTTTATTGAGCACATTATAAGCAATAAACACACCGGCCAAAGCTAGGCCAGAGACGTAGAAACTGGGGTACCTGAACCTTTGGTAGGAAATATTTTCTACACCACAGTTTTTTTTTCGGAGACAAGAACTGCATTTTATAGAATACCATCCAATTTTCCATAGATTTTTTTCTGTTAGGGAATGTCAGATCACTCGATTTTTAGGTACTCAGGTTTGAATATTTGAGGTAAAATCACAAAATATTCTTATGAGAAGGTCTAGCCTCCCATATTCTAAAAACAGCGTGTACCTTGATATTGGAAACACTATATGGCATGTGAAGAAAGCTATGGCACCTCATTACAACATTAATTGAATAATTATGTACGTCTTATCCCTATAAGTAGCGCATACGCTTATCATTCAGTAAACCTTTCCTGTGCACGCCACTGGTTTTGTCGGTATATTCATTTTGTTTATAGATAAAAAACTTCAAAACAAAAGTTTAGTTCAAAAATAAACACATAAAGCTAATAAGAATTGAACACGACAATAATAAGCATTTCGTTTGATGCGACTCACTTGGTTATTTCTAAATTTATGAGGATATTGCGAACAAAACATAAGGCTGAATAAATACTATAACATTCAATATAAGGGAGGTAATGAAAGTGACTACCCCTGGTTTTGTTTAGGTCTGAAAACTATGTGTGTTTATTGCTTATGGTGTGTTCACTGAACGTCTGAAACCTCAACTTGGTATTAAATGTACCAAGTTATATTATAAATTATAAAGATATATTCTTTTTCAGTTTTATAAATGAAGTTTAATCAGCCTGTATCTCGATAGCGGAGCATCTATGGACCCATACTTAGATACTTGTTATTTTTGGATGTACTTTCTACCCTAGAAATATTGACACGTCTTTTTCAAGCATCGTATGACACTCGAAATCAGCCTTGGTAAACGCAGATCAACTACGTCAAAGATCACAGATCAAATATGTGGAGAATTTCTCATTCTGTTAATCATCCATTATTGTATACATCAAGATTGCAATCATCAGTTGCATTGGTATATGCTCATTTTCTTCTTCATCTTCTTATTATCATCAAAATTGATAGCCATTGTTTTTTATTCTTAACTTCAAAGACAGCTGCTTTGGAACATTGCATCTGAACCAGTATCTTTAGTTTTTCTTAAAAAAACTGTTTCAACATCATTTTAGTCATATACGTTTGTCAAATCCTGGAATTTTTCGGCTAATCGTTCCACTTCGCTGGATTTTCTTAACACCGATGCTTATTATTCCAAAGTTTGGACCTGTTAATTTACTATATGGATACAAATGCTTTCAATATCGAAATCGTCTGTTATCAGATCATTACAGTGAAGAAACTGTCCAACGAACTGAACCGTAACCAAAGGTGTCTAAGGAAGTTGTGATAAAAATGATAAAGTACGTTATTAACACCTGATCTTTCTCTATTACATAAGTTCTATTATCTTTAGGGTAAGATATATAACATGAAACTAATCTCTTCGGAATTTCCGTTAATTGGTTACATAATTGTATATATGTAACAAGATTATTAATGGGTGTATAGACTCGCTGTTGCGTGAACTTCCGTCTGCAGATGTAAAGGTAGTCCTTTTAAGGATTGCTATTACATTTACCAATTAATTTTTTGTCTGTTAGAATGTTACATTATAACTCATCATTTTGAATGTCAACCAACACACATGTCGCTACTGTAGCACGTAATAATAATAATAACTTTTGTCAGCCTCGTGGATATGAATCGTCAAAATACAGGTTACAGTAATTATTACAAGATAAGATTATTGCGCAATGAAACAAAATTACGACAAAATCGATACGAAGTCATTAACAGAATAATATTTTTCTACCAAAAATGCACACGTTTTTAAAAGAGGAACACTAGCAACTAGGGTTTTAATATCATTAGATAGATGATTGTATACAGCGGCACACAAATACTCAGGGCTTTTACGATAAGCGGTTCGATTGTAATTTGCAATACATATGTCTTTATTGTTGCGAAGGTTGTATTTTTGCTCTTCCTCAATGTATTAAAGCTTGTTATAATTATTTTTTACGAATAAGCAAGCCTCAAGTATAAAAGTACTGGGAAATATCAACAGATGATATGCCTGAAAGGTCGTACTACAAGTCTGTAGAGGGCTCAACGAACTTGTTGCGGCGACTATTCGTCATTTGTTTGTCTGGGTGGTCCGTAGGACCTTTGCCCATTAGTCACTGTCTAATGTACATACGTTAGCCGATCTGTCAGTGCAGGGTTGCCCAGAAAACAGACAATGTCAAGGAAAAAGAGAAAGAGGATAAAAAAGGAGAAGAGCAAAGAAAAACAGAAGTGTTTAGTTTAAGAGGAAACACCTAGGCTCCTTAACTTGGTACACGGATTAATTTGCAGGTGAACTAAACAAATTTTGATTCAGGTTCGCGCTAATTTTGGATCACAGTGCGGGCCGTGGCCTTGGATGTTTACGAACTTGCTCCACTGTGTAGACCACTGAGTCACGCAACAGAATGCTGTTGTGCGATTCCGCTTGACTCTGACGTCACTGCGCCTGAAGCTTGACATAATCCCACAAGTAAGAAATGTCAACGACTCTATGTAGTGTCTTATTTGAGACATACCATGGGGCGTTGCAAATTGTTCGCAAAGTTCTGATTGGCAGTATTTGAAGACTTTGCATTTGTGTCTTGGCAAGCCGCACATGCTTAAGTAATGGCTGGTCTAATAATAATTTTATACAGTCAAACTTTGTTTATCAAACTCAATTCGGAGGATCTACATAACAAAGGATATAGTTTCCGAAACGCAATTTGAAATTTTGTTTTTAATGCTGCTGTATGTTTCTGCCAGGTCATGTCTTTATCAACGGTGAAACCCAAATACTTCGCAGAATTTGTCCATGGTACACGATTTCCGTCTACAGAAACATCTGCTGGGGGGCCGCGACGTTTTTTGATACAATAAATAACCTGCGTTTTCGAATGATTAATTTTAATCAGCCACCATTCCGCCCACTATAGTACTTCGTCCACCGCACTCTGCAACCTATCGTGAACCAGATCACCAGTCCACGACTGGGCGACAAGTGCAGTGTTGTCATCGTACAGGTAGACTTCATAGTTGCTGGGGCAAGGGACATCATAGATAAAAAGCGAATAAAGGATTGGTCTTAGGACCGCCCCCTGAGGAACACCGGCCCGTACTGGCTGTCTTGTTAATTTTGATCCGAAACTTCCTTCCTTCAAGAAAGAATTTCGGTAATTTTAGAAGCCAAAAAGGAAAACCCTTTTGGATTAGTTCATAAAGGAGGTCCGCTTGCCAAACCAAAGCAAGATGTTAGTACTCATGCTGAGGGTTAATCCTCTGGCTACATGTTCCATCAGTCTCACTGCATGTAGCTCGGTGCTATGCTCGGACCGAAAACCGAATTGAATGTCAGGAACCACATGGTGATTTGACGAAAAATTCTCAAGGCGACATCAGACTAATGATAGGACGGTAATCCTGAGGAAATATCGACCCACCTTCTTTGAAATCATGATGACTTCAGCAGTCTTCCACCCAGCAGGGAAGTACTGGGTTTTGAGCATCGCATTGATTATTTTCACCAAATATAGTATATCAAAGCTTTCGGTGAGAGAAGCTGCAACGCCTTGTTGGTGATTTGATCCTCCCCAGGTGCTTTACGCACCCTGAGGTCTTTAATAATACTTAGGAGCTTCGCTGGTGTGCAATGTGGAAGCTCGGAGGGTTCCGCTCCTGTGCTAGGTGGAGCCGAGCCTCAGACGAATCTTCTGAAGAAGAGTCATCTGAAGAGGATTCAGTGCCTCCGCTAACGCCATTGGCCCTAAAATATATCATGACGAATCGTACGATATGTTGTTTCTCGTCGAGGTCATTATCAAGATCATAGTTGGGAGAGAACTGATTTTCCATGGCATCAGCGAAAACCGCACTTGTTGCGGCTTACTACTTTATTACTTTAAACGAATAGAAAAATGTGAGAAATGAAGCTATCCCGCAGTCGCATATATTATCTCGCAGACCGCATATATTATATGCGACTGCGGGACCAGCGATCTGCGTTATAGCCGCTCATCTCATGAAAAAACGAAGTAAACGAAACCGTAAAAGAATTTGGTTTCGAAAATGGATCAGGGATATATTTGCATAACTGACGTTTGCACATCTCTTAACGGACCTCTAGCGGAGGATCCAATAGCTTATAGGCCTGAACTTCTAGAGGGCGCCACTTACAGCACTATTTCGGTAAATAACTTACACATTTTTTGAGCTACCCTGTATACAACAACTGTCCGAAAAATCTTAGATTCTCGTATTTCTACAACAAAAAAGGTTTACTTGTTACAAGTGTCTAAAGCTAATAGTTTTCGAGATATTTGTTTTTAAAACTTCCAATGCATTATTTATACCATGATGATAAAACATTTTTATAACATAATAATCAAGTTGTTTTAGATAATATCTGAGTAGCGCTGCTATGGTCTTTAATGTTTGTCATAATATTGCTTTAAACTTCATGAATAATTTTAAGTTGACAATAAGTTGTTAAACATCATGGAGTGTACGTTTGATGAATATTCTGATATATGCATTTAATGTACGGATTGGCAAGATGTGATGCTTTAAAAGCACGAAGATTGTACGCTGTCAGATTCCCTATTAGACGCCTACCTAATTCAAAGATTTTCCAACGAATCGATCAGCGGTAAGAAATGCTTATAGCCTTATTTTGAGTAGTAAAAACCATTTGGATTTTAGGCAGTTTTGCTCAAAATATGGGCCGACATAGTGGAGCTTTCAGAACTGTACGTACAGCTGACGTTGAAGAAAATGTTTTAGATGATGTCTTTGAAAAACCTAGTTTCCAAATGTACAGTAAATACCATTTTTCAAGAGCAACTGCTCTAACCATACCACCTGTTTAAGCGCGGATGATGAAGCCGCAAGGAATTTTGTACATGGTTCTTAAGGAAGTTTAACCACGACATTGGTTTTACTTCGTTAATATTATTTTCCGACCAAACAGGATTTGGAGGGCATGGGCCATCAACTCGCATAATCTTCACATTTATGCAGACGAAAATCCTCATGCAATAATACAAACCCGCCACCAAGTACAATTTCAGATTAATTTATGGGCAGGAATAATTTGACAATAGTTAGTAGAACCCGTTGAGTTACCACCTATACTAAATGGCCAAAGGTATTTACAATTTCTTCTAGGCCGATCAGGACCTGTATCGTGGCCGGCTAGATCAGCAGATTTAAATCGTATGGATTTCTTCTTCTGGGGTGATTTAAAACGACGCGTTTACAATACGCCAGTGGAAACTGTAGATGATCTTCACAAAGAATTTTCCACCGTAGCCAGGAAATGAAAAATAACATCCAAATGCTTTGGAGAGCGCAGCAAGGATCAGTTCGTCGTGCTCGAGATTGTGTTAGGCAAGGTGGTGCTCATTTTGAATAATTTTTGTAGTTATTATTTCCGTTTAATATTTTTGTTGCCATCATCATTTGTTATTGTGAAAAACCATAGCAACGCTACTCAGACATTATCCAAATTGATTGACATGACAATACGGTAACTCATTTCATCTCGGATAATTGTTCTATACAAGAAATGACGACTTACACCTCCGCAGCTGTCATAGCTATAGTACTGAATTATTCCCCAAAAAAATTTCGATCCCATGTTTTGTTTGTATCTACTTACTTTTCCAGCTTTTTTGGACAGGATAGTCACTAACACGATATTAACGATTTCTTAAATTGTCAAATGGAACACACTGTATATTCTTATTCTCCTTGATTCCCATTTTTACAAGCTTTTTTTGATATAAGCTTTATGAGGGTCTGTACAACTGGTTTTTGGGTTACAGCTAACTTTTTGTAAATGAAAAATACCATAACGCCTGTCAATTATAAAACACCGTTCTTGGCGGTTACGTCTTCAGCGCCATATGAAATAGGTAAACAGATCGAGTCTCCGTACCATCAGCTTACCGAACAATCGTTCACACACAGGGGTAGGTTGCATTTGTATGTATGAGGTAGATGGAGATATACAGGGTGTCCCAGAAGTCGACATCAAGCCGAAACCGGGTGATAGGCAAAGTCATAACAGCTATCAGAAAAATATTTAAAAAAATTTTATGTATGTGTTTTGAAAATTATAGGTCTTTGAAAAAAATATAGCAATTTCACACCCTACGGCAGTCTGTCAACTCCTGTTACTACAAATATTAACTTTTTTTGGATCTTATTTTTACAATGTAATGATGAACAATGCATCTTCAAACTGGTGTCTCAACCTTACTGCCAACTTTTCTCATTCAGGAAAAATTGCCACTTATTTCCCAACCAAGGATTCCAAAGTAAAACCTTGCTCAACTTTAACTGGCTGTACTGGAAAAAAATGTACTACGAGAGTTTGGCAAGTAACCTTAAAAGTTAGCGCATTTAATAAGGATTCCAAAATAGTATAACACTTAGAAGATTACTTGTTAACTTATGCACAATTTTTATTTGAAGAAAAACTGATGAAAATTTTTCAAAATTTCCTAATTAAACAGCGATTATGAAAACGCACAAGGACCCTTAAGGATAACTGTTTGCACAACAGTGGGCGTCAAAATGCTGCTGACGATGCTTTACCTTTACAGCAAATGCTCAAACTGTTTTCCTTCAGCCGCAACACACGCTCGACATCTTCTTAAAAAAGATCGGGTTATTAAACGAGCGAATCCACGGTTATTAACAAACTCAGCTGCTTCCAATAGTCTTTGCCGTAGCTCAGCTACATTTTGAATCGGCTTGAAATACACTGTACTGGAAAAAAGTGTACTACGAGAGTTTGGCAAGTAACCTTAAAAGTTGGCGCATTTAATAAGGATTCCAAAATGGTATAACACTTAGAAGATTACTCGTTAACTTACGCACAAGGGCCAACTACCAAACCAATCACACGGTGAGGGAAGATCTTTCCTCCCTTACGAAGACGTGGTGCTAGGAGCTGTCGAAGAAGACCCGAGTACTTCAGTGCGTGCAATAGAACTAAAAACAGGTGTGCCCAAAAGTACAGCCCATAGAATCTTGCAAAAAAACGTGCTCCATCCATACCACGTACAGCGTGTTCAAGCTCTTCTGCCCCGGGATTATGAGCCCCGAGTTGCTTTTTGTCGCACAATGTTAGAAAGACACAGGGAAGATCCACGGTTCTTTGAAAAAAATTTATGGTCAGATGAGACCACATTTAAGAAAGATGGGTACATGAACCTGCATAACTTACACGAGTGGCACGTAGCAAACCCACATTTGATGAGAGAAGATAAATCTCAATATCGCTTCAAGATAAACCATCGGACAGGAATTTTAAATGGTAAAATAATCGGTCCGTTTGAGTTCCCAGAGACTTTGACTGCTGAGGTTTATTTAGGTTTTTTGCAAAATCATTTAGAAAATTTATTGGAGGACGTGCCACTGAGTATTTACAGGGACATGTGGTTTCAGCATGATGGCTGTCCAGCGCACTATGCACTCTCAGTGAGAGAGTATCTCGATCAAAACTTTCCAGGCAGATGGATAGGGCGGTCTGGTACATTACCGTGGCCAGCCCGGTCACCAGATTTGAATCCGTTAGATTTTTTTTACTGGGGAACTGTAAAAGAAAAAGTGTATTTCAAGCCGATTCAAAATGTAGCTGAGCTACGGCAAAGACTATTGGAAGCAGCTGAGTTTGTTAATAACCGTGGATTCGCTCGTTTAATAACCCGATCTTTTTTAAGAAGATGTCGAGCATGTGTTGCGGAAGGAAAACAGTTTGAGCATTTGCTGTAAAGGTAAAGCATCGTCAGCAGCATTTTGACGCCCACTGTTGTGCAAACAGTTATCCTTAAGGGTCCTTGTGCGTTTTCATAATCGCTGTTTAATTAGGAAATTTTGAAAAATTTTCATCAGTTTTTCTTCAAATAAAAATTGTGCATAAGTTAACAAGTAATCTTCTAAGTGTTATACTATTTTGGAATCCTTATTAAATGCGCTAACTTTTAAGGTTACTTGCCAAACTCTCGTAGTACATTTTTTTCCAGTACAGCCAGTTAAAGTTGAGCAAAGTTTTACTTTGGAATCCTTGGTTGGGAAATAAGTGGCAATTTTTCCTGAATGAGAAAAGTTGGCAGTAAGGTTGAGACACCAGTTTGAAGATGCATTGTTCATCATTACATTGTAAAAATAAGATCCAAAAAAAGTTAATATTTGTAGTAACAGGAGTTGACAGACTGCCGTAGGGTGTGAAATTGCTATATTTTTTTCAAAGACCAATAATTTTCAAAACGCATACATAAAATTCTTTTAAATATTTTTCTGATAGCTGTTATGACTTTGCCTATCACCCGGTTTCGGCTTGACGTCGACTTCTGGGACAGCCTGTATAAAGGGATACTGGTAGTCTTACTTTGATCCGCCAAGAACGGTGAGGATGTTATGATTGGTATACCATTACTATATATTAATTAAGTCGAGAAGTCAATACAGTGTCCTTGCGTTTTCAGTAATACACAAACACTATTCGTACAAACTCTCAAAAACCTCATGTCGAAAAGAAGCTTGTGAAAATGGAAATCAAAGACTGTGAAAATATACATGGCGTTCCATTTGAAAATTTTGAGATATAGTTCCTTTTGTCTTTTTGACCACTGAATAAACTATTCGAAAAACTAAAAGAGTAAGTAGACAAGGACAAAATATTGGATCACAGAACATACCTTCAGCTATAATAGTTGCAAAGGTGCAGTACAATAATATGTAGGGCTTTTCTTTAAAAAAAATTATGTTAAGGTCGCCATGTAGTTATGACTCACCCTGTATAAATAAAAATATTTTCCATGCAAGGAGCATACTCGCTACAATATTTGTATTTAAATTTTTCAGATAGTACCTTACGTAATAACGGAGCTATCGACCGAGGTCACATCAGAAACTCAGCCTGTATATAAAAACCATCAGAATTGAGGTTAAGCTAGTCCTATTTTTATTCACATTTCTCACCTGGTACTTCTGTAAATCGGCCATCTACCCCACAGACAGGTGGGCGTACACATAAACGCTAATAAATGCTCCACGTTTTGTGTTTTAGAAAAGAAATTACGTCGGGCAGCTCTGAGATCCTTACCTATAATTTCTACCACAGCATTTCAAATGTATATGCAGATCGATGGATTCCTCAAGGGCGCCCGTATAACTCCATAGAGTTATTTCAACTAAAATTGATAGTTAAAGCGGTTCCCTTTTTTAATTTCTAAAACTAAAACTAAATTTTCACAACCAAAAGCACTATGATGAAATAAAAAGCTATCAAACTATAATGTAACATCCTGATGCAATTTATGTTTGTCTTATCATGCACAAGCGATCTATAGCACGATATTATTGTGACGTAGAGAAAAAATAGATAATACTTCTATGCAAATTTCTTCCTTTGGTGACATAATAATGAGCAAGACACAGACATTGAACCATCAACGAACCCTGTCACCTATTACCGAAAATTTTTCAAATTAAAATTAATGGGAAACAAAATGTTTAAGATATTCGTTTCAAGTTTCAAATCCATATGAATAGTATTTGTTCAAATTGTAGTGTAAATCTTGGCAATTATTACATCAGTATCTGTACCCGATTTCATTTCATATATTCTGATGGAATGTCGCCAATCATCTTCATTTTATTCGTTCCATTTGCCTATCGATTAAACTAATGCATGTAACATTTAATATTTATGATCTATTAAACGATAATAAAAGCAGGAGAAATCTATTTCAGGTTACTGATCTGTTTATATCGAGTCTTTCATACATGTTTCTTAGAATTAGTGCTGGGAGACCAGATCTCTTCATTTAATTTTTGAAAAAAATTTTGTATAAAAGTATTTGCGATTAAACAATAATAGCACTTCTAAAATGGTATAATTTGCTATTGATTCGTAATAATCATTAGGTATGATTATAGTCTAATAGTCAACAAAATTGGTCTGCTACCTTGGAGCTCATGTATTTTTCAGACTGACAGGGGCGATATCGTTAGAAACTGTATAATAGTTAAAGATCACAAGAATTCAACTTGTTAATTAAGCGATAGAGATAAAGGTGCTTTGATAATGTATGCACAAGATTAGTATCGCTTTAATGTTTTAATGTTCAAAATATTGCCCCGTCAAAGACTCAGAATGTACGCTGAAGTATTTTTCTCCATACGTGATATTTTCAGTTACTACCATCACTGGTAGGTGGCATCGCAACGATTTGTGTCTAGACAATAGTCCGACCAGGATTAGTTTGTGTTTCAACTCTTTATTTACTCAACAGTGTCCCACACATTCAATCTCAATCTGAATAGATATAAATATACAGGGTATCCCGAAATTGGATGATAATCCTGCTACTGTAGATAGGTCACAGTATGGCCTACAAGATGGTAAAATGTTGGTTTATTAAAAGTCGCTTATGAGACTTTAAGCGTTTTATTTTTTTAACAAATATAATATATGTAATATATATTCAGTAAATCGCATGTCATTTCTACAAATTCAACTTTTTTGAATGAGGTTTGTTTTTAAACACTCAAGTGAGGTGAGCTAATTTGTCGAAAAAGTTGGCCAACTATTTGCCAATTTTTAAATGGTATTGGTATTCGCCCTCTGATGTTTTTTTTTTTGTTTTTCGTTTGATTGCAGTTATAATGTGGGAGGGTCAGCTTTAGTAGATATCACAAAATAAGAATAATTTATAACTTGGGTACAAAAAAAAACAGAAATGGACAGGATTGACGTTAAATGATAACTTACATTCAAAACATCAATGTCGTGAACACCATTGACTGTTATGCATGACCTACATTTTGTCATAAAACATTCAATTCTGTTACTGTGGCCAGCGAGCTTGGTATCTACACAAATTCCCTAAAGCAACTAATATTAAATTTAGTCGATTGAGATCCAACGACCAGTCTGATCCACCTTTGTGAATGTTGGATTTTTGTAATTGAAGTGGTCTCGATATGACCGAGTGCGATCTGCCGGAGTATTACTGAGTATCAGAATGTTGCAGCAGACCTCAATCAGAATATGTTGATTGACAAGCTCAAATGAATGCTGGAAGAAGCAGATTTGATACCTTGTTCTTATGCTTTGTAATTTTTAAAAGTTAGTAGTTGTTTATTGGCTCTTGTTATTTGTATCTTGAGTTTTATAGTTCTTCTATTCGTCATTGTCAGTCAGAGCGGTCCATCGGACCTTCGCTCTTTGTTAAAGTATCGTCGGTCAGTAGGTCTGCCAGGTCTGGTTGCCCAGATAGCAGACGGTTAAAGGGATGCCTTTTATTGTTAACTGGTATTCGCTTATTTTAAATCAATCCAAAAATTAATTTAGGAATTAGTGTGTGGCAAAAATCGTAATTTTGGTTGGATCTAGAATTGCATGATTTGATTTTGATCACAGTTCGAGCCGCGGTCTTGTGTGCTTGTGGATTTGCTCGCCTGTGAAGTCTACTGATTCACGCAACAGAGGGTTGCTGTGCAATTTCGCTTGACTATAGCGTAACTGCGCCTGATGTTTGATGTAGTTCCTTACGTAATGGATGTCGAGGTCTCTGTGAAAGGTACCGCTGGAGACATACCATGGTGCGTTAGTGATGGTTCGCAAGGTTCTGTTCTGCAAAACCTGTAGATTACGCATATGCGTTTTGGCAAGAAAACACCATGCTGCACATGCGTAAGCGATTGCTGGTCTGATAACTATCTTGTATAACCGAACTTTGTTAACCAAACTTAATTTTGAGCTTCTACATAGTAAAGGGTAGAGTTCCCGAAACGTAATTTGGAATTTAGTTTTTAACGCTTCAGTGTGATTCTGCTAGGTCATCCCCCTGTCAAGAGTGAAACCGAGATACTTAGCAGTATTTCCCCATGGTATGCGATCTCCATTCACTGAGACCTCAGGCGGGCCGTCGCTACGTTTTTTAGTACAATAGATAGCCTGCGTTTTCAAGTAATTAATTTTGATTAGCTACCGATCTGCCCATTCCAATACCTCATCCACCGCACACGGTACGCGACTGGACCACCAGTGCAGTGTCATCAGCATATAGATAGACTTCACAGTCGCTAGGGCAAGGGACATCATGCCTGAAAAGTGAGTAAAGGATTGGCCCTAGAACCGAACCCTGAGGGACGCAGGCTCTGATGGGCCATACTGTCGACAAAAAAATATTAATTTTGATCCGAAATTTCCTACCTTCAAGGAATGATTTCAAAAGTTTTAAGAGCCAAAATGTAAATCCCTTTTGAATTAGTTTATAGAGAAGACCCTTGTGCCACACCTTGTCAAATGCCTTCGATCCAGAAGCAAGATGCCAGTACTTTCGTTAAGGGTGAAGCCCCTGGTTACTCGCTCCACAAGCCTAACCGCATGTAACTCTGTACTATCCAAATTGCACGTCAAGAATCACATGGTGATCTGACGAGAAATTCGCAAGGTGACGTAGAATCACCTTTTCATCGAGCTTAGACGGAGGAGACAGTAGGCTGATGGGACGATAGTCCTGGGGAAATATCGAACCCACCTTCTTTGGAATCATAACTTCCGCAGTCTTCCACGTCGACGGAAAGTACTGGTTCCTTAGCATATCATTGATAATAGCCACGAGATAAGTCAAGGACTTCCGTGAAAGCAGCTTCAGCGCACCAGGCGCTTTACGCACTTTGAGGTCTTTAATATGACCTTCAAGCTCTGCTGGTGTGCAATGCGTGATCTCGAGAGAAGCCGCTGATGTGCTGTGCAACTCTTCAGCTGAAGAATCTTCCAGAAAAGAATCTTCTGAGTAAGAATCACTAATGGCGGTGCCAGGACTGACGCCGTTGGCCCTAAAATATCTCCTGACGGATCTTACAATTTGTTGCTAATCGTCGAGATCACTATCAAGGTCATAGTTGGGAGAGAACTGTTTTTCCATAGCATCAGCGAAAACCTCGACCTTGTCCTCTGTCCTGAAGACTATGCACTGTGGATGTGCAGGAGTTGTTCTCGCTTTCCGTTTCTGAGCGACTTCGCCACTTTCCAGAGAGAAGTACTTGAGTCAAGCATCCCCGCCAGAAAGTCGTTCCATTGCTCATTGCGGATTTCATGGAGAGCATTTCTTACTTCATGAACAAGATTCGTGGCTGTGCGAATGTCATCAGGATGAAGTTTTATAGTTATTTTCGCGTTGAGTTCTTGTTAGTTGTCTAGTTTGTGTGAATTCTCTAGGCATTTTGAGCAATCACAAAAAGGCTTATCAATAGGCTACACGAAATTTAACATTTAACTGACACCTTGAATGTACAAAAACTAAATGCCTCTTTACACCAAACAATACACGCAGCCACCACAAAAACTTAACAGAAATCCTGACTATTTTATCATTTGTTGTTCATGGCAAGGTAAATCGAAATGTCAAAAATTTTTGAATACTAATAAACATACGTAGGTGACCTTTTCTGTCACTCAGTATAACTGCAATAAAACGAAAAAAATAGCAGAGGGCGAATAGCAATAATACCATTTGAAAATTGCCAATAGTTGGCCAAATTTTTCGACAAATTGCCACAGTGATCGTACTTGATACTCACTCTATAAGGTGTCAAAGTCAGAGGTGAGAAGGAGTTCTAATAAAAACTCAGACTCTGGCATGACTCTTATATAGGTTTTTCGTTACCTCTGTTAAAAATAATACTAGACGAGATAAGATGCTTAATTCTGAGTGTTCTAAAACAAACCTGGTTAAAACAAGTTGATATTTGTAGAAACACCACTAGATTAACTGAATATAGGCCAGTTTTTCAAAATAAAAATTGAATGCTGAACATGTCCAAAACTAAATTTTACTACCTAGTAGGCCATGACAGGTCAGGACCTATCTAAATTCGTAGGATTATCCTTCAATTTCGGGACACCCTGTGTATTACAAAAGTTGCGTCTGCTGGAAATCAATGGTTCTAACATGACATCTACCATCTTTCGTCACTTGTTTCAGGTTCAAAGCTCCGTAGAAGACCTAAAAAGAATAGGCGATCTAAACACAGAGTATCCACTGTCCCAACTTACTATCTGTCTAGGCTTTTTCTTCGTTTACTTTCTAGAGGAAATATCCCACTGGTTTCTCTCCAAGGTACCTAAGGATTGTGAGCCGGCCATCACCAAGAAAGTAAACAACTTCACGAAAGCTTCAGTATCTCCTTTAGACACATCTGAAACAGCTTCTAATGCTTTTATGATTGAAGATTCTTATAAAAAGGTTGAGAAACAATACGAAAATGAGACAGAAAAAGAAGACGAAGTCAGTAAAGAAATGGTAACACTCGAAGAAGAGAATCGTAAAAATACTGTATATGACACGCTTAGTCTGAACTCAGAGGCAGCCAAGCAGAGAGCAGAAGAGTTGGATGTTCCCAAAGAATTGATAGAAGAGAACGATGAAAAAGTGGAGAAAGAAATAACGGACAAACAACATATGATGAGAGGTGTACTGATCGTAGTAGCCTTATGTTTCCACGCAGTCTTCGAAGGTCTAGCTATAGGTTTACAGAAAAGCACTGCAGACATTTGGTTTTTGTTCACAGCTGTCTCTATTCACTCTGCAACTATTCTGTTCTGTATAAGCTTAGAGCTACTGTTAGCAAAGTCTAGAGTGAGCTTTATATATACCCAAATGATATTTCTTGCTCTAGCTAGTCCATTTGGTGTCTTGCTAGGTCTTGTCGTCACCCAGAAATACGATACAGAGACAAAATCAAAGTCCATGGCTGTTGTATTACTTGAAGGGCTATCAGCGGGTACGATTTTGTATATAACGTTTTTTGAAGTTTTGAATAGGGAGAAGGAAAGACGGGTGTACAGAGTTTACAGAGCATTTTGTATCATTGGTGGATTTTCTTTAATGGCGTTCTTGCAGTATTTGGAGGTGTATGGGTTCTACCACTCGTCATATCAGAATGCTACCATGAGTAGCAGTGCAATTATATAGTTCTTGAAGCTTCGATGTATTGTTCAATAGTAGCTCTAGTACGAGCAGCATGAAGCACCTTATCTTAAAACGCTCAGAAACAATGCTTGTATTCGTACAGGATATTTTCTGGACGTGATGCTAAACAATTCAAGAGGGGATTCTTTGGGTTCTTATAAGGTTATTTTGGCCCCAAGACGGCCCTAAAAACAGTTTTGTTATGAAGATGGAGTCTGAACAAATATTTTTTGAGTTTCAGTAATGCAAGGTTCGATCCTTCTCTTCATAGACTATTGAAATATATTAGGGTCATCTATTATTGGTCTACATCCATCAACTTCGGTATGATCGATATTATTGGTTAGGTCTGAAAGGACCTTACTCCTGGACTTCTCAATCTCTTGGTATGAACCCCTAGCAGCATCCAAACTTAGTCTAAACTACACTGAGAAATGATGTATTTGAAATTGTTTGGCAGCCTATGAAGGGAAAATTACAGCTCATCAAGAAACCTGCTGCCTGAAATTATTGCTATTGCCGTACTATGTTGACTGTAAATTGCTGTTAGCAATACAAAAAGCAATATTATGATTAGGTACGTGTAACGCAAACATTTTGTATATAAAGTGTAGATATGGTTACAATCTATTATATTTTGTTCAATATAATTATTTTTTGAAAATGGTCATCACCTTTCCAATACCCTATCATCATCGTAGATTTATTGAAATAGGTATAGTTTCTGAAATACGAAACATCTTTGCTTTTAATATACGGGGTGTAAACGTTATGGTAGTCATTATTGAAATGGGTAATAGGGGGGGTCAAAATAAGTCAAAAAGTTCATATGACCCATGGTCCAAAAGTCAATAGATTTTTGTCTGAATGGCTTTATAGTTTACAACTTTAAGTGCTTAATATCGACCACAATCATCACAATCTTACTAATTTTTATAATCTAATCTAAAACGTTTTTAAATTGGGTAATTAACAAATAAATGGCATTAAGTTTTTCTAAGTTAAGCCAAAATTTGTAGTCAGTAAGTAAGTCAGTTTCATTAAATAGAATATTTAAAACACACATGATAACAGCGCGTCGGTCATCATCACTATTATCAAACCGGCAATCGATTGCAAAGTGGTTAGTATGTTGTTTTGTTTTTGTTCGCGTATGTCGTCGCGAAAAAATGTTTAATGCGGCAGAAATAATAAATGGACAACGGACCTAGAGTAAGAAGAAACTGCGTTCGTCGTAATGAAGCTTGTGTGGAAAATGGAGGATGACATTTTGAACCCCTTGTTTAAATACAAAAAAGTACGATGTGGGTTTTAAAAAGAAAAACAATCTATGTATCAAAATTGTGTTCCCTATTTATAAGTGGATTTTTTAATACGTTCAATAAACTTTCACACACCTTGTGAAGCGCTGAAACAGTTAGTGGTAAGTCCGTTTTTTTTGTTTGCATTTTACGAGTACATTATCAAATAATGAAATAATACCTAAGAGCCAAAACTAACGAACTCCATCTTTATTTACACTGCGTTCCGTCATAATTTGCGTCGTGCATTGCGGCGTTGTCAGATTTTATTTTACTTTAAAGTCACTTTTCTCTAAAAAAATGCCGTTTTGATCCCCATGTTATATGAAACTTTTTGCTTCTTTCAACCCCCTCTATCACCCATTTAAATAATGACTATCATAACGTTTACCGTATTATCGAACATTTTCCTCATATAAAAGATGCCAAAAAGGGGTGTGGAATTATCGCAAAATTACAGCGAATATTTCCCGTTACCTAGAGAACGGGAAATTTTCAGTGAAAATTGCCCAGCGAATATCGAAAATTTCTCTATAGGTCCGTATATACAGGGTGTCCCGAAAAAAGTGTGCAATATACTACCAGCAGTTTCTAGAGCTTAAAATAGGAAGAAAAGTTTATATAAACATAGGTCGACAAACGTCCCCTAAAGGCTCTACGGTCTTTTAAAACGGCTCCCCTGAAGATGGTTTTTCCTTAATATTTCCGAAACGTGTTGGTATTCTAGCCTAGTTTTTTATGCTGGATTTAAAAATATTAACAATTTTAGACAGTTTTGTTTGGAAGCGTATGTAACAGGGACGGACTCAGGTTATTTTAGCCCCAAAATTTTTGTGTGATTCTAATTTGAAAATTTATGGTTTTCTACATAAAAAGCTACTCTTATTGAATATCGATAAATTGTGCCATTTTTGAATAAGTTCAAACTAAAAATATTGTCACATGATAGGAAATGTACTGCGAATTTAAATGAATTGTTGATTATACATAGTTAGCCATGACTGCAAACAAAAGTTGTTTTGATTTGTTATGACTTATTTTGACGTTAAGCTGACATTGTTAGCAGTGTAAAATTACTAGATTAATATCAAAATTTTTATTAAATCGATTTAAAATGCCAAGATTTACAGACAGAGAACTGACTGACATGCATTTTGTGTACGGGTTTTGCAATGGCAGTTCATTGGCAGCCGTAAGAGAATATCAAAGAAGATTTCCCAATCGCATAGTACCTGGACGTCGAATGTTTACTGATAGTCACCCGAAATTTGTCAAACCATGGAAGTTTTCAGCGCATGCAGGGCTCAGGAAGGCAACTGGGAAATCATCGTATGGATATTGCTTTAAATATGTTTGAAAATAATCCGCAAGTAAGCATACGAAATGTTTCAGAAATTATGGATATACTTGGATCAATAGTAAGAAAAATTTATGAATACCTATTTGATAGTTATCCTAAAAATAATAATTTTAGATAGGAAGAATGACAAGAATGCAAGGATTACATCCTTATCATTTTAAACGGGTGCATCATTTAACGGAGGAAGATTTTTTACCACGAATCGAGTTTTGCCAGTGGATATTAGCAAATGAAAACACTATTCCTAGAATATTATGGTCGGATGAGTCAATATTTACTAGGAATGGTGGTTTTAATTTCCATAACATGCATCACTGGTCAGATGAAAATCCAAAAGTTGTTCGCCGTACAAATTTCCAACATAGATTTTCATTGAACTTATGGGCAGGAGTAATTGGGGATCAAGTAATTGGGCCTATTGTACTTCCCAATCGCCTTAATTCAGAGGTGTATCTGAACTTTCTTCAGAATGAGCTCATGGATATAATACCATTGGATGTGCGCCAGCAGTTTCAAGAAAATATGTTTTTTCAACATGATGGCGCCCCTGCACATTTTGGACGCAATGTTCCAAATTGGTTGAATCTCAATTTTCCAGACAGGTGGGTAGGCCGAGGAGGTCCTATAGCGTGGCCGCCACGTTCATTGGATTTCTATTTTTGGGGGTCATTAAAAGACCTAGTTTACTCGACTGAAGTAAATACTCAAGGAGATTTACTTCAAGGAATCCATCAGGCTGCAAACGAAATAAGAAGAAAAAGGTTTTCCACTTTTCGGGCTACGCAATCATTAGTTCGTCGAGCGAGACTCTGTATCCAACAAAATGGGAATTTATTTGAACACTTATTGTAAAGCTGGATTTAAGTATATCCAACTGTATGTCTTCTTTTTTGAACAAATTTCAATTTCGTTCGTAGAAAAAATTTATTTCTTTTGTTTTTGCCTAAATGTTAGCTATATTGCAATAGAAATATGTATTTCTGTAATATTTACCAATTATTAAATTAGTTTTTTCGTTGCCATTGCTAATTATTCAACAATTCATTTAGATTCGCAGTACATTTCCTATCATGTGACAAATTTTTTAGTTTGATTTTATTCAAAAAGGCACAATTTATCGATATTCAATAAGAGTACCTTTTTATGTAGAAAACCCTAAATTTTCAAATTCTAAAATTGAATTTCAAAAATAGAATCACACAAAAATTTTGGGGATAAAATAACCTGAGTCCGTCCCTGTTACATACGCTTCCAAACAAAACTGTCTAAAATTGTTAATATTTTTAAATACAGCATAAAAACTAGGCTAGAATACCAAATTTTATGTTTTTATCTCAACAAGTTTCGGAAATATTAAGGAAAAACCATCTTCAGGGGAGCCCCTTTAAAAGACCGGAGTGCTCTTAGGGGACGTTTGTCGACCTATGTTTATATAAACTTTTCTTCCTATTTTAAGCTCTAGAAACCGATGGTAGAATATTGCACACTTTTTTCGGGACACCCTGTATAGTTACGATTAATGAAATGTGCATGTCATCCTTTTTAGTCGGGCTCTTTTACCAAAGTATGAAAATAAACTCATGCAATTTTCAGACAACACGCTTTCATGAAAAATTATCGGTAACTTTGATACCCTTGTGTAATTTGTTTCACTAATTGCTAGGCATTTTCAGCATTTATTAGGGAGCTTCAGGATATTTTCAAGGGCAAGTTTCTCTTCGTGATATAACGTAATGCCCAACAGTCTACAAAAATCATAACACGAAACTACTTAAAGAGTTCTTTTCATTTGATTGTATATTTCAGAATGAAGTTTGTCTGTAACGCAAAGCTTAAGCCTTCTGACTCCAACTTTCTAAATCACAGTACTTATTGTATGTATCATCGATTGCTATAACCTTGTACCTTGGAATTCACGTCCTGATATCCATCCAGATGTAGAGTAATGTAAAAATAGCGTGTGTGCGAATATTCCTGCCTTACTAAACAACAGTTGTATAAGTGCTTCCGTTGGGAGCAATTTGTTGGCTAAAGTAGTAAATTGCAAAGCAAAACAACAAGGCTCGGGTTTGTTTTATAAACGTTACCATGGATGCCACAACACAACCATTTTGACTAACGTGCAAATATGCCGTATAAAATAGTTGTATAAACTTTTAGGCAACAGTTAAAAATTTTCCCTATAAGGTGTTGTATAACTATGCTATAAGAATATTTTAAACACTTCATTTTAGAGCAAATATGTTGCAGAAAGCAAATCTGCATTCCACACAACATTAAGCCAGCATTTTTGTGTTCAGGCAACAACAATAGAGAGCTTTTATGGCTGAACGGTTCTTTTACCAAAAGCTTATACCACTGCTTTGCTAGTTGGGCCTTATCGAGTCGAATCTTGTTAATCAAACTTAATTTTGAACGTTTACATAATAATGGGTAAAGCTGTCGAAACGTAATTTAGAATTTAGTTTTTAGCGCTTCTATATGGTTCCGCCAAGTCATCCCTTTGTCCAGAATGACACCGAGATACTTAGCGGAGGATTCCCATGGTATACGAAGTCGATTCATTGAAAATTCAGACGGAACGCCGCGACGTCTTTTTGTACAGTAGATTGCCTGCGTTTTCGAATGGTTAATTTTAATTAGCCACTGATCCGCCCAATCTAATACTTCCTCCACCGCACTTTACTGCCTGTCATGGACTAGGTCACCAGTCCACGACTGAGCCACCAATGCAGTATAGTCAGCAAAGAGATAGACTTCACAGTTGCTGGGGCTAGGGACGTCATGGATGTTCAGTGAGTAAAGGATAGGTCCAAGGACCGAACCCTGAGGGACGCTGGCTGTAATAAGCCGTGTTGTCGACAGGTCAATTTTGATCGGAAATTTCCAACCTTCAAGGAAAGATTTCAGTAGTTTTAGAAAAAGAGAAGTCCTGTTGGATTAGTTTACACAGGAGGCCCGCGTGCCACCCCTTGTCAAATGTCAACCTTAACAGCCTGCCAATTCACCAGTTTGAAAGATTTTGTGATAAGCTGTCATTTTCGAAGCCAAGTATGGAAATCTTAGTATTCATACCTTTGGTTTGACAATGCCATAGTTATGACATATTATACATTTTTGGGATCCGAGTTAAAAACTCTTTCACTTGTGCAAAAATTCAATATGGCGTTATAAGAAAAAATAAAATTGACGATTGAGGACAAGAGACGAATCGTTATATTGAAGTTTAAATTACACCATCTTGTAGAGGAGAAAAAGTAGCGATGTTGTTGTACTCTTTATTTTGAAAACCCATCTCAAATAGTCAGGAAAAAAATAAAAACGATTTTGACAAAATTCGTTTTAGTTCGTCTATCTCTGGAAATACGTGGAATTGCGAAACTTTCTATATGATATTTGCTTAGTCACCTAATGGTTTTATCCGGGAAAATATACAGGGTGTTCAAAAAGTATGGATAGATCAAGATGTCTAGAAAATTACGTTTCCTAGAGAAAAATAGAACAAAGTTGTAAGGCTTTAAAAGATTCATGCAATGGTGATAACAAACGTGACCTTGGTCATGACTTTCAAGGCCGTTTGAAGGTCAAGACAGCTTTCTTAAGTTAAATCCCTATTTTAGACTTCGGAAATGTATATAGAGGGTAAACTTACGTTAAGGTGTATCTTTGCCCAAGACCATGACCATGATTGGCGTATTTAAGGGTGTCTAGAAAATAGAAAAAAGACAAAATATCTCGAAAAATACGTTTCATGAAGCTAATAAGACCTCCAAATTCACAGGCTTATCACTCTCAAAACACGCTCCCCGAACTTCTGAATTAAAACAATCTCCCCAAAATCTAACAGAGCACTGGTATTTAGGCTTTGAAGTGACTAAGAATCGGATTTATAGACCTTTCTTGAAAATTGAGGCTTACTTTTAATGAATGGATCCCTCCCTGGCAAAAGTAAAACAATGACGTTTCCTTGTGGAACATTCAAGGGAGGATTTAAATTTCCATTTCGCAGTAGGTTGTAACAGTTGTCATAACAAGGTGTCATCGATGTCAGAATGATTTTTCTTTGCTGGCCGTATCTATTTAGCATTGTGATGATAAAATTGAGATGTTTGTTTTAGTTGTATTAATCATCATTAGTCAATATAATGTCGCGCAATCACAGTGCAGTAAAAAACGGAATATAGGCAACCAGTTGTACCGAACTGCTCTGCTTTCTGTTTTTATTTTCAATGATCCCTTTAAATTTGTCTGTATCTCGATCAAACGCACATTCTCCTCGCTTAACTTCTTTTTCTCATAGGCACACATTATAATTTATAATAATATAAAATTTGGGAATAAAATGTGTTTTTTTGTGAAAAAGTATAGTAGTTGAATTTGACAGACGTAATCTACAATCCACAACCAGCACAGCAGTACGGTGCAACTGGTTGCCTATCTTTAGTTTTTTACTTCTCTGTGGTTGCGCTGTAATTCGAGGAATCAAACATTACTATTTTAAACTGTTAATTGATATTTAACACAAATAAAACGAATCGTCCGAATGTTATCATCAAAATGCTATACAGCCAGCAAAGAAAGATCTTTCTGACGTTGATGGGAGGTTGTGATAACAACTGTTACAGACAAGTATAAAATAAAAACTTAATCCCCTCCTTAAGAGTTCCTCAAGGCAGCGTCATTGTTTCACTGTTTGCAATGAGCTATCATACAGGTGTAAACGTTATGGTAGTCTTTATTGAAATGGGTAATAGAGGAGGTCAAAACAAGTCAAAAAGTTCATATGACCCATGGTCCAAAACTCAATAGATTTTTATCTAAATGGCTTTATAGTTTACAACTTTAAGTGTCTTATATCGACCACAATCACCACAATCTTACTGATTTTTATAATCTAATCTAAAACGGTTTTAAATTGGGTAATTAACAAATAATGGGCATTAAGTTTTTCTGAGTTAAGCCAAAATTTGTAGTCAGTAAGTAAGTAAGTTTCATTAAATTCAATATTTAAAACACACATGACAACAGTGTGTCGGTCATCATCACTATTATCAAACCGGCAATCGATTGCAAAGTGTTGTTTTGTTTTTGTTCGCGTACGTCGTCGCGTTGTCAGATTTTATTTTACTTTAAAGTCGCTTTTTTCTAAAAAAATGCCGTTTTGACCGGCACATCATTTGTCATCTTTTCAGCTTTTGCGCATCTCTGATAGATGTCAGAACTCAAAAAAAATTAAACATATATACGAGTACCTTCAAGCGACCACTGTTTATCACTTCTGCTAGTAGTATTAAAGAAATTTTCACAATTAACGGGTTTTCCCTCAGACTACCTTCCAATAGAGGGCGCTGTAACCACAGCTCAGACTCGATCAATATAAGGGTAGAAATTACTGCACAATAAATTGTTGATGTTGCCGAAACAATTAAAAATGATAATGTCTAGTACCTACCTTGTGCCCTTACGTTGTTTACCTCTTTGTGTTCTAATATTTGGATTTTTCGGAGTTGTACGGAGCAGAAGCATAGTAACTAGAAGTACCGACTACTCAGTTAAGGGATATTTAACCGAGGTAGGTAATTTTCTAGCTGTATGCCAAAGCATTTGATTTTATCGCCTACCTTATTATTCTTCGTGGTGGATATAGCTATAGGATATAATTTTTTTACATTTTACACAATTGTTACTAGAATTTTATTGCCTTTATTTTCATTAGGATTTGCCAAGAGGTAATGTGTAATTATACACATGTATACACATGTTTGAAAGCATATTTGTTTCAATAGAAAGTGAACAGATGATATGGTTGAACTACCATTACCTGTGATATTCACAATGAATAATCATAGTATCCAAATTATTTAAATATTTATTCACCATTATATGAAAAATAGCACACACTGTAAAAAATATATGCCGGAGGTTCAAATTCAACCCTCACATAGGGATCTCGGAAACGGTAAGGGGTCTCTTAACTGGGGGCAACGTTGGGTATTTAGGTAACTAACAAAATATAGCTTAGAAAGTTTCGAAATCCAAAGTACTTCCGAAAAGGGACGAATAAAACGAATTTTCCCAAAATCGCTTTGTTCGTAGTGGGATTTAAAAATAAATTGCATAGTAACATTGCCACTTTTTCTCCTCCACCGGCCTACTTAGACATTCAGTATTACGTTTCGTCTCTTGTCCTTCTTTCTTCTTCTTCTTCTTCTTTCATGTTACATATTTTTGCATATTTGGATATACTTTTTAATTCTGATTCCAAAAATGTATGATATGTCTTACATTGACATTGCCAACCCTTAGTTATTTTAAAATAACAGAAATTCCTAAGCAGGTCTTGAAAATGTTTCATATGCCAGATTTATCCCAAAATCATTTTTATTTTTTCCTGACTTGATTTGAGATGGGCTTTTGAAATAAATTACATATTGTTATTGCCACCTTTTTCTCCTACAAGATAGCGTGGTCGAATTATCAATTTTCTTCTTTCGACTTCTATCACCAACTTTGTTTTTTCACGTGGACACTAAATTGGAATTTTGTACATTTAAATGAATTTTTCAGTCATGCATTCATCGATGTACTTCCTTAGTTAGCCATAAATTTCTTGTTTGAACGGAAATTATAAGGAAATAAAAAGGGTGGTCAATTTATGCAGAGAACATAAATATGACAGTTTTGAATTAAAAGGGTATGGCGAAACCTTAACACAAAATGGGAATATTTTGATGATAATGACAATAATCATAAAGTAGCAGAGGTAAAGCATAGTAGA
Source organism: Acanthoscelides obtectus (assembly GCA_963669975.1). Classification (NCBI taxonomy): domain Eukaryota; kingdom Metazoa; phylum Arthropoda; class Insecta; order Coleoptera; family Chrysomelidae; genus Acanthoscelides; species Acanthoscelides obtectus. The sequence goes on from CAVLJG010000006.1 coordinate 77,941,888, forward strand.
TGTTCAAAGCGTTGTTCTTTATTCTGTAGACAAACCCTGACTCTTCCGTGTACATTGTTCACTGTTCGGTTTATTTCTCTTCTTCTCAGTCTTCCAAACTCTGTTACTATGTTCATGATACTGTACATAAATTGACCATATCTCATTATTTCCTTATAATTCTCGTTAAAACAACAAATGTAACGTATAATAATAAGAAAATACATTTCTGCATTTAGGACTGAAAACTTCATTTAAATGTCAAAAATTCCAATATAGTGTCCATATGAAAAAGCAATGTTGGTGATAGAAGTCAAAAGAAGTTTCCTTGAATTGAAAATTTGACTACTCCATCTTGTAGAGGAGGAAAAATGGCAACAACAACATGCCATTTATTTTAAAATCCCATTTATAGAAAGTTACGCAAAAATAAAAGTGATTTGGTGATAAATCATGAAACAAATGACTAATTAATATAATAATTATATTTTTTTAAATAACTAAGGTTGGCAATGTCAGTCTAAGACATATAACATTTTAGGAATCAGAATTGAAAAGTCTATTCATCTGTACAAAAATCAAATTTAGCGTCTTTGAGAAAAAAGTAAATTTGAAGCTGGAAATTCTAATTATACTATTTTGTAGAGGAGAAAAAAGGTAATGTTAATGTGCAACTCATAATTGAAATTCCACTAGAAATAAAGTCAAGAAGAGATTAAAACGATTTTGGGAAAATTCGGTTTTTCCTCAAATATTAGATAGCTATATTATATGATCGCTGTTATGGAAAATTTAAGACATCCCAGAAACTAAATCCAATAGAGAGATTTAAGACACGTATTTGGAATCACCGCTTCAAAAAGCTTCGATATAGTATATTATTATAAATTCCATTTTAATTTGCTTCTCACTTTATTTTGGAAGGTTTTTAACAACGTTTAATTCAGCGCTTTGTTTTACGTAAATGCCTTTTTACGCTTTTTGAAACTCCATCTACCGAAACATTTCTTAATATACCGGACAGTTTCACACAATTTTGCCGAAAACAGATCGTCTGTCGCTGGCAACACTGAATTCAAGAGTCCACATCTCTCAAACGCACAAAATGCATTTCTGGTTAGCCAGGTAACTTTTCAACTGTTAAAAAGCTTTTCCACATTGAACAATGTAATGCGAATAATATAAATATAATGACTCTTCCAGAGAATTTGTTGGTGGAACGAAGTTTGCAAAGAAGAATTTCGCAGCCAGTTTAGATGCAAGTGCCCAGAGTGGTCTTTCTGTAGGGCACCCGGAAGGTATTACAACGCTTTCTGCTCTATGACCACCACCGGGTATATTTGGTCCCAGCCAGGTCTAAGAGACAAGTGAGAAAAGAGTAGGCCATAAATTTACAGCGCATCTATGCCATTGATCCGTTGATATTTTTTTTACTCACGCACAGACATATGTGAAAGACTGTATTGGTTGACATCTTATTCCTATTCTGCAATACATTCGTTTAACGTGTTCATGATCTAACCAAAGTGGGTTCAAAAGACTGAATCTTGAGCCATAGATCCAGCCATATTATATCAGCTCAGCGTTTGCTTCTTAGCTCAACCATTGATCTTTGACAATCAATATTAATATGAATATGTATTTGTGTTGTGTATCAATCAACTGCTTGTTAATTAATTACAATTACATACTATGATTTGTAACTGACAGTTGTCGTTTACCACAAAAAGTGCACAGCACTTATCATTTTCTCAACTAAGAAGAATTGCTCCAATGTAGAAAAGAAATTAGTCAATACGAAAATCATACTCATGTAGTCAACCATCTTTTGGACAACCATCTGCTTGTAAATCTACAGGGTCCCTCTTAATGAATGTCTAGTATTTCAGAAGACGATTCCTTAGGCGTTTTTAAGCCAAACAGTTCGCAAACCTTCCGTTTGCAAGCGAACGGGTTGAAGCTTGTTATAAAGATTTTACCCCAAATATTCAAATCAATGTTTGTCCGAAATGTCTTTCTGCCTTTCTGTTTTCCTCGCTGGAGGTATAAACCTTCCAACTTCTACGCCACTAGTGTAGTCTCAGGCACGAACATTCTAATATTACATGACAAACATTTCAAGTCATCAAATCCTATATCTCGTTTTCGAACCTTTTGTTTTAAAAACACCCAAAGAATCGTCGTGTGAAATAGTGGACCCCTATTATAAAACCACGTGTGATTTCTGCATTTGTAAAAATATAGCACACTGTGTTATGTAATACTAAAGGTGAGCTGGATTTTGAAAATCCAGTATAAGTTGGAGCAACAATTTGCTTATTTGAACACTATAATCCCTAGTACTTGAAAGTCGGAGTAATTATTTTCGTTATCTATCAAGCATCACATTCGTAGATACTGAATCCTTCAATTACATAGCTTGACGGTGTTAATGATATTGACTATCTGATTTACGTCTTATCAAAAAGTGTTTCACTTAGAAGGAAGTATTCTACCAGGCATTGTAAATTCGATTGTGATATGTATATAAAAATAAAATTTATCTAATGCAAAGTGTTATATTTCTCTTCTCCGCTAGTCGTCATGTCAACGGCCATAATATACAGGGTGTTTGCAAAACTATTTTTTCCTTTAACCATTTTGGCTTCATTTCGGAGAAATGCGCCCGTGAAGGACGTCTCCGGAAATCGTTTTTTTTTTATAATTGATGAGCAATACAAATAAAATTTTGACGGATAGACATATGTAACGTCGAGACCTTCGTTATACCCCTCTCCTCCCACCCCTGCATTTTAAAGATTTAAGGCAATGAATCAGTTAACTTTCAAGTTAGATAACTATGACTTGCAATCTAACTATCTGTTGCCCGTGAATTCGTTCTTCAGGTTCTGGTTAACGATTTATAAGTTGTTTTGTGCCTAAATTATCGTGTTCTATGCGGATAGTGAAGTTCGGTATCTGTGTCATCTATGACAAATTATGTCAATGCCATTAGGTTAGATATAGCGATTTGACCACTACTGCTGCTTTTGGACAAACTTGACATTGAAAAACGCTTTTTGAGAGATAATTCTTGGTTAGAAGTCAACTTGCGATTGATGATTCTAGCCTAAGTCATCAACCGTTTCCAAGTTTAACACAGTCTAATGTTTGGATATGATACTCTAGAACAGAGTTCCCCAAACTTTTTTGTGTCGTAGACCCCTTGCCATGTTTTTCCGTGTTGGGTAGACCCCCTACTTACCTGATATTGATTTCCTGTAAATTTCTAACTGTAGTGAAGTTTAGTGTTAAAAACTTAAAGTAAAAACACATGTTAATTTATACATTCATTAATTGAATTTAAATTAAAACTACTCAAAATAAAATTTTGTATCTGTTATGTAAAATATACGTAACATTAAATAAACAGGTGTCTGACCAATAAGTGCCCTCATTGGGAATAAGCGCACGCATTGAAAAAAAAATAAGAGGTATAAGATAAAAAAAGTGAAAAATAATAAAAAAAAAGTGTTTTACTTAAAATAGTGCAATATGCGAGTTCGTTTATTAATTATAAAATAAACGTATGTTCTACAATAATTTCACTGTTAGTTTGATTAAATTCCCATTCTTATACGTTTGAGTTATCTAAAAATAGGCAAAAAATTAATGAATTTTAGTGTGTACCTATCCTTGAATTTTCAGAATAATTTGAAAAAAAAATATTTTCTATAAATGGGGGGTTTTTAAAAAAATCAAAGCGGGCACTTATTTCCAATGCAGGCATTTATTGGTCAGACACCAATTAACATAAAATAAACTATAAATAAAATAACATAAGCAATAAGTCAATATTTTTAGTGAGAAGGATGAACCTGGTGCTTTAATAATAAATTATCAACATTTGGCGTCAATTTTGTAAGGGTTAATCTTAAATCTCCTCTGCTAATGATGTCCAGTCTGTTTCTTTTTTTCGTTAGGAGATTGGTAACAGCGCTGAACCCCCTTTCCACTAGGTATGACGATGGAAAGGAAATTAAAAAATTTCTCGCTATATTCCATAATACGGGATAAGTAACGGGTATGTTGTTTTGCAGCCAGAATTGCTGATATCCGTTTTTAAACTGAACCTTAAGTTCTTCGTTTGTACTTAGTTCAGTCAGTTCCTCTTGTATTATGACATTCGTTTCTTCTATGTCACCATATGGATTAATTATCCACGGTGGTATTACCATAGTCAAAATATCTTCAAACCTAGATTCAAAATCTGAATAGAGGGCATTTAAATGTTGAACGTAAGTTGAAACGTCGTCTTCCTAGCAGCTTGTCTGTGACAAATTGGGGAACTGAGAAAATTCGCCCCGTCCAATATTTTGCTTCATTAGTTTAACTCTGGCAAGAAACGCTGATAAGATGGAGTTTGTTTTAATCAAATTTAAACTGCCGTTGTCTGTTTTCCTCTTCATTAAATTTTCTTTTAAAATTTTATCTTTAGTATCCAGAAATTCTAAAATAGTCTCAAAAAGTGCAAAAAATCTTGTCAAACATAAGCCTTTCGACAGCCAGCGTACTTTAGTGTGAAGGAGTAATTGATGAAAGTGTTCGTCATTTTCTTCACACAACTGAGCAAATAACCGCGTATTCAACACGTTGCTTCGGATTCGGTTTACTGCTTCAATGACTAAATGAAGTGATTCATGCAATCTAACACTCAAATTTTTAGCAACTAAATGTTGTCGATGGATGACGCAATGTATTGCTAACACCCCTGACACATTTTGTTTTAAATAGCTTATAAATCCACGATAACGTCCAACCATGGCAGGTGCTCCATCTGTAGCTACTGATATTATATTTGATAAAGGAATTGCTTTTTCAATGAAGTAATCCTTCAAAACATGAAATATTGATTCACCTTTAGTGTCGGTTATCAAAGTTCTTGCGAAGAGCAGTTCTTCGTAGATTTCTTGATTCATAATAAAACAAACATATGGCAATAATAATGCTGCATTATCAGGTAAAGTTGACTCGTCCAGTCGTGTAGAGAAATGGGTCGTTTGCAAATAATTACATAAGAAGCTTTCAATATCAGAACTCATTTCAACAATACGTCTTTCAACAATATTGTTGCTTAAGGGAATTCTTTTAATGATATCAGATGCAGGTTTGTGAAAAACAGTTTTTAAAACCTCTTCAACGGCTGGCAAAATTAACTTCTCTCCGATAGTATGCGGTTTTCCGGATTTTGCTATAAGTAACTAGATATTGTAAGACGCCCGCAAACCATCATCATTTCTTTGTGACGTCGAAGCGAACATTCTGTCCAGTGTAGGTCTCTTCTGAAATTTATCTTTGAGTGTTTGAAAGTATTTCAAATCTTTCTCTGTTTTATCAGGGTGGCATCTTCTTCGATGATCTTGCAGTTTAGATGGTTTCATAGCGTCATTGCCCAAAACTTTGTTGCATAAAAGGCACATAGGCGATTGTTTGTCCGGCAATGATGGAATGAAGCCAAATTTCAAATGATCAACACTGTACTGTCTACATTTCTTTTTAGATTCGGACATGGCATCAGTCATCTGTGGACAAAATTAAATTATTTAAATAAGACAGAAAATCCAGCAGCTGTATATTAAAAATATTTTTTGATTTTCCCGAAAACATTCCATAATTCGGACATCTTCTTGCAACAATTAGCTCGAATTACGCAGATTGCACTATAATTATATTACCGATTGCTAAAACTTTCAAAAAGAAACTATTGAGGAGTACTCGTGTAATTTTGCATGATTGAATATGTAACTACTAATAACTAAAGTCATGATTGGCGTAATTTATCTTTACTGACTACGAGTACAAAACTAAAATTTAATACTTACTTTTCTCCAGCACTCTCAAACAAAATAACACTGACTCACTATAATTTGTGTGACATACTATCTGTTTATATTTTTTAAAATATTTTCTTAGCACTTTCCTTTTCAAGCTTCAGGAAACGAATAAACGTATTTGTTCCACATTCATATTTATAGAGTGACGAATTGAACAAGTCAATGCAAGGTAGCGAACCTCTGAGACTGCGACTCTCAGGTTTTTACAAGTTCAAAATGTATTGCGACCACAAAGCGAATACCAACATCCTACATCTTACACAATTTTATAAACATATATAATAATTTTTTTACTTCATAGGTACTTTTATAAATTATGTATATGTTTTGATATTATAAGATAGTATAATGTAAGTAAATAGGTACTATCAGTGTATGTGTTGAGATCCACTATCGTGGACCCCCATATTCATTTCATGAACCCCCAAATTTTTTTTCGCTGACGTAAACCCCTTGCAGGTTGTCATAGACCCCTAGGGATCGATATAGACCACTTTGGGAATCAATGCTCTAGAAGTTTGTCACTTAGGCCCGGTTTTTCAATTGCGAGTTAGCGAAACTTAGCTGATAAATAGAATTTTCATAAAGCGTTTTTCAGTCATGTTTGTTCTAAAGCGGTAGTTAACTTTAACCAAGCTAAGAGAGTTTTTAGTGCAACAAAAATAAAGAATCCTTAAGTATTCCATTACGTTATTTTTGACAGGACAGCAAATAACAAAAAAATGGTTCTTATAACTACGAGAGTGAACCGTGGGAATTTGGCAGTACTGACTACTGACAGTCATGACAAGTTGCTCTTTTTTGTATTTCGACGTCGATCAGACCCTAAAATTTCAAAACCTTGTTGAATTTTTTTAGGAAAGTTTCGCTCATATAAAAGGCTAGCTTGCCACATTGAATTCAATATATTTAGAACACTGCCTATTTCTAGCATTTATTTCTATCTGTGACCTAAAACTCATATTTCTATTATGTTTTATAAAATAAAATTCTTTACGAATTCTGAAAACAGCGCAAAATCGAAATAACGAAGCATCAAAACAAGAGCACTAAAAGCTATCTGATATCTAACCAATTGTGCTTGTCAGTGTCACAAGTTGTCATGGATGATACCAGACACAAATACCGACCATCACATAATGCATAAAATGCGGTAATTTAGGCACAAAGGCAGCAACAGATTGTTGACCAGAACTTGAAAAACGAATTCGTAGGCAACTGATAGTATTCATCCCCGTCATATTCACCTAATCTGAAAGTGATGTTGGCTTTGTGAGACAAATATTACTGAATATGCTGCTATCATAAATATTCCTGTCTGTAGCCTATTTACTGACCGGTTATTTTTTTATCTCTCTCATCTTTGAAATTCAGCAGATTTGTTTATGAAATTTCCAGGATAAAGCACACATCTCAATGAGAGACACTTGAGACAATAAACCAATGGAATTATTATCAACACAGATTATTAGCACACAAATCCTCACTAAGCACCTATATACTGCCGTTTCGCCCATTTCCTTCCAGCTATAGTATACAACTTTCAGCTTAGACCTCCAATGATGCCATCTCTGAAGCAGATGTTCAATCACATCAGAGCCAAACCATGATAGCTCAAGCGTCATGACGTTTAGGCAACACGTACAGCTACACAGCGAGTGCACATTAATGGTTTGTTGGTACAGTAGTCAATAACTTGTCGGTGACTGTCAAAATCAGAATCAGAAAAAACGCCCTGTAAGAAGGGTTTTGACAACATTGTCACATTTGCGAGCTTAAAGGTTTTTACAAGTTTGTTAGAAAGAAAAGCTATTTTAATATGGAGGTTGACCCAGGAGGGTTCAAAGAGGAAACAGTACCACTGATAATGGGGAGGAAGCTGAGCTGCTGAGCGGCGGCGAATCACGTTCAAAATCTGAAAACATGGGCAGACGCAGATGTCCTCGGAGCAGAAAACCAACGAGAAACTGATGATGACTATAGACGACCAGGCGAGGCAAATCCTAGAACTCATACAGACAACCAAGGACCAGACGGCTAAATTTGACAGTCTGACCGAGCAAGTAACTCTTTTAGTAAGTTCGAAATCCCCCAAAGAACGGACCAACAGTCTAAAGAGACCGCTACGGACCATTACCGACGATCAATATACACACAGACGATGAAACACACACCGACGGATGTATAAACGCAAAATCTAGAAGAAGGAGATGCAACAAGACTAACCGATGAGCCGAGGAATTTCCACCTCTTCCAAATACAGAATTCACTCTCTTACGCACCTCCCCGACTTCATCAAAACAAAATATCAGCAACACTATGTCTATTAACAAAACTTTGTCATCGGTTGGCCGAGGAACTACATTATCTACCTCTAAGGCCACCTCGTCGGCCAGTGTCACTTCTCAGCCATCTCGCTCAGCCGACGTGGCATCAAGCCAACCTTCACGCCAAAGGCGCGGAACGCCTATTGTTCTGATGGGGCGAGGTGGCGTACGTTAAACTACAAATTCATTTCCCTAGGCATTAAAATAGAACGCGCGGTTACTATCGATGCGGGAAGAAGGATTATTCCTAAATCTGAGGAAGATCGTTCGACTGTTCCGAGAGGAAGAAGTGCCCCATCACACTTTTCCTCCCCCTTCGGAACGGATCATCCACGCGGTGGTTCGAGGAGTTCCCGCCAACTTTTCGGATTCTGAGATTAACGAAGAACTTGAGCAGAGGGGATATAGCCCTCTCCACATCATGCGATTGAAGCGCAGTGGCGGCGCGCCCAAGCCTTTGGTGGTCGTGATACTGCCCAAGAGTGAAAAGCCCCAGCAAGTATTCAATGAACACTAACTGCTGGGACTGGCCATTAGAGTTGAGGTTTAGAAGAACTCCAGACTCATTGGGCAGTGTCACCGCTGCCAAAAGTACGGGCATGCGCAGTCATATTCCACTGCACCGGCCAAATGCTTAAAACGTGCAAAGGACCATATGACGCATTTGTGCCCCGTCACAGAAGAGGACGTGCGCAAGTGTGCAAACTGTGGAGAGGGACATCCCGCAAATAGCCGGATTTGCAAGTTCACTCCAAGGAGGAACTTACAAGTTATAGCGCAAAGGCGCAATCTATCATACGCGGACGCAGCTAGGGAGGCAACCTTGCCTGCCCCGTCTGCCCAACCTCCCTTGAGCACGCAAAATGTGGACCTGGCAACCGCGCTAAGGTCCCTACAATAAATAATAAGCCCACCGATTAGCGCTACCCAAGCGTTGCAGGCGATATTTCCTGTAAATGTCTAGGTACAATAGTAGACAGCCTGCATTCATCAAAATTCTTTTTTAGAATTGTTTGGGCATGAGGGATATTCCCAACAAACGGGGATTTCAGCAAGCTTTTTTGAATGAAGGTATAGATGTGGCCTTTTTTTTATACTCCAACTACCACGAAGGCTTAAGGCCTAAGCACCCATTGGGTACCGTGGGGCTATAGGGGGATACATGGGAAAAGGGGGGACGCCACACGGACTCTGGCGAGGGAACACGTGTGCATGCAACATGCACACATTCTGGCTCCGCCTACGAGAACCGCCGGGTGGTACCTCCGCGTTCGACAGTCAGAGACCGTCTACCACCTACGGACAATCACAAAAAAAAATTTCTCCTGGGACGGGACTCGAACCCGCACAGCGCACGGCGACTGATCAGGAGACCGAAGAGTCTACTACTGCGGCCACCGCTGCTGCCTTGTTGCAGGAAACGTTGCTTAATCCGGGAGATCGTTTAGCTCTCCCGTTTTATGATGGCGGTTTAGCAGTGTTGATTAAGCGCGATATAGACTATTATAGAAGCACTAATGCGGAGATGCATAGCATCGAAGCAGCTTCTGTGGTGATCGGGAGGTGTCTCGTTGAAGATATTACATCGGTGTATGTCAGGTGTGAAGCCAGGCTACAAGAGGCGGATCTCGAGGTCCTTTTGGACTACTAGTGGGATTCGATTGTACAACCATGTGATGCGAAATGGTTACCTTATACATAGCACTGAAGAGCCGACACACCATTCATTCAACCATCTTCAGGTACCAGATGTCATAGACTTCGCGCTATCTAAAAACTGTAGATACAGTATCTCTTCTCGAATCTTGTATGATGTCTCTAGTGACCATCTACCTGTTGTCTTGGATGTGGGCAATGAGCAAATTCTGAGGAGGAAGCTCCTCCAAGGAAACGCATTGATTGGGAGCTATACAAGTTGCTCCTTAGAGAGTTTCCCAATATCCCGATTATAGATGATGAGTCTGGAATAGATGCCGCTCAAGCGGAGTGGACAAGTTTCATTCAAGCAGCTCGACAGCGTGCAGCTGTACTTCCTGTACAACGACACGGCAGACCTTGTTTGCCTGTGGACATTCGTCAGAAAATCTCTGACAAAAGAGCCGCTTTTAAGCAGGCAAAGGTCTTGTCATCCTGATGACATTCGTAGGGCTACAAATCTTGTCCATGAAGTGAGAAACGCACTGCACGAACTCCGCAACGAGCAATGGAGCGACTTTCTGGCGGGAATGCTTGATTCAAGTATTCCTCTCTGGAGGGTCGCAAAGTCACTAGGAAACGGAAAGCGAGAACAACTCCCGCACATCCACGGTCCTGAAGGCATAATCTTCAGAACGGAGGATAAGGTCGAGGTTTTTGCTGATGCCATGGAAAACAGTTCTCTCCCAACTATGATCTTGATAATGACCTCGACGAGGAACAGCACCGCGTACGATCTGCCAGGAGATATTTTAGGGCCAACGATGTTAGCAGAAGCACTGAATCCTCTTCAGATGACTCTTCTTCAGAAGATTCGTCCGAGGCTCCACATAGCACATTGGTGGAACCCTCCGGGTTTCCACATTGCACACCAGCGGAGCTCCTAAGTCATATTAAAGACCACAAGGTGCATAAAGCACCTGGGGAGGATCAAATCACCAACAAGGCGTTGAAGCTGCTCCCGCCGAAAGTCCTGACATATTTGGTGACAATAATCAATGCTCAGAATCCAGTACTTTCCTGCTGGGTGGAAGACTGCTGAGGTGATCATGATTCCAAAGAAGGTGGGTTCGATATTTTCTCAGGATTGCCGTCCCATTAGTCTGCTGGCAGTTCCTTCTAAGCTCGCCGAAAAGGTGATTTATCGTCACCTTGAGAATTTTTCGTCAAATCACCATGTGATTCCTAACGTTCAATTCGGTTTTCGGTCCAAGCACAGCACCGAGCTACAGGCAGTCAGGCTGGTGGAACATGTAACCAGAGGGTTCACCCTCAGCATGAGTACTGGCATCTTGCTTTTGGATGTCTCAAAAGCCTTTGACAAGGTGTGGCACGCGGGCCTCTTTTATAAACTAATCTAAAAGGGTTTTCCTTTTTGGCTTCTAAAATTACTGAAATCCTTGATGAAGAAAGGAAGTTTCGGATCAAAATTAACAATGTTTTGTCAACAACACGGTCAGTACGGGCCGGTGTTCCTCAGGGTTCGGTCCTAGGACCAATCCTTTATTCGCTTTTTATCCATGATGTCCCTTGCCCCAGCAACTGTGAAGTCTACCTCTATGCTGACGACACTGCACTTATCGCCCAGTCATGTACTGGTGATCTGGTTCACGATGGCTTGCAGTGCGATGGAAGAAGTACTAGAGTGAGCGGAACGATGGCTGATTAAAATTAATCATTCGTAAACGCAGGTTATTTATTGTACCAAAAGACGTCGCGGCCCCCCCCGCAGAGGTTTCTGTAGACGGCAATCGTGTATACCATGGACAAATTCTGCCAAGTATCTCGGTGTCACCCTTGATAAAGGCATGACCTGGCAGAAACATACAGCAGCCTTGAAAACAAAATTCCAAATTGCGTTTCTGCAACTATATCCTTTGATACACAAAGTTCGCGTATATAAAATGATTATTAGTCCAGCCATTACTTATGCATGTGCGGCTTGGTGTTTTCTTGCTAAGACACATATGCAAAGTCTTCAAGTACTGCAAAGTAGAACTTTGCGAACAATTTGCAACGCTCCATGGTATGTCTCAAACGAGACACTACACAGAGACCTTGACATTCCTTACTTGAAGGATTATGTCAAACTTCTGGCGCAGCGACGTTATAGTCAAGCGGAATCGCACAGCAACCCTCTGTTGCGCGACTCAGTGGACTACACTGTGGAGCAAGTTCGTAAACATTCAAGGCCACGGCTCGCGTAATAAAAAATTAGCGCGAACTTATAATAAACTTAAAATTACACTCCAAGAAAACCTAATCAAAATTTGATTAGTTCACCTCAAAATTCATCCGTGTACCAAGTCAAAAAGCCTAGGTGTCTCCTGTTAAACTAAACACTCCTATTTTTCTTTGCTCTTCTCCATTTTTCTTCTGTTTCCCTTTCTCTTTTTCCTTGACATTGTCTGGTTTCTGGGCAACCAGTACTGACAGATTCGACTGACGTACATTAGACAGTGACTAATGCGCAAAGGTCCTACGGACCGCCCAGACAAACAAATGACGAATAGTATCAGAATCAGAGAGGTGTTGCCTGTTCGTTCAGTTACTGACTGTTTGCCGACAGCTAGTACGCTGTTCGTACATAACCTTCTGACAGGTCAGAGAATGCGAGTCAATCAGTGACAGCTGTCAGAGTGTGCCGAAACTATCTTGAGGACTAATATTGCGTCGCAAAAGGCATTTACTGATCAATGTCTCTTCTCTAACGGACAGGCTGGGAACGCTTTCGCACCGGTGGGCTGTCGGCGATCTAGCTCTCTTCTACCGCTAGGCGGTAGTGTATCGAGTTTGTGAGGGGGATGCTGAGGGTTTTCCCAGTTATATTAACCTTAGGCAGTTTAAACATAATAATAATAATAATGACTTTATTCAGAAGATGATCATAGTATGGCGAAGTTTAGCCGTGGGTACTATACCACTCAACCATACTACAACCAGACATCACAAAACATTAGCATAACATGAATCAGTAGCTGTAAGGAATGCATTAAAAAGGAGTAAACATATAATATGAACATATACAAAGAAAAGAAACAAAAGAACAATATATCGTTCAGCAAAATGAATTTATCACTCAATGTGCTGAGTCCAGAAAGTGCAACTTGACTGTCTTCTTGAAGCGCTGCAAACTTAAGCTCTTAGAGATAGCTGGTAAAGAATTGTATACCTTGACCCCATTATAAGTACAGGACCTTTCGAAGACCGACGATGTATAGGAATGGAAAGTAGATCATTGTGCCGCAGATTTAGAGTAATTTGGTTTCCACGAGGAATCAACTTACAGAGCTAATAGACGGGTTTACCAGTTTTAAAAATTCTATGTACCAATGAAGCCATAGAGTAGTTGTATAAGCCGTCAACTCTGAGCCACTGTAACTCCTTGATTTTTGAAGAAACGCTACTGTACTTCCTAAGCCCAAATATGAATCTGCAACAGTTGTTCTGAAGCTTCTGCAATTTTGACTTGCAAGCTGAGTCTAGGCATGGGTAAATGGGGACTAGAGAGTAAGCTAAAATTGATAATATGAGGCTTTCACACAACTTTTTACGGCACTTAAAGTTTAGAATATGGCGACTAGAATATAAAAGCTTCATCTTCATATAACTCGACTTCATAATATTATTCACATGTAAGTTAAATCGAAGATTTGAATCAAATATAACACCTAGATTCTTAGCATTATCACAAAATGGAATATCTATGTCGTTGATAAATAAGGAGACTCGATTTGTGATATTGTAATTTGAATGTCTAGGACAGTATGGTATCGCGGTGCATTTTGATGGATTGATGTGGAGACAGTGTCTATTGCAATACGTTAATACGTTATCAAGATCTAGGTTAATTTTATAGGATGCTTCATGTAAGTTAAATTCATTGAAACGAAATGTTAGCTGTGTATCGTCAGCATACATTTGAATGCAACAATGTTCTACACACTCATGCAGATCGAATGTGTATACTTGGAATAAAAGAGGTCCCAGTACTGAACCCTGTGGAACTCCTGATGACAGATACCGTGCATCAGAAGTTCCTCTAGATGTTTTCACTCTTTGGGTGCGATCAGTTAGGTACGATCTGAAGAAATTCAAAGGAACTTCCGACATGCCATAATATTTTAGCTTACTCAAAAGAATCCCATGATTGACCGTATCGAAAGCCTTGGAAAAATCAAGCATGACCAACAGCGTGCCGGATTTGTTGTCAAGGTTGGAAAGTATCTCATCTGCAAGATGTAGTAGTGCAGTAGTCGTACTGTGACCTTCACGAAAACCAGATTGGTGTACTGGAAAGAAATTATTATTAGCAAAATACTCAACAAGCTTTTCGTATACTATCTTCTCCAAGACTTTTGACAAGAAACATAAACCACTTATAGGTCTAAGATCGGCATGTTCAGACGGATTATTACTTTTGGCTAGAGGTGTGACTATTGCCTCCTTCCAGTTGGATGGGAAAACGCCCCTCTCTAAGCAAATATTAATAATATGCGTGATGTGATCAAGTATTTCAGGCAGGCATAAGCCTAGCATAGTTAGAGTGATGCCGTCACAACCCGCTGCTTCAGACTTGATAGACAAGACTGCATTCATAACTTCACGAGGGGTTACCAGACGAAAGTGAAATGATGACACGTTGGGATCGAAGCGTCTGTTGCTGTAGCTGTTGACAGGTTTTGATCGGCAGGCATAAAAGTACTTAAAAAGTATTCGTTGACTTCACGGGGATCTAGCAGATTAAACGGTACATCAACGCGTTTCTGTTGACAGACATTCATAGATCTAAGTGTTTTCCATGCTGATCGTGTACTAATATCACCATATCTAGAAAGGTAGGCCCTCTTCTCCCTACGAAAGGAAGGAAGTGCGTAATTCCGCATATCTTTGTACGTAGACCAGTTCACATCAGATGGGTCATGACGGAAATTCAAAAGAGCTTTGTCGCGTTCCTTAAAGATGCATCTCAGGTTCGATGTTATCCATGGAGCAGCCGGTTTTGTTACACGAGCAGTCGGTAATTAATCGAATTAACAAAGTCACTTCAAGCTCCTCATAGCAGCCTCGCTACCCTGGCGTTTAGGCTTTGCCTGCGCGGCTGCTTCGGAGTGAAGAAAACTATGAGCGAGAAACCAAGCAGCGAATACTCCGAGAATGAAACCCAAAAATCTGAATTTTGTGGAGGAATTAGTGCCACAATTTCAACAGCAACGAGTTTTTGTAACATTTTCGAGTGAAAAAAATTAAGTGATAAATTTTAAATATCAGGCAGCGCCATATGGCAAGCTAACTCCGTATAAAGAAACGTGTATATTTTTATGGTTTGCTGGATATCAAACGGCCGTCATCAGGGATGTAGCTGATGGGTACAATGTTTTCGTGAGTACCCTGCAAGCAATTATATCCAGATTGACCAACTTTTTGTGTAGTCTGGCATCAGAAATCATAAAATGGTCAACAGGAGACGAACGATATATACAAAATCGGTATTACTACAATAAAATATAGATTTTCTGGAATCGTTGGCATTATTGACGTAGCCCATATGAAGATTGCAAAACCAGAGGATGCTCCGTAATCGTATATTAATAGAAAAGGATGCTACTCTATACATGTTGGTCTTATTAATGAAATGTACCGATGCACCAAGTAAAGTTACTTATTTTTGAATATACGGGGTGTTAATAAAGTATGTAGACAAACTTTAACTATCGAGTCCTTGTTCAATTTGGATACGAAATTTCCATATGAACATGGGTCCGCAACGGCTATGTTTTCAAGCTAGAGCATATTAGCGCTAAAAGAAAGTATGCCCTGTGATGAATATCACATGATTTACAGTTGTTTTCAGGCCCTCCATGTACGTAGATACGGATAATATTATCCAGTATTTTTTTAAAAAATTGCATGACATTGATATGTTTTGATCGCAATACTTTTAATATTCAAGTATTGTGCTTATCTAAGACACCTATGACATACCCGAAAACGCTGTTTTCGGCGAGATAAGCAATATTCTTCACCAAGAAGTCAAATTGAACCCATTTTCAGCATATAAAGGTATATAAAGTATATATAAGAAGTATTTTAATTATTATTATTACTATTATAATTATTATTATTATTTTTGCCATATTTATCATTGTAGTTGTTTTATTATGTAGAATAGTCCTATTTTGCTGTAATTAAGCCGAAACCGCCGTTTTCACCGAGATAAGCATTATTTTACACCAAACAATCAAAATAAACTCATTTTCAACATATATATTTAAGGTATATAAAGTATATATTATGACTATTATTATCAATATTACTATTATTACTATTATTGTTACAGTTATTATTATTATTATTATCAGATATATATTTTTTGACGTTATGTAGGTTTTTCTACAAGATGTTAACTTAGCACTTAGTTGTTCGTGTTGCCTAAACGTCATGAGGCTTGTTATCAACCTTTGGCTCTGACGTGATGTAAAATCTGTTTCTGAGATGGTATTACTGGAGGTATAAGCTGTAAGTTGTATGTGTTGATGATAATTACATTGGCTTCTTGTCTCAAATACACTTAATTGAGATTCAAAGCTAGAAATTAGTTGCGCATCCACTTTTTCTTATCCATTCTGGAAATTACATATACAAATTTGCCAAATTTTCGAAATGAGAGAGATAAGAAATAATTATATTCACTGTACACTGTCGAATTACAAGCCATATACATGCTAACAGTAATTACACACAACGCGGAAGCGATGATGATTTCCCGTAATTCTCCTCAGTTTTTTGATATTTATAACTTTGAACATAACCTCTCTTCAGGAAGCACAACGTAAAAATAACCCGTCGGGCACAGCATAGATATACTTTATTTTCAGCATATTCAGTAAGGATTTTCTCACACAGCAGATATCACTGATTTTATACACATGCAGACCAATACACATAATCATCCAGTTTTCTTCTTTAAAAAATATTATTTCTTCTGAGAAAATTCCAATATCGAAAATGGTAGGATGGACGGTCTCTGACTGTCGAACGTGGAGGTATCACCCGGCGGATCTCGTAGGCGGAGCCAGAATGTGTGCATGTTGCATGCACACGTGTTCCCTCGCCAGAGTCCATGTGGCGTTCCCCCTTTCCCCTGTATCCCTCTATAGCCCCACGGTACCCAATGGGTGTTTAGGCCTTAGGCCTTCGTGGTAGTTGGAGTATAAAAAAAATGTCGTAAAGATGAAAGTTTTTCGCAATTTCTCTGTTACCATTGCATTATCCATCAGCAAGCATTATGTGAACATTTTCTAAAATTAAACAACGTTATGAAATAGGTAGTAAAAATTTTGAACATGATTAGAGCTCAAGCGTTACAAAGAAGATTATTCAAAACCTTGGCCGATGAAATTGACTGTCAATACGGCGAACTCCTTCTTCACTCTGAAGTCCGATGGTTAAGTAGAGGACGAGAGCAGAAACGTTTTAATGATATCATATCTACCATAGCTCAATTTTTCGAACAACGTTATGAACCGATCCTGGAACTGGAAAATTCAGTCTGCCTTTAGAGATTTTGGTTTTCTTGTGGATATTACAGAAAAATTAAACGAATTTAATTTGCAGCTTCAGGGGAGAGACAAAGAAATAGCAGAAATTTTGGGAACAAAACTTAATCGATGGCGATACCAGGTATTTTCCTGTTCTTTCAGAAAATATATCTCAAAGTCCAATAAATATCATGTAGAAATAGTCTCTAACTTGAAGGATAACTCCAAAAATCGTTCCAAAGATTTCAACGAAATTGCTATAGTGGCACAATTTGTTGTTTCACCCTTCATGGAAATTGATATCTAACAGTTTGCAACTTCTATTACGCAGAATTTTAGCGAAGACATCGCTGCGACAGAAATGGAACTGATTGCGTTTCAAAATGATTTAGCTTTAAAATCATTATTCTCAAATACAAAATGTATCTGGCCTTCAGTGGGTAAAGATAAATATTCAGTTTTATGTCGTGTGGCCTTGGGAGTGAAAGCATTATTAGGTTCAACCTATTTGTGTGAATCTTCTTTTTTATTAAAAACAAATACCGTAATCGACTTACAGATGAACATTGGGATAATTGTATTCGAATAGCGGTATCAAATTATACTCCAAACACTAAAAAAAATTGTCAGTGAGTCTGAGTGTCCGGCTTCTCGTTGAACACGCATTTTTTATCTGGAGATGTTTTTGTTTAAAATAGTGCTTTGCTTTTTTTATTTTTAGTTACCTTTATTGAATCGTATGTGACAAACACCTACCTATTAGTTATTAGTTCATTTGTGTTCATTAGTATGTATTAGTATTAGTAAAATAAACACATGTATGTCGCATACAACTATATAATTTCATTTAAGTTGGCTTACATTGCTTACGACTAGGTAGCTCACTGTTTATTTCAAAATTATCAAAGTTGTTCAACACACTGTTGGCGACCACTGAAATAGGCGATTGTCCGGTATGGTTACAGTAGAACTCGACAAACTGATTGATATTTGACCGCATTGAAGTGTATTATCAAGTACATATGTTGTTGCCATCACATCTTCACAAATACCGTTGATAAGGATATACATAAGTAATATTTCCATTGTTTTATTAACAAAGAGTGTAAAAAAATAAGTTGATAATATTTTTGTAATAGATGCTACCTACGTATGATCAGTCAGAACAATAACTTTCAGGTAGATTCATATCATAGTAAGTGCAAAGTACGTATTTAAGCGTTCATCTTATTTTATCTTATTTGGACTAGAATAAATGTCAAAACCGAATTGAGTCAGTTCATGTTACGTGAACGTCAAATTCCACACACAATGAGTAGTCGTCGTTGAGGCTCTTCAAGATGAACACTCCTGGTCTCTAAAAATAAACAAATTTTAGGTTTTAGACGCATTTTATTTTTCCATCACTGCAACTAAAATGTGAAAGTCATACAAAAAAATTTTAAAAAATGTTATTCAGGGCGTTTAAAAAGTTGAGTCATTTATTTTAACGAACTCGTCAAAAGAAGTTGATATACGAAAAATCACCTATTCATAAAAGTTGCATAATAATAATTATAATTCATTTAAAAAAATCATTATCAAGTTAAATGGATACCGTTTTTACAAAAACTGTTCAAAGTTGTCGATTAACGCAAAATCTTGTTCGGCGAATCCTCGAATTAAATCACAAGCATTTTCAGTGCACTGTTGAAGTTTTTCCATCATGATACTCTAGCTCTTTCAAATAGCTCCACAGAAAAAATAATCTCGGAGCGAGCAAGCCAAGAAATCCATCTATTTGGAAACTCATGATTTAGATGTTCATAAACTTCTCGTTTAAAATGTAGTGGAGCCCCATCATGTAGGAACCACATATTCTGTCTCACATTTAGAGGAGCATCTTAAAATAATTGAGGCAGATTGTGTCGAAGAAAATCTGAATAAATTTCACCGGTCTGTCGAAGTAGAAAAAAGCATGAAATTTACCACGCCAGCCCAAACATTTTATGAAAATTTATGTTGAAAATGAGTTCTTCTTACAGCATGCGGATTTTCTACTGCCCAAACATGAGTGTTGTGGAAACTCCATTTCGTGCAAATGTGGCCTCGTGTATACACAAGATTGATTCCGTAAAATTCTTATTTCTGCCGAACTATGCTAAAAGCCACTGGCAAAATGCAACTCTTCTAGGATGATAATAATAATCTTTTATTGGTACTATTACACAGAACGTGCTTACATAAGTCAATATAATAGAAGCGGTTTGTTACAAGAAGAAAATAAATGACTAACAATACATATAATAACAAACACTACAGATTACACACACACACTCACACGGACACACACGCACACACACACACGCACACACGCACACGCACACGCACACGCACACGCACACGCACAAGCACATGCACACGTACACGCACATGCTCACGCACAAGCACACGCACACGCACAAGCACACGCACACGCACACACACACAGAGTAAAAAGTATAAAATATAAAATTACAACAATCTACGTTAAAATCAATAAATAAATGGCATAAGAGATAAAACTGTAATAAACATTATGTACATGGTTCGAATAAGAATTTGTGTGTTAGCTATAAACCAATTTTGAATGCTAGATATACTGGCTGTCGCTTCGCTATTAATGTTTGTTAATGAATCGTGGGTTGAGACCAAAGTGGTGTCATCAGCAGAAAAACTATCAGGAAGACCATTTGTTAGGTCGTTTATATATAGCAAGAATAGCAGAAGGCCAAGGACAGATCCTTGTGGCACGACATGAAAAACTGTGCTGACTGACGATGTGCAGGCATTGTATTCGCCTTTGCTCTAAATAGGATTTTACTAGGACTACAGCAGAAGAATCAATTGAGTAAGTAAGGTAGCTTTGAAAAAAGTATATCATGCTGTGCACAATCGAAGAAATTTGCCTCTATATTATTGCTTATTTTCAAAACCATCGTGTACAATGTCAATAAAACTGTTTGTTGCAGTAATGGTAGATAAGCCTGTTCTAAATCCATTTTGATGAGAATTTAGGAAATTGTTGGTTTCGAGATAATTGCTCAGTTGGTTCTTGAGTATATCAAAAATTTTCGCAAAGTAAGGTACCAATGGTATTTGACGGTGGTTCGAAACTTCGTCTACAGACCCATTTTATATATAGGAATTACCCTGAATATTTTTAGGGCTGCGGAGAAAATATTTGATTTTAAACACATATTGGTAAGCTTGGTAAGCAAGTAAATAATTACGTTTAACATCGATTTTAAAATTTTACTATTTAGTTTATATACGTCAGTACCTTTAGAGTTTTCAATAATAATAATATAATAATAATAACAATAATAATAATAATAAGTTTATTTACGTAACATACAAATGTAACTAAAACTAACATAGGTATACGTAAATAAACTGAATTTACCCACAGAAGAATAAATTCTTGTGCGTGGGTATTAACTTACATTTTTACATAAATATATATATATATATATATATATATATATATATATGTATATTCATATAAATAAACACATTAAATAGATGCACATACACATATATACATACACACATGCATATATACAAATATATGTATACATATACACATATGCATACACATACACACCTGTACATACATACATATATACATACACATATAAATGAGTATATGAACGTTGGAGGGTTTTTACTATTAATATGTTATATAATCTACTGGAAAGGTAAGTATGACATGTTTGGCCTATACTTTTTGAGGTGAAAGGTGTTTGCTTAATGTTGTTGATTTTGTTTATAGTTTAACATAAGTGATCTAACGGAAGAAGATTATTTCTATGGTGAAATTGACAATTTATAATTTTATAAAAAAGTGTTGGCTAGGGTCTAATAGTTTTGCTTCAGAATACAACAGATCAGATGGGTATAAGAGTGGTTTGTCACAGATTATTTTTAAAAATTGTTTTTGGATATAATTTCTAATTTATTAATTTGGTTATTAAGTGCTCCACCCCAACCTAATATTACCTAACTTATACGACTTTCGGTCATAGCATGATATAAAATTTTCATTGCTTGTTATCCAAATATTTGTTTAGATACCTGAATTTAAACAATAATGGTCTCAAATTGGTTATTACATGATCAATATGTATATTCGACTTTAAATGTGAGTCTGAATATACACCTAAATATTTTATTTTGTTTGTTAAACTTATTTGAGTATTTATATAATCCCAATTAATCTGTATAGATACAAAGGCTGGTAATTTGTTTCTGTGATTTGTGAATGGCATGAACATCGTCTTTTGAAAGTTAATAGTTAGGCATTTATGTCTGAACCAGTCTGCAATTATTGTTAAGTCTCTTTCAACCTTCACTTTTAGATCATCCCAAGAGTTGTTATCCGAATAAATGATAGCAGTATCGTCTCCAAAAAATATGATTGTCCATTCACATTTTAAGCTCAGCAGGCTATTAATGTAAAGTGTAAATAATAAGGGGCCTAACACTATCCCTTGTGAGACACCATACGTTATCAATTTGTTTGTTCTTAAGAAATTATTTATTTGTACGCACTGTGTTCTGTTGGAAAGGTAACTTTTCATGAGGTTATAAGCCTTGCCTCTAATTCCTGAGTCGTGTAAGATTTCTAATAGTAGCAAGTGGTCTACTGTGTCGAATGCTTTTGCTAGATCTAAAAACACGCACAGGGTATATTCACTTTGGTCCAGTAATTTGTATAATTTTGATGTCAAAAAAGTAATTGCGTCTTGGGTTGACTTGTTTTTCTGAAATCCAAATTGTTTTTCATTAATCAGATTGTTTATCAAAAAAAATAGAAGTCGTGTTTTTAAAATTTTCTCAATAATTTTTGCAAAACTGGATATTAGAGTTATAGGCCTGTATTGTTAGTATCTGCTTTTTCACCGGATTTGTGGATGGGGTTTACTACTCCTACTTTATAATCATCTGGAAATTCTCCCGATTCAATTATCAAGTCCGCTATGTACGTCAAGGGCTTACTAATTTCGGATGATTTTTCTTTAACAGTTCTGATCGTATACCATCAAGACCTCGGCTTTTTTTATTTTTCAAACTGTGTATGCCATTTTTTATTCCATTTTCTAATAAAATCGATTGCTGTATACATTTTCTAGGTGGAATTTTGTTTATTATCATTGCTAATTTTTTCCCTACTTCTATAAAGTAATTATTGAATTTTTCATTTATAGATTTAATTAGTCCAGCAGTTTATCTTGGACTTCTTTACGATTTATTTTAATTTTCTTGGTATTCTTTTATATACTTTCAGTGATTGTTGTAGTCAAATATTTAGTTACTGCGTGAACATTTCTTATATAAGTTGTTCTAGGTTTCAGATTTTAAGTCTATTATTAATTTTTCATAGTCTATATATTCTTTATACTTCGCTTTATTAGGGTTAGTATGTACAAAATCTTCAAGGTTGAGGGGTAGAGTTGATACTGTTCTATAATGATCAGTAATATCTGATTTTATTACGAAAGCTTTATAATTATGATTTTCTTCGTCACTTCTTAAAAAATGTGGTCAATACAAGTACATGAGGCGCCAAGCACTCTAGTCGGAATATTCACAATTGAGGTGAAGTTTAGTATAGACAACATAATAAGATGTTTATGTTGAAGTCTCCATTTAAAACGCAGAAGTCTGCATTTATAACATGACCTTTTAAAAAATAATTGAGATCGACTAAGAATTGTTTTATATCAGTTGAGAGTGGTCTATAGAAAGATATTATTGAGATAACAATTTTATGGATATTTATCATAGTAAGTACCTCTGTACACTCGGTGAACCGTATAGTGTCTGACGTAGAATTTAGGATTTCATTTACGTAGATGATAACCCCATCATTTTGTTTAAAATTTACATTGTTGTAGAACACTTCATAACCATTTAGCTTGAAAAAACTAACATCTGCAATATCCCAAGTTTCAGTTAAAATGATAACGTCGAATTTCTTATTATATATTAAATTTCTAATTCGTCAAAAGTCTTTGATATACTTCTAATATTTTCATGAAATATGCTAAATTCTTTTCCTTCTGAAATATTATACTCTGAAGCATCATTCAGAATTTTGGTATTAAATTGTGTATAATTGATAACCCTTATGTACTGATCCATAACTTAGTACAATACTGTATAAAAGGCAGAATACCTGCCACGTTTCTGTTAATATCAAAATATGGAATGTGAATCTAAGTTTTGATTAAGACTTATTAAGTTTATGTGGAACATTTTAAACGTATGTTTCCATTGGTCACTAAAGCATCTAATTGACTCATGTGAAATATATAATTACTTTTATTTTTGTAAATCTTAAAATTAGTTATGTAATTGAACATTGTAAAAAATGTATGTTTTTGGGAATGTATCTTTACATATTTTACTTTTTTATTAGTTTTTTTAGATTCAAAAATCGATTGCATCAAGATATTCAGACGGCATATTTTTTATAAACTGGACATTTTTGATCTGTTGGTACACATGGTCGGTGTTATAATTTTTTTTATATTTCTGATTAACATATATGCAATCTGCACATCTATTTCCTTCAATGTTGCATTGGAGACTTTCATGATTCCCTTCACATCTGATGCACACTGTATTATTTCTACATTTATATGAAGTATGGTGGAATCTAAAACATTTGTTACATTGTGTGGTTTGGTTATGATCATATACATTCAAATTTTGCCAATCTAATAATATTTTACCATTATTTTTATTTGTGACGGATCTATATGTTTTTTCATTCACTTCTGAAAATAATGCATAATAATTTTTTAAGTGATTATTTTTTATATAAGTAACTTTGATGTAATTTGATTGGTTCTCCACTTCTGTAGCCGACAATTTTGATTCTTGGTAGCTTTTTTTCTTGTTCTGTAGCATTGTATTTTCTTGATAACCTTTTTCGATTTCATTTTTTAGTGTAGTGATGTATTTTTCTTCTAGTTTCAATTCGATTCCTCCCTTTTTAGTGTGTTTAATGTTGTCTACTTGAACTTTCAATTTCGATAGGTCAATCTTATTTAAATCTTTTTTTGTTTCAAGTATTGTTTGTTCTTTAGTGGGATTCACGCATAGTGTCTTTAGGGGCTTGTTGTACGTCTTAGATCTGGCTGGTACCTGGCTATATGATCGCTGGTTTATGCCATTCGGTTCAACAGCTTTAATTCTATCTTCCATATTATCGATATAATGCATTATATTAGTCCTTTGTTCGTAATCTTCTTGTATTCTTCTGTTTTCTTTATCTAATTGTATTTTTCTTATGTATTTTTCTTTTTCCAACAGTAAAACATTGTTTTGTTCAATTATTCTTTTTAGTTCCTTATTTTGAGTATTAATTTGGTCGATCAAGTTGATTTCATTATGGCTGTCACACGTAGTTTCAATAACTTCATCTTCACTTTCACTTTGATTATCGTTCAGGGTTTTATTTTTTGTTTTTTCTTACTTCTGGTCACTGATTTCTTCTTGATATGTAAGTCTTTCAATTCACACCCTGTATTGTGATTAGCCTCGATTAGGTACAGCTTTCAATGACAAAGTTGCCACAAATGTCAGATTTGTGTGAAAATATGATTGCAGAAATGTACTTTCTTATGGAATATTGGAGCTCCTACAGAACTAATTACCAGTCTAGCGGGTATTCACTGTGCCGTGGAGTTCGGCGATGTTATTTTACAAGGTAGGTACGAGTAGTATGTAGTATACATTACATATAGAATTAATTGTATCTCTAACTTCATTGTATGTAACTTCACGAAAAGAATATTGATTTTTTTCTGCTATGATTATCCATATAGCTTAGTGGTGAAGTGCCATGTAACGGTAAGCTTTCTAAAAGATTATTAACAACGGTGGTGAAAAATGAATTAAACTGGTTACCGTTCAGTGTTGTGCTAACCTTTTTATCGACAGGAGCTGCATTAATTTTTATAATACTCCACATCGCTTGCTGTTTATTATTCGATGAGTTGATGTACAAATCGCGTGCATCCTGCTTACAAAATAATAATAAATAATCAGACAAATGAAAGTACACGCACTATTAAAAGACTGATACAACTGATCGAACCAAGGATTCGTACCATACAATAACACAAAAAGTTTGGAAAATTCAGATAAACGATAAGAGTAATAAACAAAAACCGTAGTGGTCGAGAATATCAAGAAATCGGTGTAATAACAGACTTATTTTTTTAATTTTCATTCTTTTACTAGTTCTTTTATTACGCAACTTTTATGTAGGTGATTTTTGGAATACCAACCCCTTTTAACGAGTCCTACAAGCAATTAAAATAAATGACTCAACTTTGAAACCTCCTGAATAGTCGATATACTGTTTTGATTTGTTTTAAATGATAAACGAATGATGAGATACTTTTACAACTGACAATGGGACTTACCCTGAGAAGCTCTGTTTTTCCCGTTTCAAGGATAACGCTGTAATCCAAGTGCGATACACCATAGTTCAGACTTACTGGAACCTTCCAAGTCATACCATATTGTTTCACCGATGCTTCAGAAGATTTGAATTTTCTCTTCAATAATGCTGAAAAACAGTTCCATTGAAATTGCGCTCTCGCAATGAGGTCAGAAGAAATTTATTAAAATGTGGGAAATGCATTTGTGACAACCAATTCTTTCATATTTAGTAGCATCATCAAGCTTTAGTTTCATTTTACTACCCCGTGTATCCAGTGGCGGATGTAGAGGGGGGAACGGGGGCACCCCCCTAGACGTCTGACGCTTGCTTTTGTAATCTAACACCATTGTGTTTCTTTCTGACACATCATGGTGACAGAGCCATACTAACTATAAGTTATAGCTATAGGAACTGAACATTGCGATTTTTTGGTATCCTTTGGTATTCCAAATGCTGTCCCTCTTTGACATCACTTGTTTACAACACAATTCTTACTATTTATACGTATTGTGACTTGTGACAAATCTGAGTCTGGGTAATATATTAGTTATACAGATTGCTCTTAAAAAGTGATTTATGATCTGTTTGTTGCTAAATAGTAATTTGAAAAGTGTGTAAAGCTTGACTGATTTTGTTCGGGGTTGGTGTTGCAGCGAAGCACTATGTTAGATAAACCCTAAATTGGAAATAGACATTTAGAGATTTGTTTAGTGGTGCACCTGTGGCCTGTCCAGAAGCTGCGATCGATGCTCAAAGTCAATACCACACATCCCGCATCTCTTCTCGCGTATGTGTCTATTTATGTTGCTATATTGAATTCGTTTAAATCACAGAGCTGCTGCACTGCATGTGAATATGTACAGTACTGTATTCCTGTACTTGTCTCGTACAAACATGAATTATTAAAATAATTACAATATAACAGGTATAGTCTTTTCCAAGGATTTCCAACATTTTTACATGCGATCAACACCGGTTCTAAAACTGAGAAAACAACACCTATGCCGTAAATCTAAGTTCGACAACGAAAGTATGAAAAATAACTGTAACATCTATATTGAATTTCAAAAACCTCAATCCCTACTGAGCGGGGCCGTGGCAAATGCTTGTTCAGGAAGTTGTTGAATCCAACTTCAACTTCTTCCCTTTCAAGTGATTGTACACGCGTTAAGGAATACCTCAGTACCGATTGCCGGGTGGTTGTACAAGTCCGCCAACGGGCCACTTTAGGTCTATTTAATATCATTAACACGCAAAAAGAAGGTGGTAGACAAGGGCCAGTCGACCGAGGCGGTACCACCCGCTAGCTTTTCCCAGTGTGTCTTATAAATGTCCGCAGCTAAGATATGCAGTCGGTTATCTTCCAAAACAAAGAATTCAGTGACGATGGATCCCTCGAGTACTAAGAATTCCGGACGTAAACTCGCTCCACACTCGGAATGTCCGGGTGGAGGGTGGACTAGAGGGAACAACATCGAAAATAAAATTTGTTTCACGAACATCTGCGGGATTAACAGCAACATTGATGCTATTCTTCACTCCTTGCAATCTAATCGTCCCGCCATGCTTTTCTTGACGGAGACAAAAATCTCAGAGTCCGCACCGATTAACCTAGCTTCCCAAATTACGAGGTGCACTCCAATCTGAGAAAGAACAAGGAAGGTGTGGCCTTTGTCCGCAGCAGTCTTTCCTGCTCGCCATCAAGATCGACTTCCTGAACATCAATCACCCCGCTTCAGATTTAATTCTCCTCGGTGATTTCAATGACCATAATTTACTTTGGTTGGGCTTAAATAAGACCGGTGCAGTAGGTCGTGCAGTTGAAGAGCTCGCTCTTACTCAATGGCTGACCCAGCTGGTGACGGGCCCTACATTTTTCCGCCGCATCTCGTCACGTGCCAGTAGCCTGCTGGATCTCTTTCTGACCACGCATCCTGTCCCTTACAGCACTGCTGTCCTGTCCCCCCTGGGTAACTCAGACCACTGTGTTGTGGAATTAGGTTTCGGTGAGAACCCGTTGTGACAGCAAAAACTCGCACAGCCCGCAAAGCTTGGCATTATGGACATGCCGACTGGGAGGGGCTCAGAGAAGACACCTTTCCTTGGACAGATGTCTGTTTTACTGACGTGGATGCGTCGGCTGCCTGTTCTTCGATAACCGAAATTATCCACGTCGGAATGGAGGAATACATCCCTCATACAGTGAAAGTGGCTAAACCTGGTTCCAACGGCTGGTTTAACAAATCGTGTGACACTACTCGCCAGCAGAAGATAAAGGCACACAGAACCCTCTTACTAAACCCCACTGTAGAGAGCACACAAGCCGACGTCGAGTCCAGGAATATAATGAAGCGGTTCGCAATGCCAAAAACCAGCACGATATAACAGTTAGGCATAGGGTAATGTCACAGCGCAATGGCAGTCGGTCTTTCTGGACGCTGGCCAAGCAGATTGAAAAGAACTTCTCACACAGTAGCCTTCCACCACTTCCGTGTGAGGATGGAACGATTGTATCGGACTCAAAGGCCAAGGTGGAAGTGCTTGCCAAGATTTTTGCTGCTAACTTTTCACTCTATACAAGCCCAAGTGCGTCAATTCAAAGGGTTCCCCACACTATGCGGAAGGTAATATTCAGCCATAAGACTGTAAGATCATTGCTTTTGTCGCTCGATATCAACAAAGCTTCTGGCCAGGACTTGATTCCTGCCATTGTACTGAAGAGATGTGCAGCGGAGCTTGCTCCAGTTCTTTCGCATCTTTTCCAGATATCTTATGAATCTGGCACCTTCCCAGAAAACTGGAAATTCGCTCATGTCCAACCCATTCCAAACAAGAAATCTAAGACCGACCCTTACAACTACAGGCCTATAGCTCTGCTTTCTGTTATAAGTAAGGTGATTGAGAGGTGCCTAAATCGCAAGCTTCTGGACTACCTCGAACGTCACAGCTTGATTAGCGACAGGCAGTATGGTTTCCGGCACCAGCGATATACAGGGGACCTCCTAGGTTACGTCACGCAATTGTGAAGTAAACTCTTATGGTGAGGCTTATGTCGTTGCTCTTGACATCACGAAAGCGTTCGATCAGCTGTGGCATGCTGCCCTTTTAAGCAAACTTTCATCCTATGGCCTCCCAGAAAAGCTTTGCAGATGGGTGGCTGACTTTATCTCTGGCCACAAGATATCCGTCTTAATTGACGACCTCCTTTCCTGCACGATCAACCCAATCCACAGCTTCCCTGATGATAGCACTCCACATTCAGGAATTCAGAGTGACAAGCCGATCTCTGCCGCTGAGCTGGAAAAAAAAAAGACTAGCGACGACTTCCTCTCTGACAAGAGACCTGGAGGCTATCACTGCTTGGGGACGCAACAATCTTGTACAGTTTAATGCTTACAAAACACAGTACTATACCTTGATGAACAAAAAGCGTCCTAAAGCTCATCCGGTTTCTATGGATGGCGGAGTTCTGCCAAAGAGCAATTCATTTCGACAGGTCGGAGTCCAGGTCACCGAGGACCTGATCTGGCACGAACTCATCTCGTCATTAGCGGGAGCTGCTGGGAAAAAGTTAGGCTATTTGTTTAGGGCCCAGATAACGCCTAGCCGCGAGTATTGATCACACGTTTGGGGTGCTACCGTCCCGACTACCTTACTTATGCTCGATGCTGACCATGATGAGGGCTGTCCGACAAACAGTCTCGGAACCCTTCCGTACCGGTTGGCCGTCGGCGATCTAGCTTCCTTCTACCGCTACACCAACGGGTTTTGCTCCTCAGAGCTCTTCTATGATGCCGCTGCGCGATGTGCCTGCCAGACAGACCCGCTTGACTTTGACCATCCTAACCGTGTCGAACTTCGTATATCCAGAACTTGCCAATACGACCGCTCCTTTGTCCCTAGGGTGTCGAGATTGTGGATTAATCTACAATAGCTTTTCCCAGTTCTACTAACCTGAGGCAGTTCAAAAAACGGGTTAACAAAATTTCTTTGGGATCATCATAGCAGCCGCGGTGTTCCGGCATTTAGGTTTCTGCCTGGGCGGCTGCTTCGGTATGAAAAACAAATAATTGGCTATACCTATTGATATTTTTATCACCTGCTGATATAATAGAAGTGCTTGATTGTGTCAGTACTTGCACCATTTACTTGATTTGTTTAATGGGCAGTTCAGAGTCTTGATCCTTAAGCTTAGTACATACTAGCAGACCCCGTTGCGCAATTTGTCTATAGGCAGTCTGGAGACGGTCTCAAGACACGATCTTCAGATGGTCTATAGACATCCTTCTTTGTCTTCTCTAGTTTTCATATGATAATGTGAATTTTTTGGTATCATGTTCGTTTTCGCAATCAAAGGCATATTGTTCTGTGTAGAATGGTCTGGAATATGTCTCGGGGTCCCTCAGAATGTTTTTTTTCAGTTAACAGAGCCATGAAGTTTTTTTTTTGAATCTTCAATATTATTACACTAGTTAATTATAAATGCCACGTACTTATTTTATTCTCATATAATAAAATATTGTCTTTCTGAGGATTTCTGAGCATTTTCCATATTTTGTTTTCAAGCTGGCCTTGACCAGATAGAACACAATGGATTCAAGGAGCTATAATAGGATAAATTCTAGAAGTTCCACAGGTTAAAAAATGACCAGCTCCAAATATCGTTTACGCTCCCCCTAGATGAATCCTAAATCTGCCCTTGCGTGTATCAACATTTATTTTCGCACAGGTAGCTCACTGGCGGCATCTATGAAAGAAAAAATGTCGCCACTTACATAGGCGACCTTTCTTCATTTTTATAGGATTCCTTTCCATCTTGCTATCTGCTAAAGGTATAAAAGCTGCACGCCCTTTGGTGAGAAGCGACGCGAAAAGAACCGTAGCGAACGGAAATTTTTCTTTGCTGATTGCTCTGAGGACTTCACGTCACTCTGCTTTCTAATGCTGCAGTTCATGAGCATTCGTTTGGTTATGTGTAAAATAACATAGTTAATTTCTCTTCTCGTCAATTGGCTTCGTTTCAGGCACCTTAAGTGTTGCATATTATGCGCTAAAAAAATTTACATATCTGTCACTTATGAGGCGCCAGTTTTTCATAAAAAGGTAAACACTCAAAAGAACTTCGTGAATACTTATCAAATCATATCAGATATGTAGCTCGATAACTTATGTTGTCAACAAGCTAAAAAGGATTCAAAAAGTAGCAGCATGGAGGATAAACAATGACAGAAACCGACGTGTATTTGCATCAACTACATACCTCTATCAATTATAACAGCAGTTACATCGACAGCCTGTCCGTATGGAATTCCGCACTGTTTGGAGGAGCATCCCGTAACCATAACTTCAGCTACTTCAACGTCACCTGAAAAAAATATCATTCTATCATGACCGTATAGCGTATTTTATTACGAATGCTTTAGGTATCGCTTAAGCATTACATAGACTCATCGGTTGAGTCTCACCGCTAGGTGGACAGTGCCATTTAGGTCTCTATGATGCTTGAGGAGTATAGTATCTAAACTAAAAAGATGAGATGTAAATAATAACAGTTAGCGCGTGATCTCTCGGTAACAGGTGGGGACAACGCCTCTTATTGGTCAATTCGCCATTAAATTTCAAGCGCGGGGCAGGGGCAAGGCAGGCAGAGTTCCACTCAGGCCACCGTCCGTCGCGTGTATCACTGCGTCCTCGTGTTTTCGTATTCAGCTTGCTTGGTTGTTGCTGTTGTTGTTGTTAAGTGTATTTGAGTAATTTGTTAAGTTTCCGTTTCTGTTAAATACTGTCATCTTTGTTTCACAACACGTTGGTGGTAGTCCATCATTCGGAGGTTGCCCTGAATGTGGCCCTGTACGCCGTCCTTGCTTTTGGCAATCAGGCATCCATTCTATCTTGGGTGTAAAAATTCTCGACCTGACAATGAAAGACTACGATTTTCAGTTAAAAATTATTTCACGTTTTTACATAACCCCATTCGACTATAACAAACTTGGTCCAACGTTTTTCTGACATATGAATTCCGTTTCGGAACCGGAAGGCTGTCAAAATATTCATATACGGCCCTCTCAGATTCTTCATCAGGTCCAAAGCGCTTTCCAAAAACAAAATTCTTTAAATTTTGTAACAGATTGAAGACTATGGGTACAAAATCAGGAGAATAGGGAGGTTGATCTTGCAATTTATACATCAAATTCCATTGTTACCACACAGGTGCGTTGTTTTGATCAAATATATTTCTTCGTCAAGCCAGGCCTTTTCCCGTGAATTTTGGCATCCGATTAGTACAATCCTTTTCGCACCGGCACCAGCTAGCACCAACTGCTTCGTCTGCTGTCTTGTTCCTGGCGTTTAGTAGTGGACTCTTATCACATCCATGGTAACGAATCGCCGCACAAAATTGGTCGGCTACTAGTTGAGTTCCATATCGAGGACCTTTTCGCTGGTTTCTACTGTGGTTACGGTTCTTAACCGTCTTTCGAGCCATCATTAAGGACCGTGGGACAAAGTTTGAATTCGGCTGCGTCTTTTTACTTCCCACCCCTACTGGCGAGGACGTATTGTAATCGCGAAAATCAGAATTATGTTTTTTCGATGTTATATCTGTCTGCCTGACTGTTCGCTAATCCTTGGCCCGTGGTGAAGGTTTATCTTTTCTTTTAATTTCAGTATATTTATACGCTCCCAACCTTGTTAGTTCTACGCACCTGTCAGATACGATACACATACACTGAAGATAGGATGTTGCGCATATGGGCGGAGCTTCGTGACGTCACCTTGAGAGTTGTTGGCTCGTGGTTACCAGCGGCAGGATTGTCGTAACGTTACTGCAGTGCACGTGCATCGTGGTTAATACTATATAGTGCGATTTGTTCGGGATTTTTGGTGGTTTTGTGACTTGTATTAGCTATACATAATTTATATACCCTGACTGGTTGATACATTGATAAAAATACGGTGTGCTGTGGTGGAAAGTAATTCCGACAACCAATCTAAACGGAATCCTTGCAAAGACATCAAGTTCCACAGTTTTCCTCAAGTCCCTAAACTTAGCAAAATATGGCTACATCTTACAAAAAGAAAAGACAAAGGCAATGTAAGAAGAGCAAAGGTTTGCTCGAAGCACTTTTGTGAAAGTGCCTATAAGCAGTGATGGGCGTTTACGCAAATACATTAATTGTCAACGGCTCGATGTATACAATGCGTATACAATGAATACGAGTACAATGATGAAGACAATGTATAGAACAGCATAAGTGAGGTTAGGTTTATTCGTAAACGACAGAAAGTTGGTGAACAGTGAACCGGCAACTTGAAAAAATTATGGTTGGACGCCCCAAGAACAAAGAAATCGATGAACTAGGGTTCATTTTGTTTAAAAAGGGTAAGACGTAGAGTGTAGTGTTTGCAAACAGAGTTGTTCAATTCCCTTGGCTGACTTCAGTCAGCGTGGATTTTGTTTCCAAAAAGTATTTTGTTTTATTTAACTTACAAAATGTTCCTGATTTATTTAAAACGGTATCTTTGTATACGTATATTAAAAATATTATGTATTTATACCCTTTCTCGTTATTTATAAACTGCTTTCAGAGTCAAACCAATAATGCAATGTTGCAAAATTTGTAGCGATCCTCAACTTCTAGTTCCACCTAAAATAGAAGAACGATTAGGATCGATCCGGAATTGATCCTAAACAGATTCGACAAAAATTTGTATTAGGGCGTAGAAAACAGCAAGTTACATTCGTGTTCAGTGGCCTTCATCACTGTTGTGCCAGGCAACGTGGTGTGTGTCGCACTCTTCTCTCCCTCTCTCTCGTCCTCGTGCACATGGAAATCTAAAAGGGAAAAGGGACTTTCACCAGCACTGTATGCAAGTAGTTGAACTATGATTTGCTATTGCATACATAATATACATTATATACATTGTATACGTGAATATCGAGTCGTATACAGGGTGTAAACGTTATGATATTCATTATTTAAATGTGTGATAGAGGGGATTAAAAGAAGCAAAAAGTTTCATATAACAAGAAAAGAGAAAAGCGAAAGTAAAATAAAATCTGACAACGCCGCAATGCCAGACGCAAATTACGACGGAACGCAGTGTGAATAAAGATGGAGTTTGTTATTTTTGACTCTTAGGTATTATTTCATTATTTGATAATGTACTCGTGAAATGCAAACAATTAAAAAAACGGACTTACCATTAACTGTCTCAGCGCTTCACCTGGTGTGTGAAAGTTTATTGAACGTATTAAAAAATCCACTGCACTTTTTTTGTATTTAAAGAAGGTGTTCAAAATGTCGTCCTCCACTTTCCACACAAGTTTCATCACGACGAACCCAGTTTCTTCTTACTCTAGGTCCTCGAAGTTGTCAATTTATTGTTTCAGCCGCATTAAAAAAATTTTTCGCGAAGCTGTGCTTCAGTTGTTATTGGACCAGCCCCACAAACCATCCCTTTAAGTTCTTCCCAATACCAGAAATCTATCGGATTGAGGTCAGGAGATCTTGCTAGCAATTTTCGAGGATCAGGAGCATTTCGACCGATCCAGCGATCTGGATAATGTTCATTCAAATTCCGAATGACGCCTCTAAAAATGTGTGGTGGTGCCCCGTCGTGAAGAAACCACAAATTCTGCCTCTGTTGTAATGGCATATTGTATAAGGTCTGCTCCACTGCTCCAAAAGTTCTGGTAGGTTATTGGCTAGAAAGCTAAGGTATCCTTCTCGTGACAACTTTGGGGGTAACTCGAAAGGGCCAATTACCTGATCGTCAAGAATACCCGCCCAAATATTTATTTTTAAACGTTGTTCGAAATGACCTTCACGAATGGTATGAGGATTTTCTGGGCCCATGTATGAGTATTATGGAAATTGAACATCCCGTCTCGCGTAAAAGTACATACGTCTGTCGCTAGAATGTTTTTAAAAAATCCGGATTTTCAATGTTTTTGTGCAAAAATCACTGACAGAATGTTAGTCTGCGAGGATAGTCTTCTGGTAACAAGGCCTGTACTCGTGTACATGGTAGGGATAAAGAAAATCTTCCCGTAGGATTCTATGCACTATGGTATGCGATAGACCTACGCGACGGCCTAATTCTGATATCTGATATCTGCATTGATTTCCACGATAGTTAAAATTTGTTCCCTTGCTCTACAGTAACCTGTCTATCACGAGTGCGAATATTGGTGGGCTGAACACTTCCTGTATCTCGAAGACTTTGGTACACTTGCAGAAATGCCCTTCTGTGTGGGTGTACCCGTTGGCGAAATTTGTCGCGATAAATTTGAGCTGCAAGATTTGAATTCTGACGAGCTTCACCGTAAACTAACAACATGTCGGCGAGCTCTTGATTCGAGGTCATTGTAAATAAACACGACGACGTACGCTAACAAAAACAAGGCAACATACTAACCACTGTTACCGTTTGCGATCGATTGTCGGTTCGATAAGAGTGATGAAAAACCGACGGGCTGTTGTCATGTGTGTTTTAAATAATTAATCTAATGAAACTTACTTACTTACTGACTACAAATTTTGGCTTAACTTAGAAAAACTTGATGCCATTTATTTGTTAATTACCCAATTTAAAAACGTTTTAGATTAGATTATAAAAATTAGTAAGATTGTGGTGATTGTGGTCGATAAAAAGCACTTACAGCTGTAAACTATAAAGCCATTTAGACAAAAATCTATTGACTTTTGGACCATGAGTCATATGAACTTTTTGACTTGTTTTTACCCCCCTATTACCCATTAGACACTTCCATTTACTTGAGTCTAGCGTACCGAAAAATATGGTCCAATTTTAGTTTGATGCAGTCTGTCAGACGACACGTTGCCGTTCCCGCTTGCTATTTATGTAACTAGGTGCGTGTGTGAATATGGCAGGACCCGAATATGATGACCCGAAGTTCGAAGAAACCCTTCTAGAATGGTTTTAATAGGAAGGTAGTGATATAGAGTTATAGACAGTACTTCAAAAGACGAATGTATAGAATCAGACCATAGAAGCGACAGTGAATTATCAGAAGACGAAGCAGAAGGAAATGAAGATGATTAATCAGCTCATAATTATTTCTATGGAAGAAATCGTCATAGGTGGAATATTTCGGAAGTTCCACAATCATCACGTGCAAGGAAACATAATATAGTCATCGCGGAACCTGTCCTAAGAGGAAAAGCTCATGAATATAGAGAATAAGTTGCTCCGTTGACTGTTTGACACCTTCTATTTACTGACGTCATGTTGGTATATGTCACTAGGTGGACCAATCACAAGCTATAAGAAATCGAAAATCAAACCCGTAACCTGAACGACACTGATTTAGTCGAATTAAATGCATTACTGGGTCTCTTTATTTATCGGTGTTCAACAACAGCCACGAGAATATTGAAACACTTTTCGCCACCGATCGCTCGGGAAGAGATTTATTCACAGCTGTGATGAACTGCGATACGATTTGGTAAATTCCTGTCAGCCTTAAGGTTCGATAACCGAGATGGTAGCGCCTATATCCCTCATTTTCAACAGTTTTATAAAGAACTGTCAAGATGTGTATGGAGTTGGCCAGTCACAGTCGATGAAATGCTCGTAAGTTTTAGAAGAAGATGCAGATTTAAAATGTATATGCCTGCGAAACCGTGCAAATATGGCTTAAAAATTATGGCATTGACAGATGCAAGGAACAGCTACCTCTTTAACGAATATTTATACTGAGGAACAAATTCCGATAGTTTAGAATTTTCTGATGAACACAAACGATATTCTAAACCCACACAACCTGTTCTACGTCTCAATAAAACCATACGCCTTTGATTCAGCCACAACAGCATTTTCGATGTGACAGCAGAAGGAATGTTTTCTATCAAATGTGACTCCCAAGTCATTAATTTTATTAGGTCTGTCAAGTTTTCTGTCACCAATACTATATTCATACATCATTACCTCTGTTTTTAAAGTAAACGGCACTTCAGCATTCAACACCGGTCTGTTTTCACGACACCAGTTGTCAACCCTTACAATGTTGCATTGCAAGCGATGACAGTCGTCAATGTTAGAGACTCTACAGAAAAGTTTCATATCGTCAGCATATACAAGAAAATCGATATCGATAACTTCAGAAATATCATTCAAGAACATAATAAATCACAGAGGTCCCAAATTAGATCCTTGAGGAACACCGGACATTACAGGGTATTCGCGAGACCTATGTCCATTGCACATAACATACTGTTTCCTATGAAATAAATAAAATCTCAACAATGCATCTGAATGACCAAATCTAGATAACTTATAGAGTATGTTATGACCTAAACTATCAAACGCTTTGAATGCACCACAGAAAATGTTGTGATCTAGAAACACAGAAACCGGAAATAATAGCCTATTGCAATGCTAATAAAAGACGAGTTGATTCTCTTGATAAAAGTCCCTCGAGTCGGCGTACGCTTAGGTGGCCACTGGTTATTTTTACCGAATATTGGATATTTCGGTAGTGAATTCATTTAGTCTACACCAGTGCTATAAGAAAAATTAATTCATGAGGGAGAAATCTGTAATCATTCATGTTGTCCGCTAGCCTGGTCCGTGTGCATATGGAAAGTTGGCAAACAAAAGCACGCACACACACATACGGAAAATTTGGTTTTGAAAAAAATAAAAGCCTTTTTTTATGTCACAGAACAACACATCGAATAACCAAATTTTTGTGTGTACAATGTATTGTATATCTTCAGTGCTCCAAACCCAAATGTATCAGCTACATAAATATTGGCAATGTTTGAGATATGCTGTAAATTTTGACTGTGTTCTTTTTTGTTTATTGATCACAGTTTTTTTTGTTCATTACTTTATTATAAAATATCAAATCATTCAGACTTTTCCATAGTCTTAATTTGGTTTGTGAATATTGCGACAACAGTGTTATTTTTGAATGGTTTTAAGTACAGTTAATAAAAGTGTTCATTTTATGTGTTTTTGTTTTGTTGAAATGAGCATTTTACGTATTAAACACATAAAATGAGCATCTAATATTAGTGTCAGCAAAGTTATTCGCTGCTTTTTCCTTTACTCTAATATCTTGAACTTACTGAATATCGCAGTCTGAAACGGCATGTTTCCTCTTGTGCACCATAAATGGACTTCCCTATTAAGGGTTAACAACCAGTTATTAATACCCTATAGTAAGTTCTATCAGTTCTTGCACATACAAGTACATTGTAACGTTTTGATAATTGGCTGTAGTGTTATAAGTGATCCATTGTAGAACAACTTCGCAATAACGACATCAGAATTTTCAACTGTCATTTTTACGTTAGAATATAGTATGAATGCATCAATTTCATCACCTCAAAGATCAGCATGCTAAGTTTTCACATAAAACATAATCAGGTGGTGGAGATTTTTTAAAAGCACTGTATTTCAAATACATGTGCGTTTTCTGTGGTAGATGCACCAAGCGGATATTGACAGGTGCAAGCGTTTTGAATATGCAGTCGGTTGAAGTATTATGCTGTTAGGATATTGAACGGCAGTTAGTGTGTAAGATCTAGATTTGGTTTCCCTATTTTTCTCTTTCCTCCCCTGCAGAAACTACACGAAGCAGGCTTTACGGTAGAGCACCTACAGTAAGTCTTAAGATTTAAACCTCTATGTATTTATATCCAGAAATAGTTAATACATATGGAAACTTAGTAGTGTATATATTTTTCACTAAGCGCAAGGCTTTGTTGTGAACATGCATGTTTCAACCATATCCTGGGTTTCATCACCACAACTGGACAAGTCGATACAGAAGATAAAACTATACTATAGTTATTTTTACGGTTTTTGGTGATTACGTCAGAATCGAAAGCGCAGTGGCTGATTTTCGTGTTAGATGACGCTTTGTCAATACTGACAGTGACAAACATGAATGTGGAAGATTTATACGTTGACGGCGTTAAGCTAAACTAACAAGCATATGTCTTTGAGTTCACACAAGCAAACATCCGCGGGTAGGAAATCGATGGCATATGTATGTAAAAGGGCGAAGAATACAGAGTGTTTCAGTTTATTGTTGCATAACTTTAAGATTCGATAGAACTTTTAAAATTAATGCATAAAGTCTATATAAACATGGGTCGAAAACTGCGTGGCTTCCGAAATACAGGGTGTTTAAATTTACTTTCTAAAATAGTTTTTTTTTTAAATATTTCGAACAATATTTGATGTATAACAGTATAGTTTTACTGTAACCGCTAGAGAGCGCTCTACTGTACCTGTAGTGTATTAAAATGACCGAAAAATTTTTCTTAGTGCAATTTTTTGCTTTTTGAATAAAAAAACTGATTCTTCGCACTTTTCAACATAAAAAAGCTCTCTTGTGAATTTTCGTTATAGTTAGCCGTTGTTGAGATATTTCGATTTTTAAGGTTCGATGCATTTTTAATTATTTATGATAAAATAACGTTAAAAAGTCAGTATTTTTAAAAGCTGATGTTATGTTAGATTTAAGAAGATTGGCCTGGTTCCAGCTTGATGGTTGTCCAGCTCATTATTCGAGAATAGTTAGAAACTGGCTGGACGAAAATTATCCAGAAAGATGGATCGGCCGTGGAGGACCAGTCGCCTGGCCTCCACGATCCTCTGACCTAAATCCATTAGATTTTTTTGTGAGGGGATTTCTAAAAGAAAAAGTGTACCAGACTCCCGTAACCACAAGAGATATGCTAATAGACAGAATCAGGAATGCATGTGATGAAATAAGGCCTTATTTGAATAATGCTATACCACGTTCGATCATTCGTAGATGTGAATTGTGTATTGAACAATTGGGTTTACATTTCGAGCAACTACTTTAGATTTTGTATGTTTGTCCTAACTATCCAATAGCATTTTAGTTGTAAATAATTAATTTAATTTGTTAAAAATAATATTGGAAAATTAAACAAATTAATATTCTGTTTATTTGTGTTTATTTGAAGTTAGGAATTATTGCTGTGTTTAAAAACATAATCTAAACGATCATCTTAATTACTTGTAATGCCCAAATCGAAAATGTAAAAAAAATATTATTTTCTCATAAATAATTAAAAATGCATCGAACCTTAAACATCGAAATATCTCAAAAACGGCTAACTATAACGAAAACTCACAGGTGAGTTTTTTTATGCAGAAAAGTGCGAAGAATCAGTTTTTTATTCCAAAAGTAAAAAATTGCACTAAGAAAAAATTTTCGGTCATTTTAATACACTACAGGTACAGTAGAGAGCGCCCTCTAGCGGCTACAGTAAAACTATGCCCATGGTTCGTTTTGTCGTACCAAAAAACCCTTGTATACCAATTTTCACTGTTATACATCAAATATTGTTCGAAATATTTAAGAAAAACTATTTTAAAAAGTAAATTTCGGAAGCCACGCATTTTTCGACCCATGTTTATATAGACTTTATGCATTAATTTTAAAAGCTCTATCGAATCTTAAAGTTATGCAACAATAAACTGAAACACCCTGTATTTGAAAGTGATTCCTGTCGTGAAAAGACCTATCCGCTATATGAATCATACAAGACCAAAAGCTAGAAGTATTGGTTAGCAATAGGCAGCGCCACTTGGATGTGCTTATATTACAGCGGAAACAATTAAAGTGATTATCTCAGTACCGTAATGCTTAACGTCAACGGATATTTATTGATAGATTACTTTGAAAAGGTTGTCATTCAACTGAAATCGGCAGAAGCTATTATATCGATAAAAATATGGTGAAATATACGAGGAGGTACCCAAAAATATCAGGAATAGCATTGCAGTGAGCGGAGCTTGTGTAGTACTCATTTCTGCCCCTAGAGGCGTACAGCGCAACTCATTACCAGTTCAGTGCCACTAATCTGGCTTGTTTCGTTCCTCTGTAGACATTATTTTTGCTACAGCTGTTTTGTGCTTGTTTCGTTTTTTACGATGGCAAGCTTCAGTGAGCAACGTGCAGCTGTGAAATGTTGTTTTCTAACTGGTAAAAATGCTGCTGAAACTGTTTTAAGGTTGAAAATAGCTTACAAAGGTGATGCTATGGGAAAAACGAGTGTACGAGTGGTTTGATCGATTTAAAAATGGCGACATGTCGATTGATGACAAACCTCGCTCTATACGTCCTTCATCTGTCCGAATCGATAAAAATGTTGAAAAAATTCGAGAGCTTGTGCTTGTAGACTGTCGACTAACAATTGATCTACTGTCCGTAAGTAGCGGGTTGTCTTGGAGTTCGGTTCAGCGAATTTTAACAGAAGATTTGGGAATGAAAAGGGTTGCTGCCAAGTTTATTCCTCGGGCTCTGACTGACAATCGAAAAGAACCGAGTTGAAACATGTCGTGCTTGTCAAAGATCATCACTGGGAAGGCGTAGTCCATTCCGAGTTTGTTTCCCCAGATCACACTGTCAATCAGACCTTCTATTTGGAGGTTTTAAGATGATTACGAAACAGTTTTCGGCAAAAAAGACCCGATTTGTGGCAGTCAGGAGACTGGTTCTTCCACCACAATAATGCACCCCCTCGTATTGTAATAAAATTTCAAAACTGGCACTACTTTTAATAGTAGTCTGGTGAAAACTTTTCACAGAAACGCATCGTGTCACTAAAAAAACTTTTTTTCATTTTTATGTAACGTTATAATTGTGTTATTTTCTTGATTTAACTTTATTCTGAGCTTAAAAAGCGACTATTGAATACACCCTAACCCTCCCCCCTCCTCCCCCCCCCTCTCAAAAAATCTAGTACTATCCCACACAATTTTCTCTAACATGATGAAGTATCGCGACATTATTATTTTTGTTAGTGCCTATAAAGTTCAAACACTTACCACAGTTTCTGAATGGAACACCGCATGAACAAAGAAGAAAGCACGTCGTCAAAGTAAAAAGAGGTATCACAACGTATTTCGTCATATTCACAGAATTCATCGAAATACTAGTATTACACAACTAGCCTTCGATACTTTGATTAAACGCTACAGATTTCGCTAAGAAAACAGACGTAGTCTAGTAACAAAAGCGGATTATCAATTGAATTAGATGTCTACCTGTATAGTACTCAATCATGTTGATATATCAGGCGAGATAAGAATGGAGGAGTTGTATTTCGATTTTTATACTTGAGTACAAAAGTGATTATATATATATATATACTAAATCTGAATAGCAACGAGGCTGAATATAAATGCACATAATGTTTAACATTCGGACTGATTACGTGAAGCTGGAGTGATGATATTATCAGCCAGAATGGATTATCCCAATCTAATCATTGTATGGAAGAGATGTCTACCGGAGCCTTCTCCCTTCCTTCCAAATCTGTTTGAAATGTGTCACAACTCCAGCATTTTTCAAGGGAACTGAGACAAAAATATCCTAAGAGCAGGCGTATATCTCTGCCTCCTGTGATTAGCAAGCTTCTAAAATATCTCGAGCATCACGGCTTGATGAGTGAAAGGGAGTATTGTAGATTCTATCGTTCTACATCAGGGATAAATAAATTTTATTTTCCAAGAATCGTGAAGTTTATCCTCGACTTTTCTCCTGTGCGTTGAAGAAAACTTATTTTAAAATCATGCAATTGCTTCGCAACAGGATCCATTTGAATTCTCTATATCTCTCGCCTAAGGAAACAGTCCGTCGACACGTTTCAGATCAAACTACCAAGGTCACAAAATAAAAGTAATTTTCCTGACATGTGACGGAGCCATGGCAGGATTGATCCAGTCTAAGAACAGGAAAACGTGGAGAACATACCATATAGGGTAAGATTCCTGGGCTGTCTATCATGACTATTTAAAGGTAAAACTTGGAGCATTCAGTAGCGTTTGCATATACTTGTAACTTCTGCGTAACTGCTGAATTGGGAAGTGGTTCAATTTACCGATACCGAGGTGAGAAAGGTAACTAAAAATAAGACTAACTTTATTTGAATTTTCATGGTTGATTTTTATATACAGGGTGTTTCAGTTTATTGTTGCATAACTTTAAGATTCGATAGAACTTTTAAAATTAATGCATAAAGTCTATATAAACATGGGTCGAAAAATGCGTGGCTTCCGAAATACAGGGTGTTTAAATTTACTTTTTAAAATAGTTTTTTTTAATATTTCGAACAATATTTGATGTATAATAGTGAATATTGGTATACAAGGGTTTTTTGGTACGACAAAACTAACCACGTTTTACTGTAGCCACTAGAGGGTGCTCTCTACTGTACCTGTAGTGTATTAAAATGACCGAAAAAATTTTCTTAGTGCAATTTTTTGCTTTTTGAATAAAAAAAAATGATTCTTCGCACTTTTCTGCATAAAAAAGCTCTTCCGTGAGTTTTCGTTATAGTTAGCCGTTTTTGAGATATTTCGATTTTTAAGGTTCGATGCATTTTTAATTATTTATGGGAATATTTTTTTACATTTTCGATTTGGGCATTACAAGTAATTAAGATGATCGTTTAGATTGTGTTTTTAAACACAGCAATAATTCCTAACTCCAAATAAACACAAAAAAAATAGAATATTAATTTGTTTAATTTTCCAATATTATCTTTAACAAATTAAATTAATTATTTACAACTAGAATGCTATTGGATAGTTAGGACAAACATACAAAATCTAAAGTAGTTGCTCGAAATGTAAACCCAATTGTTCAATACACAATTCACATCTACGAATGATCGAACGTGGTATACCATTATTCAAATAAGGCCTTATTTCATCACATGCATTCCTGATTCTGTCTATTAGCATATCTCTTGTGGTTACGGGAGTCTGGTACACTTTTTCTTTTAGAAATCCCCACACAAAGAAATCTAATGGATTTAGGTCAGGGGATCGTGCAGGCCAGGCGACTGGTCCTCCACGGCCGATCCATCTTTCTGAATAATTTTCGTCCAGCCAGCTTCTAACTATTCTCAAATAATGAGCTGGACAACCATCAAGCTGGAACCAGGCCAATCTTCTTAAATCTAACATAACATCATCCCACATATTTGCATGTTCAGCCTTTAAAAATTCCAACAAGGTCGCAGCATTCAACCTTGCAGGCAAAAGGTAGGGTCCAAATAGTCGATTGCGGTAGATACCAATGCACACGTTCACACTAAATTCAGGCTGAAAATTTCTTTCCCGAACTGCATGCGGATTTTCATGCGACCAAATATGTTGATTATGAAAATTTACCACTCCAGTCTAGTGAAGCATGACTCATCGGTCCATAAAACGTTACTTAAAAACTCCCTATTATTATCAGTTCTATCAAGAATCCAC
The DNA here is from genome assembly GCA_963669975.1 of Acanthoscelides obtectus. Classification (NCBI taxonomy): domain Eukaryota; kingdom Metazoa; phylum Arthropoda; class Insecta; order Coleoptera; family Chrysomelidae; genus Acanthoscelides; species Acanthoscelides obtectus. The sequence continues at coordinate 77,986,064 of CAVLJG010000006.1, forward strand.
TGACAAAATGTGATTCTTCGTTCTCCGTCCCCTGGCTGTAGTCCTTGCACAGGTTGCAAATGGTAAGGACGTCCATGGTCATTTCTAAGAACACGGTGAACATGGCTTGCTGAAATTTCCAAGGCACCAGAAACTCTCCTAACACTTGTGGTCGGATCTCTATCAAACTCACGCAGAATCATACGGGTAAATTTGCGCTGACGAACATTTATGTTTTGATCCCTTTGGAGATTTCCAAAACCATTTTCAATTATTTGGCGATGCACTCTTACAAATACTCAGCGAGTTGGATGGAGCTTTTTTATGTTGAAAAGTGCGAAGAATCAGTTTTTTTATTCAAAAAGCAAAAAATTGCACTAAGAAAAATTTTTCGGACATTTTAATACACTACAGATACAGTAGAGAGTACCCTCTAGCGGCTACAGTAAAACTATGGTTCGTTTTGTCGTACCAAAAAACCCTTGTATACCAATTTTCACTGTTATACATCAAATATTGTTCAAAATTTTTAAAAAACACTATTTTAGAAAGTAAATTTAAACACCCTGTATTTCGGAAGCCACGCATTTTTCGACCCATGTTTATATAGACTTTATGCATTAATTTTAAAAGTTCTATCGAATCTTAAAGTTATGCAACAATAAACTGAAACACCCTGTATACTTTGTAAGACATGATTACAAAGTAATATTCAGCACTGCCAAACACCTTCTGCAGGTCATAACAGCCGCCAGAAACCTTAAAGCGCTCAAAATATAATTGAACTTTAATTACCTTCTTGCGCTTGGTTTTTATATGTTAGTTAGGGACAGAGAGATCGTGAGGGTCACACATCAGCCATACACAAAAAAGATACAGCCGTATGTGCGCCAGGGTTTTATGTTTGCGTTTTGGAGCGAGTGAGCTTTCTTTATCCGCTCAGTCTTAGGTCATATGTGATCTGCGTGGGGCCTAAAATGTCTCCTTATCGAGATACGGGGTCTTGAAGTTGCAATTTCAACATCAAAATGTTAACATTATATTCAATAAATACAAACATTTTTGAGACTATACCAGAGGTATAGAAGAGATTCTGATCCATTTAGATGAAAAAATAAACAAAATGAAAAATACGTTCTTAAAAATAAGCTTCTAACTGTTTATAAAATGAACTTAAAATTCAATTTTTTTTCAGATTGGAAATATTTAAGCGATAATGAAGCTAATTCTTCTCAAGTTTTTAAATAAAAGCATATTACACCATTTTTCCATCCTACCTTCAAAACATAACTCGCTTTTATTTGAAAACTTGAGATAAAGTAGCTTCATTATCGCTTGAATATTTCCAATCGGAAATAATTGTTTTTATAATTTTAGTTCCTTTATGAATAGCTAAATAAAAGCTTACTTATGAAAACGCATTTTTTAATCTTATTTATTTCTTACTTTTTAGTATTTATAATGTCAAATAACCAGTTTTTCTATACAGGGTGATTCACAAGTCGTAACCAAAAATGAAACATCATACACAGTTCCGCATTCTATGTAACATTTTTTCCTCGAGGCCTTCATTAAAAAGATAAAGAAGATTTTTTTTAATACCTTGAAAACCGTCAACTGGAATGAACTAAAATTTGGTATGTGGATTTACCCAAGTATTGTCTAAATCCAAAAGTCTTTACTTAAAATTAACGGGCACCAGTGGCGGAGATACAGGGGGATTAGTGGCATTATTTTTCCAAATGAAAATAAACGCCATTGTTTTTTTCGAAACGCGTTATTTTTCGAATTTGACTTTCAATTTGCTACAAATAAGTACACTTGTGTCTTTTTTCTAGAGTGCAGTGTTTTCGTGAAAATAAAAATAAAAGATGCTAGACCATTAATGAAGAGCCGAGATACAATTAGTTTCAAAATAAAATAGAAGGCCTTGATTCCAACTTGATGTTTCTTGGAAGATAGTTTGTCAAAGTTATGTGTTATATGGTTGTTATCATTACAGCTACCATTTTTTTTTTTGATAAGACAAGTCAAGAGTTTATTTTTTCCATTTTTGAATGTTGTGAAATGGAATTTAGTAATGATGAGTGCGCCGATATTATTTAGTTTAGTTAGATTTCCTAACAGACGCCAACCTACAACAAAGGTTTTTACTAATCTGTTTTTTTTTTGTATTTTTACGAAAATAATGCACTCTAAAAAAAACACAAGAGTAATTATTTGTAGCAAATTGAAGGTACAATTCGAAAAATTGCGGGTTTTGAAAAAACCAGTGGCGTACCATTTTTATTTGGAAAAATAATGCAACTAATCTCCTGTATCTCCGTCACTGGTGCACGTTAATTTCAAGTAAAGACTTTTGAATGTGGAAAATACTTGGGTAAATCCACATACCAAATTTTAGTTCATTCCAGTTGACGGTTTTGAAAATACTAAAAAAATTTGATTTTTATTTTTAGACTTCAACACCCCGAATCTTTTTAATGGCGCCCTCGAGGTGAAAATGTTACATAGAAGACCTCCTTTGAAATGCTGTCCTGTGTATGATGTTTTATTTTTGGTCTCGACTTGTGAGTCACTCTGTATAACTTTCCTATGTTTTATTAATGCGAGTCCCTAAAACTTCTTACTTTTATGTAATTACGAAATTTTAATAGATATAAATCATATAATGATTAATCATCATTTTACAGCGTTCGCCATATTGGGTCTATACTGACATCTTGTTACTTATTAGGTTTCTTTCATAAAGTCTTAAATCTAATACCAATATTATAGGGGTGAGTACGATAATTATAAACGCAATCTTGGGGCAGTCGCTATATTCAATTGGAAATGATATCACTTTGCTTATAGCGTTTCTCTCATCAAGCCATTTTATTTGATACCTATATAAAAGAAATCATCATTTTGCAGCATATTGTAAGCAAGCATATGCAAGCATATGTAAATCGTCATTTTGCTGCGGCTGCCATGTTGGATTTAGGATAACGTCACTTTGCTTATTGCACTTCTCTCATCGAGCTTTTGCATTTGATACCCATATAATAGGGGTTACTATGGAAATGATGAATCAATCGTCAGTTGTAGCATCCGCCATATTGGTATCAAAAAGGCGGCAGTTTTCGTTTTGTATTGTCGCGCAAACCAAAACAAAATTTCATCTCAATTGGTTAAGGTTACCTAATTTCAAAATTCAGTTCCAAGATTTGTCCTACACATACAAGCTAACAAACACATGTAAAGTTAAATACAAGCTTGTAAAAAGGGATTCTATTTCATTCGTCACTGCCTTTTTTGAAACATGTGTTGCATTTTTGAATAAGATGTCTCATTTTACATAAATCGCCTTTTCATCAGTCTATCTGTTTAGGAGAAAAATCATTTAAATATCTATATATATATATATATATATATATATATACACACAAGGTGTTCCTTAATGATATGCGAATATTTAAGGGTGTAAGGAGTCTACATGATAAATTGATCTTAGTTTGCTTCCTAAACTATGTTCCAAAAATGTTTCCTCACGAAATCTCGGGGTGTTGAAGTTTTAGGAAAAAAATGGAAATTAATATTTTCAGAACCGCTTCAGATATTTTACTGATATTTAGTACGTAGTGAAAGTTAATAAAGTTGCAGATTTTTCAATACAAAAATAATTTTTAGCTCTAACAGTGGCGTGCGTACGAGTATTGACTTTTTTAAGAAAAAAATGGTACGCCAATGGTTTTTTGCCAAATAAAATATATTGTTCAATTTAAAGCAAATGATCTCTCTTGAATTGTTTTTTTTCGATGTGCCATTTTTGAGTAAAAATATACATAAAAACCGTTCTATTGTCCGAGAAAATTAATGTCATAATTGAACAATGCAATTTAGCAATAAATATCTAGTTGCTCTGGACAATGTCACTGGCTTTTGACAACTGAAAAGTCTCTTATTCAAATCTGTTCGCTGTGACATCTTTTTCATTATTTAGTTCTTACAATCTTGTTAATAATGGTGAATTATTCAAATGCAGAACTGGCGAAAATGCACTATGTAGGTATATGGCCTTGCCGACGGTAATAGTGAGCAAGCCAGACGGATTTATCACCAGATATATCCCGATCGTGCTTTGCCAGATAGTCGAACCTTTTCTAATATTCATCATCGTCTTGTTGAAACTGATTCTGTCCGAAAAGGAACATCTGAAGGTAGGCCTCTATGTGTGAGAACACCTGAAATTGAGGGAGCAGTGCTGCACGAAGTGGAAGAACATCCTGAAACGAGTACGAGGATGATCGCTAGACACTTAAATATTTGCCATCAAATTGTTTAGAGAATTTTAGTGGAGTTTTTGTTATATCCTTACCATATTTTAAGAGTACAGGCATTACTTCCCATTGATTTTTTAAGGCGTGTGACCTTCTAGTCAGTGGAATCTTCAAAGAATTACACAAAATCCGTAATTTGAATCAATGATTCTGTTCAGGAACGAAGCTAATTTTTCTTGAAATGCCATTCAGAATTTCGACAATAATCATTCGTGGTCAGAAGAAAATTCCTATGCCGTAACCGAAACCCATTTCCAACACCAATTTTCGGTTAACGTATGGGCAGGAATTATTGGCAACCACTTTATTGGCCCATTCTTCTTGCCAGGACGACTTACCTCAATTTTCTTCAACAACAGTTACCGATGCTGCTTGATGATGTTCCGTTAGTAATAAGACACAATATGTGGTACATGCATGATGGTGCACCAGCGCAATTCAGTGTAGCGGTTCGTAATTATTTACGGTGGGGCGCAAGAATGGCCACCAAGGTCCCCAGACCTCAACAGTTCAGATTTCTTTTTGTGGGGCTATTTCAAGACACTAGTGTACACAAATCCCATTAACACTGTAGAGCAATTAAGAGAAAGAATAGTTGCAGCTTGTGATAGAATAAAAAACACTCCAGGGATATTTCAACGAGTGCGCAATTCCATGAGAAGGAGGGCGGAAGCATGCATACTAAGTGAAGGGGGCCATTTTCAACAATTTTTGTAATCATTTCGTTGGTTTTAATGTTATGTTTATGTTGTCAGTTGCTGTTGTTCATTACCCCTAATGTGTTTAATTTTTCCAATTAAATTAATAATAATTTTGCAAGTTAAACAATAGAACAGTTTTAATTTTTTTACTCAAAAATGGTGCATCGAAGGAAAAACAATTAACTAAAAACTATTTGTTTTAAATCGAACGGGGAATTCAAAAATAATTCTTATTTGGCAAAAAACCATTGGCGTATTATTTTTTAAGTCAATACCCGTACGCACGCCACTGTTAATTCTAAGAATTATTTTTGCATTGAAAAATATGCAACTTCATTAACTTTCACTACGTACTAAATATCAGTGAAATATCTGAAGTGGTTCTGAAAATATTAATGAATTTCCATTTTTTTCCTAAAACTTCAACACCCCGAGTTTTTGTAAGGAAACATTTTTGACCCTAGTTTATAAAGCAAACTTACATTGATTTTTCTTGTAGTTTCACACCCTTAAATATTCGCATATCATTAAGGAACACCCTGTATATACGAGGGATATCTTTTAAGTTTTGCATATGGAAATAAAACAACACGGTAGGTAGTTTTAAATGACTTTATTGTTTTTCGAAGTATTATCCACGAAGATTAATACACATTTGCATGCGCTCGAACCAATTTTCGAAGCACTTATTTCACTCGTTTGCTGGGAGATCCAAAATGGCATTTTTGAATGCGTCAACTGCTGCCTCTGGTGACTGGTACCTTTGACCACGTAGTCTGTTATTAATTTTCGGGAAAGTAAAGAAATCGTTAGGACTTAGATCGGGACCATATGGAGGATGGTCCAATAATTCCACGTCTTCTTCCGTTAAATACTGCCTTGTTCTTTGGGCTGTATGCGAGCTTGCATTGTCTTGGTGGAGGATGATTCTTCTTTCGTGGTTGATTTTTCGAAGCTCGGTGATGACTTCTGGCAAACAAATGGTGGTATACCAATCCGCAGTAACAGTTATTTGCTCATTAAGAGGAATTGTTGCAATATGACCCGCTTTTGACACAAATGTCGCCACCATCTTTTTCGAAACACTTCGAGAACGGATGACTTGTTGGCTTTTCTTCACCTTGGAACACCCAAACAGCCGACTGTCGTTTATTTTCTGGTTCATAATAGTAAATCCACGATTCATCACCACTAACAATGTTGTACACATTTTTTGAGTTTCCGGAACTGAAACGGTCAAGCGTTTTTTGACACCAATTAACCCTGGCTGCTTTCTGCTCTTCAGTCAACAGGTGGGGTATTCAACGAGAAACTAATTTTCTTACTCATAATTCTTCATGTAAAATTTTTTGAATTGAGGTCTTTGAGTTCTTCAAGGACGCCTCAATGTTGCGATATGTCACATGTCTATCTTCAATGATGAGATTGCGCACAGCATTTCCTGGGTGACTGCCATTTTTTGTGCATCCACCCTGGGATCGTCTCTAAGACTCACCCGTCCACGTTTGAATTCTTCATACCAACGGGAAACTGTCGTTGCCGAAAACAGACAGTAACTCAGCAGGGCATTCTTGTTGCGATAATTGTCTCTGAAAGTTGTAATAAATTATGGCGCGAAAATGTTCTCGGTTGAGTTCTATTTTTCTAATGACTTGGTGACACTTAAAAATTCACTGTAGTGAGGACACTGTACGTATTGTTGTGAAACTTTGAATTTAAGTTTATTAAGGAGTAAGGTTAAGATTCAGTACAGACGTTCGATCCGCGCGGCCTACTATGTTTCTATATGCAAAACTTAAAAGATATCGTATATACTATATATATATATATATATATATACGTATATATATATATATATATAAATGAATCCCTATTTTGCGTGGTCACGTCATAACTTGAGAACTACATTCATCTTTTTTTAATGTTTCCTAATGCTGTATAGAAGGTTCTTATGGAAAGAAAAATCAGGAAAATTGTGCAGAAAATTGAGAAACTATTCAAAAACCTAATGATTATTTAAGCTACGTGCGATGCTTGAGCATGGAGCACGCACAGCAGAAGAAATATCTCAAGTACCAAAAGAGACAGGCACTCATCTCCGCCATGTTTATTCGAATAGCTATTGACAGTTAGCTATGTGAGAGAAAATTTCTTATTGAAACACGGTGCTTTCGTTTTTGGACTTACATTTCTTTAGCATCCTTACTTTGTGATGGCCCCTTCAAAAGAAACTGCAGTGTTGCCTAATTGTTATCTTTGTCAGTTAACTCTATGAATAAAAATGGCGGATGAAAATACGTTTCTTCTGCTTAATTGACTTTCACTACTATATCATTTTGAACTTGACAGCTTGCACGCCACAAATTTATATTATAGCTTAACAGTGTTTATCGATGAAAAAATATTGTTTTATTTAATTAGTAGTGCACAGACCATTTGATTAGGGCTTTTATCCAGTTTTCAGTTTATGCAATGAGTTTTTTTGAGAAGTATTTATTTAAAAATAATTAACAAGGGTGGAAGTTAGTTCACCGCAATCACGCCTTATATTAAAATTGTGATTCTTCAAAATGCCACCAATTAGACGTACGAACCCAGGTTGCAGAGCTCGCAATGCTACAAGTCAAGATGTATACGAAGAAGTCAAACTGACGAACAACGAGAAGCGAGAAGAGTTGAACGGATCGAAGCACTGAAATTCAACAACGTAGAAGTGTCGCATTTAATCGCAATTAAGCTGCATTAAGTTATGACTGAGGCTATCGATTCATAACAAATTGTTGCTATTGGACCAATGAACGTTGTGAGTCCACATTGCAAGGGTTGCAATTTCAAAAATGAAGCCCATAGATTATGTTGCGTCAGTGGAAAAATCAAATTGACTTCATTGGTACCACTACCAGAGCCATTACATTCATTGGTTTCCAGAAACATTTTTTGACTCGTATGCAGCAATACAATAATTGCTTTCAAATGACGTCATTTGGCGCAACAACATTCATGCCACATAATTTTATGCCTACTTCCAAGGTAAGTTGATGGGGGAATGACAGTTCAGCCAACGTATTTTGCTAGCCTCATGGCGGTACAAACACTCCGATATACAGTTACCTGTATTCCATATATTTACCCTTTTATTTTTCATTATTGATTTCAGTTCATAGCTAAGACAGGACAACGTCTGTCGGGTCAGCTAGTTTAAAATATAATTGAGCTTTACTTGCATTCTAACACTTGATTTCTTTATATGGTATTCATTGGACTCGTTTTAAACTATATTCGCTCAGCAAGACATCTAGCCGCGAGTGCGAGTATACTCTGCTTATACTGATGGTTTTGTGCTTTATGACATTGTCAGCCATTCCGCTTAGGGATTTACTACTTGACCTAATGTTCAAGCTAGTTGATACGACTTGATTTGAAACCAAGTTAAGCTCAACTCAAATATTAAATATTAGCAATAACATATCGAGTCAAGTAGTTTTTATTTCTATCTGAAGTACTTGAAAATTCAAGTAGTCTTTATGTTTTTGTAATTAAATACGATAAATACACAACGTAAAGACATTTGTTACCAGTTTCAGAGAAAACAATACATGTTGAACAAAATAATTTGTTCATCATATAGCAAATAATACGACGATAAAACTGTAAACTCAAGTAGAAAAAAAGATTTCTGCATCAGCTGATAAAAAAAAAACGAAAAATTCTAAATAAGCTTTTCATTTACCAACCACGAGCTGAGACAGATGAGGGTCCTAACGGATTTATAATGGTGGTAAAATTAAAAATAACGGAAGTGACAACCGACCAGCACGAGGCGGTATCTTGAAAAGTGACATTATATCGGTTTTTTTGACATTATATTAATTTTTTGTGGCATTATGTACGTTTTTCTACAAGATCTTAACTTAGTACTAGCTGATGGACCGTTGTGAACTCGTTTTTTATTTGTTTGCGGTATCCCAACTAGCAAAGTAGTGCTATAAGCTTGGTAAAAGAACCGTTCAGCCATAAAAGCTCTCTATTGTTGTTGCCTGAACATAAAAATGCTGGCTTAATGTTGTGTGGAATGCAAATTTGCTTTCTGCAACATATTTGCTCTGAAATGAGGTGTTTAAAATATTCTTATAGCATAGTTATACAACACCTTATAGGACAAATCTTTAACTGTTGCATAAACGTTTATACTACTATTTTATATGGCATATTTGCACGTTAGTCAAAATGGTTGTGTTGTGGCATCCATGGTTACGTTTATAAAACAAACCCGAGCCTTGTTGCAAATTTACTACTTTAGCCAACAAATTGCTCCCAACGGAAGTACTTATACAACTGTTGTTTAGTAACTGTTAAAGGATGTACATATGCAACAATATTACAACTTTTGTAGTACAAAATTGCTGTGCTCGGCATACATTTATTGTTGATAATTATGTTGGTATACAACTTCACCATAACCTTACTTTCTGCTGTCATATTTTTGTTAAAATGCCATAACCAATGTTTTAAGACAAACAATGCATGCCTATTGGTTCAAAAGGTTTTATCAACTGTTCAAACAGAAGATATAGATCTGGTAGAAATTCTGGGTAAATCATTCGACTCTGTTGGTATTTCATTTCAGACATTTGTCAAATTGTTGTATAACACCTGCAGGTAACACCAAAATATTCTAATAAACTAAAGACAACATGGACGATGCCATGATCATACACAACCACCCGCCAGACATACTTTTGATCATTATTAAAATATGAATCAAATACGAAGCCCGTAGAAATTGCGTAACTACTTTGCACGATAATCACAATAAAATTTGCTGCGCAAGTAATTCAATAGCAGCCCTATATCACAGTGTAGAAGTTTATCATATACCTGTGTATGAAATTCACAATGGCCGATATGTAAGTAAGCAAGATGACTGTAATGTGTTATATATTCTTCACTTCGTCTATACAATACATAAGAAACAGTTTGGTTGCAATAAAGTAGAATCACGTAACAGAATAGTTGTATAATTGACAAAAATCTTGCACTGACGCAAATGTCTTATAGCGGCTGCAAGAGTCTTACACTTTTGTTGTATAACTGTTACCTGCAGCCCTTATACAACCTCTTAAATGACTGAAGTGTCCTATTAGGTGTGCCCATTCCGCTTGAATAGCTGTTCTAAGAGGGTTTTGCCAATGTTCTTACAGTATACAATGCTGTGTAAGGAATACTGTATAATCATTCTTGCAACTCTAATAGGAGTGATAATTGTTAGTTGGGATGTGTTGCCTAAACATCATGATGCTTCAGTTATCAATGTTTAGCTCTGATGTGATGTAAAATCTGCTTCAGAGATGGCATTACTGGAGATCTAAGCTGTAAGTTGTATATTACAGCTAGAAGGAAACAGCAATGTATAGATGCATGGTGAGGATCTGTATGCTAATAACATGTGATGATGATAATTCCATTGGTTCATTGTCTCAAAAACACTTACCTGGGATTCAAAGCTAGAAATTAGTTGCGCATCCACTTTTGCTTATTCATTCTCTAAATTACATATGCAAATTTGCTGAATTTCAAAAATGAGAGAGATAAGAAAAGAAAATCCCTGGTTGGTGAAGGAACAGGTGAGAACCTAGATTTCAGACATTGTGAAAATGTTTTATGTGTGATGCGACAATTGCACACAACGTGGGCGCGGTGGTGATTTTCCGTAGTACTCCTCAAAGTTTTTGAAACCAAAAGAACCACACTCCTATATCATAATAATTCTTAAAGGTGGGCTTGTTATACTTATTTATTTTTCATATATTTATTTCATTCACACCAGAAAATGCATAGAACATTATTGGTGAGACCAATATACAACTACACATAAAATACATTATTTTGTACATACTCATATATAACAGATAAACTAATAAAATGTAGCATTAACATATAAATGCTTAAGCATACATCACATTACATACAACATCTATAATAGCTGCAGATGTATAGACCTTATATTTCGTTCTTGTAAAAGACGTAAAATTAGTTGAGTTTCTCTTATTTTTAATAAGTTTAATTTTTTTATATCTTTAGAAAATCTGTGTATCTATGTTGTGTACCCGCGCTATCCGAAAATATATTTCTCATAGATGGCTCTGCGTGGCCCAAAAGACCTTCATCTACCTCTGATCTTACGCCGGCCCTGTTTTTTTTCTTACCGATTTTGTCCTTGAATCTACCGAATTTCAACTATCTATTAGTTTCTTTTTTTTTGTTTAACAACATTTTCGATTTTCTCCGTGATTATTTGCATTAAAAAGCAAAATCGGTTGTACAAATAAATATCACTAAGGGAGTTTAGTAGAACAAAAATACAATTTGCTATTACAATGATTGACCTCAATTATTATTATTATTATTATTAAAAAAATCAAGTAGAACAATGAAAAAATCAAGTCGAGTCAAGCATTATTGTTTCAATCAAATTTTATGATAACATAAAGCTACTCACTCACGTCTGAAGGTTTTTTGTGTCTGGCAGGATATTTATGATCTGTCTGCCTAAGCAAGTATGGTTTTAAAATATTCCCCTAAATAACATGAATAAAAATCAGGAATGAGTATGTAAGTAAAGTTATTATGTTTTCAGGTGTCAGGTATCTGGCGGATGTAGGGAGTGATGGGTACTACTTTGTAATAATGTCTTATAAAATATCTATAAAAATAAACTAAAAGCGTTTGAGTAAAGTTAATCTCATTTTTACTTACCTTTCTTGGCTGGTATCTGTGAATCGTTCTACTGCCAAATTAGTAGATATGCAGCCGTTGAAAGTACATACGAGTATAAACGCTACTGAATGCACCAAGTTATGTATTTGAGGAAACAAGTAATGTCTGGCAATTGTTCACAAGGGTTAGAAAAAACCATCTTGTGTGAAGAAATGAAATGGATTTGACAGGCGCTGGCAATAAACGAAGATTGGTTTCATCAAGTCTATAGTTTTCCATTTCTAATGCAACAATCAAATTATCTTACAACATTCTAAGCTGTATAACACTGGCACTCCCACGGGGGGGATTAAAGCGGGTAACCCCCCCCTCCCAGACGACTCCAGTAGTTTTTGAAAAGGTGATATAAAGTAAACGTCTTATAAAAAAATCGGTAACTTTAACACTGCCAACCCGCTCAGTGCGCATGCGACTAGCGACTACTCTCCCACCAACAGCAACGGTGTGCGCTTCTTCCTGTTGGAACAGGTATAGTCTAGTCTTTTATGGTCTAGTCTAGTGTCTAAATTCTGTACCAGTCCGGAGTCCGCAACAAAATTTGTCTGAGAAGGGAACAAGCGGAGTTTTGTTGATCTGGTTGGTATTAAGGCTATTTTCTATGTTCTGTTGATTTTTTATTTTCCACGCATAAGCCAGAAAATTAATTTTTGTTTGTTTTTAATTTTTATATTATGAAAAAATCGTGTCTTGAAAAATGACAGACGGAACAATGAAAATTTAATATAATTTCAATTACGAAGTGTTTGGTCCATACTATCATTACCATCTATGTCTATTTTGTCTCGGAAGTTCCTGTATATAAGCACTTCAATGCATTTCGTTCGTCCAAGATGGCAAATTATAAGTATATTTATGAAAATTGCGTGAACTTAAGAAATGTTGTTTTCGAAACAGAAAAGATTCTTTGTTATAAGATACGTGAATGCGTGGAAACCAATAATGTCGTTTATTTGACAATATTTGTGTAACTGTTAGTGCTGGTTGACGGCTGCTGTTGTCAGGGTGAGTAAAAAGAAACAGAATACCATCGATTTCTAAACAAAACAAGCTATCTAATCCACCGGAAGAGACTGATGATAATCCTACAATTCAACCTGAGCCTTCCAAAAAATGTCTTTTTGTTGTACCGTATGCTGAACCAAGTGTTGAACAATCGGGTGCTAAACCTCAAGGATCCAATTTTGTTGATGTTGCGCCATATGTAAATTTCAGCGGCAACTTGTCTTCCCATGAAAAATATACCTTATTGAGGTGTGCAATGATCTCAAATCATTCTTTCAAATACCCCTATTCCACACACTTGAAAAATAATAAAGAAGTGAAATGTTACTTATCAAAAAAACACTTTGAGAAATTTCCTTAGCTGTCATATTCAGATTAACTACAAGGGCGTTTCTGTAAATATTGCGTGGTTTTTGCAAAATTAGGAGGAGTACATAAATCAACTACATTTGGAAAACTTGTTAGCGCACCACTAAAGAAATTTTCAAAATTGTATGACAAAATCGGTGATTGTGAGACACATGAGAACTCAATATATCATGCAGAAGCAGTTTCAGATGCTACAAACTTTTTAAAGCTTTACGAAAATCCAGAGAATGATATAAGAAATATAATAGGAGCGAATTAAGCAAGTATCAGAAAATCGGCACAGATTGACTCCTATAATAGAATCTATAATTTTTTTAGGATGCCAAAATATACCACTTAGAGGGCATAGAGACAGGGGATGACTTCTTTCTAATGACAGCACGAATGATGAGGATGTCCTTAATAATGAAGGGAATTTTAGAGAGATAATACGGTTTAAAGTCGAAAGCGGCGACAATTTATTGAAAAAAAAAACTTAGAGAAAAGCGCATACTACGTACATAAGCAGCCGCATCCAAAATGGAATTATAGAATGTTGTGGCGAAGAAATCTTGGATATAGTTTTAAGTCGCGTCAGGTAAAGTCAGTATTACAGTATTATATTTGACGAAACTACAGACATTAGCCGTAAATCACAAATGTCAATCGTATTGCGGTATTGTTATCAAAAACATATTTACGAGACTTCATGGGATTTGCTACTCAAATTTTGATGAAGATACAATGGAGCCCAAACTCACAGGTCAAGTTCTTGCTCAAACAGTCAAGCATTTCATCAGATCCAATAACTTAGACTCAAAACTATGTGTGGGAATTTGTACTGATTCGTGTAACCTAATGTTAGATGAACAAAAGGGCGCTGTAATGGAATTGCAAAAATGTTTGCCAAATGCTCTAAAAAGCCCATGCGCAAATCATGCCTTGAATCTTGCGATTTCAAAAAGCAGCAGTGTCCAAGCAGTAAGAAATACCTTAGGTATAATGCAGGAAGTAATTGCGTTCTTCAAAACATCCGCTAAAAGAAATACAGTATTAAAAAGAAAACTAGACGGATATCAAATTCATAGTATGTGCAAAACACGATGGACCGAGAGACATGATTGTGTGCTCCAAATTGAAAGCAAATTCGAGAAAATTGTAGAGGTACTAAATATTATATCAAATTGGAAATAGCGCGAAGCTTCTTCAAAAGCGGAGTCTTTGACGACTGCCATTACTTCCACCCAATTTATCGTATCACTAAAGTGTTTGTGTGATATATTATCTTTAACAGTCAACCTGAGCAAGATTTTACAATCAAAAACAATTGACAAACAAGACGCTGTCAAACTCATAGGAAATATTATTTCGATGTACAAGAAAGACGCGCAAATTCCGAAAAACATTTTAGAATACTATTCGCATCTATAATGAAATCACATGAAACCCTGTGTATTGAACTGACTGTGCCAAGAATAACAAGCAGGCAAATGAACAGACCGAACATAGTTACGTCTGACAAGGAAAATCATTACAAACTGAAATTATATGTCCCTTTGCTAGATAATATATTACAGGATTTGGTATACCGGTTCAATGAAGAATCTTTGAATATACAATTTTAATATTTCTTTGCGTCAGTATTTAATTCAAAAACTGAGGCTGAAGTAATGGACATATTAGAAACAATCTCTAAATATTTGCATGGATTAAATAGTAACGAAAACAAAAATTTAATAAGTACCAGATTAAAAGCAGAATTTGACCTTTGGAATTCACGTACACAAGATATTATAGACAGTGGAATATCACTGTATTTATCATGTGATTAAAAATTTTTTCCTTCAATAAATAGATGCCTACAATTAGTGATATCATTGCCGGTAAGTGTGGCGACATCTGAAAGAAGTTTCTCCCATCTAAAGAGGATAAAAGCTTGGCTGCGCTCCACTATGTTACAAGAGCGATTAGTGGGTTTAGCTCTTTTGTATATGCATAGGGATATTAAAATAGACGTGAATACAATCATAGATCGGTTCGCCAGCAAAAAGAATAGGTCGCTTGATTTTCTAATATGATAATATGATAACACCTGAACTTTGCCTAAGGTTGTCTCTCAAATCGATCTCCCTCCGTTGGCCAATAAATAAAAAAGCAGATGTAGTTAAGGGTTTACTTACTATAGTTTAACCACCACGGTGATCTTTTCCAAAGTATCCAATCAAGTTATGTGGTTTTGTCTATTGGCCAGCAGATTGATATAAAAGTCTGTTCAAATTCTGTTCAAATCACTTTCTAAGCTAATGTAATGATTGTTTTATTTTGAGTCTGTGAACTGATGTAGAGTTTCATACTTTATATGTGTTTGTTTTTTGAGACTATCTAAGAGAATGTAGTTATGCAATGAATGTTTTTTTGTGTTTTTCTCATGATTAATAATTTTATTTTGATTTACATTCAGTTTTATACTTTATAGAAGTCGTAACATATTTGTTATTGTTATTTTTTTCATGAAGATGTATTTTTTGTTGTCTTGTCTGACATTGTTATGTAGAAAAGTCTGTGATAGATTATATTATTTTGCATTTTTCTTTTAATATATGAAGACTGTTCGAGCTTGGTTTGCTTTATTTACACTTTGATTTCGTATGATTCAAATTAAAAAAAAATTGTATGTATTTTCTATAAAAATTACTGTAACAAATTCATATGTCCATGCTTTTAATGTTAAATCATTCAGTACGTCACACTGAGAATTTACTTTCAATTTTACCCCTCCCAGACTGAAATCCTGGGAGCGCCACTGCTATATAATATACAACAGCATATCAAAAAATGTTTCTATTCATAGACTGCCACACTCGTAAATCAGACAAACATAATTGACGAATTCTAAAATATGATAGCATGGATTTTTTCAATCATCTGATTTCATTTCAAACGGTTGCAATGAAAGCATCAATGATATTCGGCTTAGTGATCTCCTTCCTCCTTCTTTTTGTAGAGTCCAAATGTGGTGAAATCTATTTTACTAATTGTGGTAAGATATTTAAGTATTGTTATAACCATGGGCGTTCATTAGGGAGGACAAAGGAGACCTCCTTGGCTGCCGCTTGAGGAGTAAAACTATATAACCTAACCTGTCCCCCCTGTGAATTTGCTATAAGCGCCCATGGTTATAATCTAAGCAGGGTTTAAATTAACGACAAAAATAGTAGAAACGCGGGAACACTTTGTCCACTGAAGCCTATGCAGAAGTGATACATTCTTCCTTTATGACGAAACGCTGTTATGCGCTTCCATAGCGAACGACCGAGGAGTTTAACGAGTATGCCGCTTTTGAGTATCTCACACTTCGAACAGTCAGGACCGATAGAGGGAATATATCGAGCTTTCTTACCTGAGAATGGCCCTGTACTGAAAAACATAGGATATGATCTATAAAGATTAATAATATTTGGTGTAGCGAGAGATTTGTGCAATCTGTACAGGAAAGGAGAAAGAATAGGACATATGAAATAACATTGTCTTTAGTTTTTCATGAACATGTTTTGCGGTACACACAGTTCAATTATTTGTTTTCAGCTCATGATGATTCAATATTTAAAATCGAGAATATCGGAAGTCCTAATTGTCCACATCCACACGAATGTGCAATCGAACAAAACGTGACAATGAAGATTACCATCAGAGGAAAGAATAAACGTAAGAAATCTATACAAACTTAGGATATTTTATGAAAAATAATAACAAATTAAGGGATCAAATTAAAATCAGTAAAACACGGTCGTTTTGGAGTTCTAAGAGAAGCATTCCAAAGCTTCAAGGGCCAAGTTTCTGGATCTTCTGGTGAACAAATTTTGCCCTAGTCCTAGTGCGAAAAAAATTAGTTTTTTTTCATCAGAGTGAATTTTTACAGGGCTATTGTGGGTATATCGAGCTGTAAAAGTTACGCTCAATATCAACCATTTTGTCAATATTTGCAATTTAGCCCTTGGTTTTCTAAAAAAAAACACGATTTTTCATTAAAAGCCCGATCTTTCAGGAAGATTTGCTACATTCGTGCATGTAATGGCTTAGCGAAACGAGGTTTTTTTCAAGCCCGTTAACCTCAATAAAATTATTAAAAGGCGATTTTTTTATTCACAATGTTTTCTACGAGTTCTGTATCTATTTTTCAGCTAATAGATCCAAAAACTCGACATTTGAACTATTAAAATTCTTCTCTTAGAATTTCCATAGGACCATTTTTTACCACTACTTTTACAGCACTTTAAGGAATCGCTAAAAAATTACAATTTTTTTTTTCAGTCAACACAAGCAAAGTGCCAAATATGAAAATGAGTGCATGTATCCAGCAATATGGATTCAATTGGGCTTCAAAAATGGAGCCTCTGGATCCTTGTTCACAATGGAAATGTAATGAAAAAGATTATAAAACTAGATCTTACACGGGCTACATTACGATTACTATTGACGCACTAAGGGTTAGTAGCTAATAATTACTGCCTCTCTATATAACGACTTGATATGTGTTTCCCCAAGTGAGTGAAAATTGAAGGCCTCATTTTCGAGCCTTTCAGTATATTTAGATATTTCAAGAAAATGCCCGATGTAGGAATTTGATCGACATGTCAGAACTTATTTTAGTCCAGAAATGTGTACAGCCTCATCAGGTTCCAGAATCGTTTCGATTCGGTACAATTGGTTCTTCCGATTTCAAGCCGTATTGCGATTGGCTATTGGTACAGTATCCTAATCCTAATTGAAACAGCTAAAACACAGCTGTCATTAAGAGAGCCCTCCCTGGCCGCAAGGGCATTACGTAACTTGAAAAGTGACATTATGTAGGTTTTTTTTTGTCATTATGTAGGATTTGTGTGCCTATAATCTGTAATCGTTCCATTGGTTTCTTATCTCAAATATTTGAGATGAATGCAAAGCTAGAAATTAGTGGCGCATCCACTTTATTAACATGCTTTTGTTAACACGCATTTATAAGCTTGGCCTGTAATAATTTTTTGATTAAAATTCAGCTGCATTATCGTCCTTGAACTACGTGGATAATCCTAAGTTCTATGGATAATCGTAAGATCTCAAGACCGTCATAATTAAGTGAATACTAAATATAGGTATTTATCATAATGATAAGATTGATTGAATAGTTACACTCTCGCAAAATATAATAGAGGGGAAATAAAAAATTCATAGTAAGTACACAATATGATGATTAATACAAATACATATGAGACATGCAAAGCTCTCTATTCTGGAACGATTTTTGACGTTAATATATTTGTAATTATATACTCATGAATAATTGGCCACTTCACTCGTTCTATCCAGTTTTATAACAAGTATTATAAATACAGAGGGTTTCTAAAATATTTCGTAAAACTTTAAACATCAATTTTCGACTATTTGATTTTTTTATGACTTTTAAGAAAATCGTTTTGCTTTCAATATAAGGGACGACCAACTTTTTCATGAAATCTATTTCTTATTAGTATAACTAAACTTAAAGCTACTTAATCTGCAAAAACTGTTCAAGAAACTAGGTGAAGGCTAGAGGTAAATACTAAAATCTCCTCATCGTCGATGGCCTTAATGAGTTACATCTCGCAACGGTATGGTTGTTCGTATGTTTTTGATACAGACATATGGAGATTGTTAGGGAGGTCTAGGAGAACATCACGAAAGGGTCGATGACACGGAGCTAGCTTAGTTGCCCCTAGTGCGCTTTTTTACTAAATGGCAAGTGAAAGAGTTGGTGTGTAAAAAAGCATGCATGATTACACGTGGCTAGTTAACAAGCTTGCAATGCTTTGGTCCACGCACTTGTTTCTTGTTTCTCGAAACGTCAGTATGAATTGGAATGTAAATAATAATAAGTTTTTGGAAATCTATGAAAACTAACCCATATTATGGAATATAAAACAACAAAAGAATTATATGGATGCAAAATTGATGGATTCTGTGTTCAACAAGTTATGGGACGAATTAAACGCCGAGGTCTAGTGGAAAATATGACAGCAGAGCAAGTGGAAGCAAAAATAAAAAGTATTAAAGATGCCCACCGCCAAAAATTGGCCAAAATTGAAAAGTCAAAAAGAGCGGTATGGGAACTGATGAAATCTACTCCGTCTAGTTTGGTTTGGTAAAGCTTCTAAAGTGTAGCTAGTTATCTCGCCGATATAATTATACGATGCTTTTTTACTATCTCGATAGTAAATAAGTCAGCCAGTAGCTAGTAAAGCTGACCGGTCTTCAACTGTACCCGTCAACATATGGGCCAGTTAGTTTACTTGCAGCAGAGGCGGATTTATGGGGGGGGCGGGGGGTGCGCGCCTTCCCCTAGACGATTGACACCTGATTTTGTAATCTAACACCATTGTGTTGCTTTCTGACACATCATGGCCACAGAGGTATACTAACTATAAATTATAGCTTTAGGAACTGAGCATTGCAATTTTTGGTATCCTTTGGTATTCCAAACGCTGTCCCTCTTCGACATCTCTTACATTTACAGCACAGTTCTTACGATTTATACGTATATACGAGTATTGTGACTTGTGACAAATCTAAGTCTAAGCAATATATTAGCTATACAGATTGCACTAAAAAAGTGATTTATGTTCTGTCTGTTGCTCAATAGTAATTTAAAAAGTGTGTAAAGTTTGACTGATTTTGTTCGGGGTTGATGTTGCAGCGAAGCACTATTAGTCTAATCATATTAGACGAAGATACCCCTGGTTTGCGAATAATTCTACAGTCTAGTTTTATTGCTGCAAGTTACTCAAGGGGGTACTCAAAACATGGACGCATAAAATGGGTACATCAATTTTTGTAGGAAAACTTTTTATTCGACAACAAAGAATAAGAAAACGTGTTTTTTGGGATTCAAACTAAATAATTGGCAGGCTGGAAAAAACTCTCCTCATAAGATTTTTAAGTATTTATGAGACCTACAAAATGAGACCACATGTAAAAAGATCCGACTAACAGCAAAAAAGTTATCGCCGAAAACCGAGGCAAACTGCAGGTCTTGGCACGTGTTGGTAATGCGACGACGGTTTCTCGCAGATATTTGAAATTCCTCAAATTTGTAGGATTGGTACTTCTCAATAACCACAACAAAATTAGAGTAGATTGGTCTAGTAGTTTGGGAGAATTTCTAATTGTTTATCCCAAGACATCTGTTTTCCGGCCATCACTACTAGTTTTTTTGAGCAATATACATAGGTTAGTTCACAGGGCATTTTATAGCAAAATACACTAGGCTTGCCTTGCCGATATGAATCGAAAACTATTCCGGAAGATAAATGTTATTTTTAAGCAAAAATGATAGGTTACGTTTTTCTTCAAACATTTCGTATTTGTGAGTAACTCACAACAAAAGATGATAAACACATCCGCTTTATTTTAAAATGTGTATAGTAACGTATTTTGAATATCGTAGCGCATTTGCTCAATTACTCACAAATACGAAATGTTTGAATTTGCTTTAAAGAAAAAAACGTAACCTTTGTTTTTCGCATGAAAATAACATTTATCTTTCGGAATGGTTTGTAATTCATATCGGCAAGGTAAATTAGTGTATTTTGCTGTAAAATGCTCTTTGAACTAATCCTGTATATACAGGGTGGCCAAACACGTGACGTCATAAAAAAAAAATTAGATTCCCCACATCGAGAGGAACCCAAATCACCCCCATATATATGGTCCGATTTTGTTTAGTTTAGGAGTTATGATTTTTTTTCGGATTTTTCGAGAATTTTTGAGTTCTGTGTTTATTTTTACCATAACTTCGTTAATAATTGTGATAAATGCCTGCTTTTTTCACGATTATGTAGCTAAGACCTAAGGCTTAACTATCATATAATCATTCAAGTCATGTAACTAATACTACTTTTTAATTTTTTTCAAAATCTTCGAACATAACAAAAAAGTAAAAAAGTGCAACAACTTTGAACGTTTATAAAAAATTGAAAAAACATGTTCTTACTATTCGTAAGTATCTTAAAAACTTCCTTACGGTATCAGCTATTTACCGTAAAAATTTAATCAACCTAGCTTTACTACATGCTACCGTAATTGTGGCTCAAATAGAACCGAACCCAAAATTGGATAACCCTCTGCTCAATAGAAATTGTTAGTTTCGGAAAAAAAATTTGCAAAAACCACAAAAACACGTTTGATTTTTACTGAACAGCAGATTATTATTCATTTATGTTATTTACAAGAGGTTTTCAAAATGTCTGCATCTAACAGAAATGCACAGTGTACACCTACGTATGAAATTTTGTTTTAAATCTCTAAATGCTTGTGTGTTGTTTTTCAACACATGTGTCGCTTCTTGAATTTTGTTCCTCAATGAATTTTCATTTGCACATTCTTGGGCGAATGTTATGTCTTTAAAATATCCCCAAACAAAAAAATCAATGGGGTTGAGGTCAGGGGAGCGTGGAGGCCATCGTATCGGTCCGTTTCGTCCGATCCATCTGTCTGGGAACCTTTCGTTTAAGTAGTTTCGCACGATCGTTGCGTTGTGGCATGGTGCACCATCATTCTGGAACACCATGTTCCGTCTGGCTTCCATGTGGTCAGGAATATTCAATATGGAATTTATCGGTCCATTTGAACTGCCGTCAAGGTTGGATTCGGTAGCCTACAAAAGCTTCCTTGAAAATAGCCTACCATTATTGCTGAAAGATTCAAGCCTGGAAGCCAGACGGAACATGGTGTTCCAGAATGATGGTGCACCATGCCACAACGCAACGATCGTGCGAAACTACTTAAACGAAAGGTTCCCAGACAGATGGATCGGACGAAACGGACCGATACGATGGCCTCCACGCTCCCCTGACCTCAACCCCATTGATTTTTTTGTTTGGGGATATTTTAAAGACATAACATTCGCCCAAGAATGTGCAAATGAAAATTCATTGAGGAACAAAATTCAAGAAGCGACACATGTGTTGAAAAACAACACACAAGCATTTAGAGATTTAAAACAAAATTTCATACGTAGGTGTACACTGTGCATTTCTGTTAGAGGCAGACATTTTGAAAACGTCTTGTAAATAACATAAATGAATAATAATCTGCTGTTCAGTAAAAATCAAACGTGTTTTTGTGGTTTTTGCAATTTTTTTTTCCGAAACTAACAATTTCTATTGAGCAGAGGGTTATCCAATTTTGGGTTCGGTTCTATTTGAGCCACAATTACGGTAGCATGTAGTAAAGCTAGGTTGATGAAATTTTTACGGTAAATAGCTGATACCGTAAGGAAGTTTTTAAGATACTTACGAATAGTAAGAACATGTTTTTTCAATTTTTTATAAACGTTCAAAGTTGTTGCACTTTTTTACTTTTTTGTTATGTTCGAAGATTTTGAAAAAAATTAAAAAGTAGTATTAGTTACATGACTTGAATGATTATATGATAGTTAAGCCTTAGGTCTTAGCTACATAATCGTGAAAAAAGCAGGCATTTATCACAATTATTAACGAAGTTATGGTAAAAATAAACACAGAACTCAAAAATTCTCGAAAAATCCGAAAAAAAATCATAACTCCTAAACTAAACAAAATCGGACCATATATATGGGGGTGATTTGGGTTCCTCTCGATGTGGGGAATCTAATTTTTTTTTTATGACGTCACGTGTTTGGCCACCCTGTATATATAGCTCAATAAACTAGTAGTAATGTCCGGAAAACAGGTGTTTTGGGATAAACAATTAGAAAATGTCAAAAAACTACTTGATCTTTATACTCCAATTTTGCTGTTGTTATTCAGAAATATGAATCCTGCGGATTTGAAAAATTTCAAGTATTTGCGTAAAATTATCGTCACATTACCAACAAGTGCCAAATCCTGCATTTTGCCTGGTTTTTCGGCCATAACATTTTTGTTATTAGTCGGATCTTTTCACGTGTGGTCTAATTCTGTAGGTCTCATAATAACCTAAAAATTTTACATAAAAGGTTTTTTCATTCCTGTCAACACTTTGGATCAAATCCGAAAAACAAGTTTTCTCATTCTTTGTTGTCAAATAAAAAATTTTCCCACAAAAATTGGCGTAACCACTGTATGCGTCCGAGTTTAAAATGAACAACTTGCACCAATAAAACCGGACTTTGCAACTATTTCGGCAAAATTTGCTAATATGATTAGACTATATGTTAGATGAACACCTACATTGGAAATATACATTTATGAGATTTGCTTAGCGGTGCGCCTGTAGCCTGTCCAGAAAATGCGTCGATCGATGCTCAAAGTCAATACCACACGTCCCGCATTTCTTCCCGCGTATGTTTCTTTTTATGTTGCTATATTGGAATTCGTTAAGTCACACAGTTTTGTACAAACATACATTATCAAAATAATTACGATCTAACATATATAGTTTTTTCCATAGATTTCCAACTTTTTTACATGCGATCAACACCGATTCGAAAACTGAGAAAGCAACAACTATGCCGTAAATCTAAGTTCGACAACGAAAGTCTGAAGAATAACTGTAACATCTATATTGAATTTCAAAAAATAATTGACTATACCTACTGATATTTTTATCTCCTGCTGATATAATAGAAGTGCTTGATTGTGTCAGTATTTACACCAACTTGATTTGTTTAACGGGTAGTTCAGAGTATTAATCCTTAGGCTTAGTACACACTAGTAGACCCTGTTACGCAATTTGTCTATAGGCAGACTGGAGACGGTCTCAAGACAGACAGACAGAGCAATGAAGTTTATGTTTTAATCTTTAATATTATTACACTAGTTAATTATAAATGCCACGTAATTCTTTTGTTCTCATATAGTAAAATATTGCCTTTCTGACTTTCTCTGAACACTTTCCATATTTTGTTTTCAAGTTGGCATTGAACAGATAGAACATGGATATAAGGAGCAATAATAGGATGCATTCTAGAAGTTCCACTGAGGTAGAAAAATTAAGAGCCCCAAAGATCGTTTGCGCCCCTCCCCCCCCCCCCCCCTAGACGAAATTATGGATCCGCCCTTGGCTAGCAGCTAGTCAAAAAGCGCACTAGCGGCGAGTGAACTAGCTCCGTGTCATAGAGCCCTTATGATGGGGCTGTCCAGTATTGTTGGAATCGGATAACTGCTGCATATATTAAAAATAATTGGTGTATGAATTTTTTCGGAACTTTTGTTCAACCTATTTCATCATAACGAATCGAATAGAATAGAATAGAATACAGTAGGTAGTCCAGAGAATTCATACTGGAATTGTTGGTCCATATTTCACTAACTTGTGCCTTGGGTATTGGGAAGTGACAAGACGGTCCATTTTTTCACTTCTCACGCCAGTTGGCGAAGAAGTATTATTAGTAGTACGTTATATTTTCAAAAATGGAATATGTTTTTAATTATTATATGGTCATGCATGTACATTGTACATCTCGAGAAACAGTATCACTCATTTCCGTCGGTATGTCTGTTTGTCGGTTTGTTTGTCTATCGGTCTGCCTGTCCCTTGATCCTTGGCCCCTCTATAACTTGCAAACTGTTCCTCGGATTTTGATGTGGTTGCGGAGTTACGGGCAGAAACCGAAAAAGTAAAAATCTCCTGCTCGTTTTCAGAAAAGTTTTTGTATTGATTGAACATTGGAGGTTGAAGGATGGGGAGGATACATCTCATTTTTTTGATGTTAGTTTATTTATACGCTTCCAACCCTAGTAGCTGTACGGGGTGGGGGGTTGATATCAGTGAAAGTTCAAATCACGCCAATTGGTTAGGTTAGTAGCTTACACGGCTCCCTGTTTGACCGCCCGACGGCATCAGTAAATTGACTCACCTTGGCAGCAAAGGTGCACGCATACCCCCGCGCAGACCAGAGGCGTGCGGCGTATATTTTACCACGGGTTGACAAACTTCCTAATACTTGGAATTAGGAATATTTGAATTATTTTTTTTTTGCTTTTTCTACAACAAGAAAATTTTATCTACGCAGACTACTGATAAGGTATCAGCGAAAAACGTTGTACTATTAAGAAATCTGTTATTCCAGCAATTATATACTCAGTGACATTAGAAGTGTTACACCCAGAAAAAATGATTCCTTTAACTTGATTTTTTTTTAAATGAGGTAGCCTTACATCAAGAATGAAACGATAACATTCTCACGAAATTTTATTAACAAGTAATAAGAAAAAAATAATTGAGAAGTTCAGAAGAAAAAAATTCGTGAGAGTGTAGCCGAAAGTCCAGGGACGTCGATTCGTCATCGCGCTCAAGAATTGGACATTAAAACAGCCACTCTCCAGGGTACTCAAAAGAAAAATTTACACCTGCATGCCTACAAAGTCTAATTGACTCAACAGCTTATGCCAACAGACCATGCGCAGCGAAGATAGTTCAGCAATTGGATCCCTAGCCAACAGGATGTGAATGCTGATTTTGTAGGAAAAGTCAATTTTAGCGATGCGGCCCTTTTTCATCTGGATGGCTTCGTCAATAGGCAAAACAGCCGCACTTGGGGCACAGAGGATCCAAGAGTAATTGAAGAGAAAGCTATGCATCTAAAAGGTGTCACTGTTTGGTGTGAGCATGAGGCAGGTAATCCACTAACAGTGAATGGTGAACGTTATCGCGCAATGATTACCCAGTCTTATGTGCCACAATTAGAAACCATGGCTGTTAATGACATATGGTTTCAGCAGGATGGTGCCACATGCCATACTGCTCGTGAAAAATTGGCAGTTTGCTCCTGGTCGAGTCACCTTCCGGTTTAATGACCAGAATTGGCCGCCACGCTCTTGTGACTTAACACCTTTGATCTTTTAGCTTTGGGGTTATCTGAAGTCGTTTGTTACGAAATACCATGTTTTATAGAACCTTGAAATATTGCGTCCTTATTGAAACACCCTTTACCACAGTTCATATGGAGTTAGGTGTGGAAACAAACCGAGCATAAGATAATTGGTTACAGAATTATGTGACGCCCCATTTTATTCTGTTTCAGAGACCCTCTAAAATCATACTGAAAGCAACGTATCAAGAAAACGGTGTGATGAAAACACCCCTTTGCATAATGTTTCCAGTGACTGTAGTTTAAGTTCTTCTAATAGATTTTATATTTGTATTGTAATATTTATATTTACACCAGTCTATATGGTTAAATTAAGCGTCATGTTTGATTTCATTTGGATCAAATTATTTCATCTTATGAAATTATATACAATTTTACTCATTTAAATGATACTTGATGATACTTTCACCAATGTATACTTATACGGGCTAGGTACTTTCAAAACGGGACAGCTGATAATGAGTAATGGGAAGAAAGTTGCTGTTTAGGCCAGGAAGCGAGTACAAAAAATTAATGTCAAGCTTACAGTGGAGATGTTACTACAGGGTGTCCCAACGGACATGGAAAGTAATTTCATGGGCCAACTAAAAACTATCTGGAAACGATTTTCGATTACACTGGGGCTGCTTCATAGCTCCGTGGCACAACAAACAGGTTTTTTTCAATAAAACATCCTGTATTTTCTAAGATATTCCAAACGAGAAGATTGATATTACATACTGCGGGGCTCTGACATACATTATTGTTTGGCGATTTCACCATTTTATAGAAAAATGTCTATATGCATAAAACTCCGCAGTCTTGGACGGTTTTTATTGAATTTTGGACAATCTTACTTGTTTTAAGCCACATTGCAAAAAGTAGTACAACCTACTTATAAAGAGTAAGATGATGTGGTTTATCTAAAAAATCGAATTGAATATCCTGTATACTTTCACACCATCGGATTCAGAAATTCACAAGTGTTTTGTTGATATAAGGATTATACTAATTTATCTTAACGTTTGTCTAGTTATTGATAAAAATGCTGTATATTTTCCATCACATCGTTCATGGAAAAATAACTTGTTTCCTCAGTCTATGCTTAGACCGCTGTTGCTATTATAAAGTACTTTTTCAGTTTTTCTCTACCTAAAAGTAGTTGCTTCCACTCAGTGGTCGATGAATCTTTTAAATTATGTTAAGTTTAATCTTGTGTGATTTATGACGAATACGCAAGTGTATGTACGTTTTATAAAAAGGCGTTATTACTGAACGTTATCTTTCAATTAACGGCTCAGTCAAATATTTATTTTGACTAACATTGTGTTCCACTTCAGCAACTACTCACTTGATTTTCTAGGTATAATTTACCGTCATCTTAAAGAGGAATTTTGATGCAATAATAATAATAATAATAATAAAGACGGTTATTATAATTAATTATGTATGATGTGATAAAACTTTTGTCGATTTTTTAACCTTACCCAGGTAACCATTCAAATAAAATACTACATATAGTATAACTCACATATCACAACAAAGCTTATGAAAATACGAACCACAATGATGAAATATACAAGGCGCCTCGTTTAAATAATATGAGAACTTCATTTTGCGTTATTTAACATCTTGTATCATCAGTTCTTGTTGTACAAAAACAACAGGTTTGTATTAAGTATCTGGAAAAGAAGCTTTTTGTCGGTTTATTTACGTTTTTATTTTTAGGTGTTTTACATAATAGCCGTGCGGCGACTTAAGAATATGGACAAAAAAAATATTGATTTTGCTCTGAAAACAGTTCCCGAATATCTTTTTTTGTTGTTCCATAAAAATACTTTCCATTTTCGTTGGAACATCATGGTATATCAGCGTCCTATATTAACATGTACATATAAAGTTCTTCTTTTGCTTATCAGCGTAGGAATAGCCAGATTTAAAATCTTCCAACTTGTATATTCTTATATCCAAATGCAGTGTAAATAAGTATTTGCTACTTAGAAAAATATCCGCATCATTTAGAAAAAATGTTTCATGTAAGGTACTATACAGGGTGCTTCCTAATTGAATGTCAGTACTTGAGGAAGTGATTTTTCAGTCCATTTTAACAAGGAAACCTCATATAAACGTACGTCTTAAATGTCTTATTTTTAAAGTTCTCAAAAATCCGTTATTATTAGGATCTGTAAATACCACTTTACATATTTTAATGAAATTTGGCATACATGTACTATGTAACAATAGTACCAACCAATGTACCACGCTTTCTCCGCCAGTGGTGTTCGTACAGAATTTCACCTATTTTATATATAAAATAAAAATTGCATCGAGCCGAAAAAAATCAATAGATCAAATCTGCTCTTAAATCAATACAGATGTTATTTTTTTTTTCAGATAAATCAGTAGCATGGCAATTTTGAAAACCTTACCACTTTATATCTTTCAAGTAAGTTAAAACGTTTAAGACATACGTTCAAACTTAATAATAATAATAAATGGTCATTATAAATAACTTGAGGATAAAAAAAAATTTAAAGATAAAATGATGAAAGGCGTAGTTCAGCCTAAGCTGCTTTTCAACTAAACCCACAAAAGAATAACACTCATACAAAATATATACATATATATATATATAAAAAAAAAGATAATATGCAATACAAAACAGAACATAGGAGAGCATGGCCAATGCAGTTTTATGACCAATGCAGTTTTTATGAGAGCACAATTCATGCAAAAAAGAACAAGGCGACTTAAAAAGAAACATACTGGGACATTATCCTTTAAAACGTAGCGAGGTTTGCTTATACTTTAGGCCCTTGGTCGTGCAGGAGATCAGCTTTCAATCTTTTTTTAAAATTGCGGAGGCTCAGATTCTTGAGATCTACTGCCAAGCTGTTATACAGTTTCGCAGCATTGTATGAAAAGCTGCGCTTAAACAGAGCTGTTGAATGTTTAGGAATAACCAAAAGATGTTTATTGCGAGTTACTTTATTATCAGGCAGTCTGGTAAGTTTATTGTATAGATAAGTAGGTGTTCCACTAGTAACAATCTTGTGTACTGATGTGAGAAAATGTAGTTTTCTTATGTTAATCATGGTAAGCCGACCAGAATCCATAAGGCTCTCACTGATGTATTCATACTTGCGGATACCATATGCAAACCTGATGCAAGAATTTTGAATTCGCTGAATGCGTAGAATATCTGTTTGCAAAAGGGCAGGTCCATATATGCAGTCACAGTAAGCCAGTTTAGACAAAATCAAAGCTTCGCATAGTTTGACCTTCATGAATTTTGATAATATACTCCTGCTGGGATAAAGTTGTCTTAACACGTTATAGGAGACTTGGCACAAGTGACTTACATGTTTTGTATATCTTAGATCAGAGTCCAGCCATATGCCAAGATTTTTGTTTTCACTGATTATTGGCAAAGATACATCATTTATAGTAACTGAAAACGTGCCTTGCAGATTAGGTCTTTTATTTTTATTGGCAAAAATCATGACTTGTAATTTCTTCAGATTTAGCTGTAAATTATGTGCTATAGATATGTTATATAGAGATTTTAAATCTTTATTCAGTTCAATCTGTGCAGTAACAGCTTTGGATGCGGAGAACGATATATACGTATATAATGATGTAACTGAGAAAAATTAACAAAATCACTTGTGTATAAGCTGAAAAGGAGTGGACCCAAGACCGAACCTTGTGGAACACCGAAAACCTTATTCAACGAGGAAGAGTAATTATCATCTATAACTGTACTCTGAGTGCGATTTTTTAAGTAGCTCTCAAGAAGTAGAACCGGGTTATAAGAAAAACCGAAGTATATCAATTTTGTGAGAAGCGTGTCGTGGTCTAAGGTGTCGAAAGCTTTGCTGAAGTCGAGTAGCACAAGACAAGTGCAATTACCTTGATCAGTTGCTCTAATAAGATCATCCGTAATCTTCATTAAAGCCGTGGAGGTGCTATGATGAGGACGAAAACCTGACTGGAAGCTAGTAATAATATTATTTTGAATAGCATAGGTAAGCATTTGGTCTTTCATGATGAGTTCTAGGAGTTTTGATAGGGTAGGCAGAATACTAATCGGTCTTAGGTCAGAGAGCTCATCAGGCGAGTTACATTTAGGTATTGGCCTCACCAAAGCATGCTTCCATGCAAGAGGAAATTTTCCAGATGTGATTGAGAAATTTAAAATAAACGTGATATACTCTATCAAATCAGAGGAAACTAATATTAACATACGTAACGAAATATTATCCGAGCCTACAGCATTCCTTTTAATTTTATTAAGAAATTTGAACACAGCGTGGGAACTAACTGTTGTGAATCTAAAAGAATCTTCATGAGCTTGCATTACGTGGGTATCGTATTTTCTAAGCATATCAATTTGAAGTTGACTTTTAGCCAGATTTGGGGCGCTATTAGAATATGCGTTCACAGTGTTGCTATTCTTTAACTTGGGTGGTAGTTCAGATAACTTTTTTTCGCGCAGAATCTCCAAAGATCTAAGTGAGTTCCATGTTGATTTTTGATTTCTTTTGGTGAGGGTATAACTCAAATATGCAGCTTTCTCTCTTCTGATCGCACCAGTAACATAATTCCTTAACTCCTTATAGTAGTTGTAAGCCGCTGTACTTTTAATACATTTATATTTTTTAAAAGCTTTATCTCTAAGTGACATCATTATTTTTAAATTATATGTACGCCAAGGAGCAGGCGGCTTACTAACCCTCACTTGACGATAAGGTGCGTGGCGATTAAAGAGAGTTTTAAGATTTACTTCAAGATGATCCACCATAGAGTCTACATCTGGTAGTGTGTAGATGAAGCTCCAATTAACAGAATGTAGATCGTTATAAAATAAGTCTGCGTCAAACTTTGAATAATCGCGGTATCTTAAAAACTTTTCATATCTACTCGCCTTAGGGAAATTAATTTTAAAAGTCAAAACACAATGGTCTGAAATACCGACATCAAGTGTATCGACAGAAGTGAAGTTATCCGGATCACCTACTATGAGCAAATCTATCAATGTACTCGTAGATTTGGTTATTCTAGTAGGAGATTCAATAAGCTGTGTCAAATTATATGCCTCAAGGAAATCATACCACAGCTTGGTTTTACGATCTAGATTTAAAATATTTATATTTAGATCACCAGTTATAGCGAACAAATCACTATCTGGTAGAAAAAGATCCACAGCTGACTCCAATTCGCGAAGCATGTCCACAACATTAGCAGAAGGGGGGCTATAGACAACACTAAATATGAATGTTTTCCGATTAAGTTTTAGTGAGATCCAGATCTGTTCCAAGGCAGGAGTTATATTAATATGGATAATTTTACTCTGGAAACATTTTTTTGTATATACTGCAACGCCCCCACCTCTACCAATTCGATCTGCACGAAAAAGGGTGTAACCATCAATGTCAATCAATTTAGGGTCAATTTGATCATGTAACCAAGTCTCACTCAAAGCTATAAAATCGATGTCATTATCATCAACATAGCTACGCAGCATCTCTATATTTGCATCCAGAGATCTAATATTGAGGTGAACCACATTCAACAACGATGGCATTTTCCAAATTACAAACAAAAAATAATAAGTAAACAATAACAGGAAGCAAAAATACCCTAAAAAGATAAGAGATAAAAAATAATGTATATTATGTACTATGATGAAAACACATACACAGCACCAGGAAAATAAAATCTAGAGTAAATATTTAGTCTAGTAAGCAAGAAATAGAAATTCTACAACTATAAAATTCCAACACATTAAAATATTATGATGAAAAATCGAGAATAAAAGAATATCAATTACGAAATACAATAACCTCGGTTTAATTACTTTAAAACATCCACCTATAAAAATATTGACAATAGTTGATTGCAGTGACATTAATGAAAAACTGTTCATTGATTTCTCGCTCTTTTTGAAGGCGGGATTAATACTTATTTTCCAGACGCTTCGACATTGTGGAGACTATCGCAGTAGCCGTAGTAGATGATTGTTTCGGTTCCACGGATTTCTCTAAAGTTGCTTTTTTGTCATGTGAAGGTGTCTCTTGCGTTTCTGCTGTATTTGCCTCTTCTTCTTGTTCCGAAATATCTTCTTCCAGTTCTAATTCCTCGGCACTATAAGCAACACCATTAACTAGAAGCTTATTTTTATGTATTTTTGCTGACTGTTTCTGCCCCCTGGCTATCTTCAAGTGTTTACGTAGAATTTTTTGCAACTGATGATCCTCAGGTATCAAATCCGCCGCAATGGCTATATTTGTGCCTTTAAGTTTATATGCGCTCTTTATTATTTTTTGTTTAACGATGTTCCTAACTAATTCTAACTTGACTGGCCTCGGTGTGTTACTGTATGCTATTCTAATTCGATAGATGTTATTATTGTCTGACTCAGTGATCGTAGCTGCAAGATTTGAATGCAAGAATGCTATTATGTCCTTTAACAAATCTTCGTTCTGTGTTTCCTCAAGTACGAATAATATTATGTTATTCTTCAGATCCTTTCTTCGAAGAACAACAACCTGTTGCTTCAAATCGGCGTTTTCTGTTTCCAGGTCCTTTATTCTAGAGTCTATGTCGTCTATCCTATTCCTTTGGCTAGAGATTCCTTTACCTCTTTAAGATCACTTCTTATTCTTGTAGGATGTTAAGGATCTGGTTAGTAATTTCACCCTGATCTTCCATACTATATTCTCCAAGAATCACAACAAAAGATCACTCGAACTAGGTATCGAATCAAAATAGTGCATTAAATTACAGAAGGAGCATTTACTGCCCAAGGTCTTGATGGTTTCATGCAGATATGCTTCTTAAAAAGCGTAGTGTAAGATCTTACTATTTAGTTCGATCTTGTGCCCTCGATTTCGAAAGATTAATGTAGACACAGGTTAAACACAACCGAACCGTATGAAGACTACGTTTTCTTCTTAAAACGCAGTCATGAATCACCCCATAAATATTGATATTCAATTAGGAAACAAGGATGGGAAATCCTAAGCTCATGAGTATCAACCAATCCTTCATCGTTTAATTAGTTTTTATAAAAAACAGACCAGTATTAAAAAATGTATTCATAAATAACTTAACTTATAAGGCAATAATATCTAATTTGTTATTCGAGCAGGTACTTCGAAACAAATTACATAGTTTCCTTTCTGATCCTTCAGTCCCCAAGAGACGACTGTCTTGACCTGAAACAAAAAAATGGGCGAATCAGAACATTTTCAAAAATTAAACTCTCATCTCAACTGCCTGATCGTCTTAGGAAATAGTAAAAAATAAGTGTCCCAAAGGTGTATAGGTTTTTTTACAAAGATTTTGCTTAATAAGTATGGAAAGTTGTACAACTCCTTTGTTCTTACATATTGCGAAGAGATCTTCTAAATATCTTGACTAATTTAACATTTCGGATATTGATATGTTTACCGAACAAAAAATGAATCTTCGGTGGATATACATGGTTTGTTTGGTAGTGTTTTGAATGAAACCATCTCACTTTCTCAATATTATACAACTTATCTAATCTATATCAATGAGTTTATACTTTGAACTGATGTTTTAATTTTAACTTAATATCATACAATGCTCATCCTGCTTGTCTGGCCAATAGAAACCACATGTGTTAAAAGATGTTCATTACTGCAGTAAGCATGAAGGATTATCGATATGTGAACCACAGGATAAGTTTCAGATGTTACATTATCATAATCAGTATCAGTTCATTTTCAACTGTGTTAGTTACTTATTTAGCTGACGAAAAAACGCAACTAAACAACCCGGTCTTTTCTTAAGTAATCCATTCATTATTTTGATCTTAGAGATGGTATTCTTTAACTTTGGATAATCAGTTGTTTCATTTCCTAGCCACGTAGTTCAACTCCACTTAGCAACAACCGACTGTCACCCTTTTACATGAATATCTTCAGTCTGACACTCTTGGGGATAAAGTATCGTGAACAGTGTTAAAAGTGATACGCTTATGAAGATTCTTCTGATCAGTTTTCAAATATCAAATATATGACTAAGTGTACATTCAATCGAGTAGCTTGAAATTAGTGTGCGCCTATCTTAAGAAGTCTTTTCAGCGTAAATAGTTACCTTACATCTTTTTCTCAAATCGCAACCACCTGTAGATTAATATTCCGTCTTATTAAGGGTTTCCGTTAATCATTTTTAACCGCACCAATTCTTAATCACATGAACTTTAAGTTATTGACGGAATGTCCACTCGAATCCCGATTTATCTTTGTGATAATACTGACTGCCATCGTAATTAGCGAATTTCATCGCGTCTGTCTTAGTTGATTAATTGAAGTATTTGACCAGTTAGCTAATAACGTATCACTAATTGATGAAACAACGGCCACCCTGTTACAGGGTATTAGGTTAACTTAATTTGGTCTGAGAAGTGGAATCGTTTGACACTCGAGCATGTCAAAGCAGAAAGTCAATTTAAAACCAACTTTTTAATGTGACTTACAGAGAATTTTGTAACTACGTTAAAAAACAAAGCAATCCTAAAAGCAGCAAAATCTAACGAAAAACTTATATGTACATAAAAAATCAGTTGCGGAATACAATAAATTGAACTTTAATTTGAAAAAACTTATTTTCTGTTTGTTTTTATTTGTCCAAATCTACAACCCTAGATCCCGATTTGTTTTACCTTCTGCCGCGACATTCAAACAAATCGGACCTGGTAACACCAACAGGACCCACGTTAAGGCAAAAACGTGTAAAAATAGCTGGGAGTGAAGTTCAATATCGCACAACCGATAACAACACACCATTAATTAATGTATTCTCCTGCAGTGTTTAGTTGATTATTTTATTTTTCTTTATCATTATGTTGTTATTTGCCAATTTACAAGGTATACCTTGAAAAACTTGGGTGACAAGTTCATCCACTACGGCTACCTGTTTTACTAGTTATTTTAATTTAAATGACATACTAAATTATTCATTGCAAACAATGATATTCAGGGTTTTCCAAGCTCCTACAAAAAAATTGTTCTGCAGGGTCCCCTACAGGAATTTGACTCCCACAATGACACTGAACGTCGGTTTTTAATCAATAACTGAATGACACCACGTCATTCAAATAATTTTAGCAGCATAGTGTCCATTAGGGCTCCACATGGACAACAGTGCATTATATCACCAGGGACAGACTAGCTGTAGTGCAAATTTGATAATTTTTAACACAATGAATAATAACGGCTCAAAACGATATTACAACCTTAATTTAACTTGACCTTATTATTTGTAGGACAAATCTTGAAACTGAATTTTGAACCACCATTTAAGCTGAAATTTTCTATAAGAATACACAACGAATTAAATACCGCCATTTTGGAATCTGCTACAAAATGGCGATTTATCATTTCCATAGGAACCCATAATGTTATTAGAATCAAATGAAATGGCCTGGTGAGACAAACACAATAATCAAAGTGAGGTAATTCTAAATCCAATATGGCAGCCGCAGTGAAATGACGGGTTATCATTAACACAGTAACCCTATAATATGAGTACCGAATGAAAAGGTTTTGTGAGCGACACGCAGTAACATCATACAAAATATTACTATGACATGAAGCTGATCATATCATAGATCTGGGTGGTGGTCATGAGAGCCTTGTATCCACGAAGCCCATCGAATTGGGACTCGTTTGATTCTCCTTGAAAAATACTCTGGACCTCAAATTTGAGCTTTTTAGACAGGTCGCTTAAATATAGGTATGATATATATACAGGGTGTTTCACAACTTATCCGACAAATTTTAACCACATATGCACTGTTACGAAAGACATTTGAAAAAAATGTATTAAAAGTCCTACAGAAATCGAGATAATTAAAAAAATTCGTCTTCGGCATTCTAAATGCGTCGTGTAAAACAATTGAACTAAATGTTTCTTGATGTGGTATGTGCCTATTAGGAAATCGGTGTGCATACAAGCGAGAAGCCGCTCGCGAATTTAGCCCTGCTTCTCCGTACGCTAAAATAATGTCCATTAACTCATTAGTGTACACATGTACCATTTGTATTAATAAATAACTAAAAACATAAACTCTCAAAATACTTTCTTATTTAACTTCACAAAAAACGATCGTTCTTCATTCAGATCACCCACGATACAGTTTAAACCTTATTTACGTTCTTATCAGTATATTAAACAAAAAACTCCTGGTATTTTGTTTTCGTCAGTTGTTTGGTACATTTGCTACAATAAATTATTAATGCGTGTTTTAATATCACGACTATGAACGCAAAATACAGATATTTATCTTTCAACTTATTATTGAAACTCAGTTTTATAACTTAATTTCTGTACCACTTTTATTACATTTTTTTTGAGAAATCAACTTCTCTCGTAACGTGAGCAGTAGTCATTGCCATTGCCAACGACCAGTTGGGCAAAAAATACAATTAATTGTTAATTGGGAAATTGGCAAACTTTTAGGCCTAAGTTAACTTTTTTGACGATAAAATCTAGCTTTCGGCAATCTCTATGGAGCCTTCATCAGGATTCGCCGTTGAGGTTGCAGCGAAATGATGTTTCAAAACGAACGTGGAGATGAGAGCACTTGTTACAATTATAAAACCAATCGGACGGAAACATTGGGTTTATTAATAACGACAGATACCATCGTTATGTGTTGTGGTGACAATTACAGGCATTCCGATTGTAACTGTCCCCAAAATTTCTTCTCGTTAATTAATTTTCAATATGTTCGGGTGTATTGATAGTTTAACACATAACGATGGTATCTGTCATTATCAATAAACCCAATGTTTCCGTCTGATTGGTTTTATAATTGTAACAAGTGCTCTCATCTCCACGTTCGTTTTGAAACACCATTTCGCTGCAACCTCAACGACGAATCCTGATGAAGGCTCCATAGAGATTGCCGAAAGCTAGATTAGATTTTATCGTCAAAAGAGTTAACTAAAGCCTAAAAGTTTGCCAATTTCCCAATATATATATATATATATATATATATATATATATATATATATATATATATATATTTTATATAACAAAAATAGAAAAATAATGGGCAAAATCCGCAAAAAGTGGATTCGAGCAGAATAGAATATATATATATTTCTTCGATCACTTGATCAAGGACACTTATACATATAAGTGCGTCTACCGAATTTAAATACATGGTTCTGAACTTTATAATATGAACAAAAAAGTCCTTAAATTTGACATCATATATACGACAAAGTAAAAATTAAATGAAAGCTGCATGTGATTTTCTACTTCTTAACCTTTGTCTCAAGTTTTCAAATAAAATCGTGTTACACTTTTTATTCTTCTTGCTGTTAAAACACAACAGGCATTTATTTGAAAGCTTGAGATGAATAATCGTAAGAAAGTATTTTTTTAACTTTTAGTCCGGTTTAGCCACAACAAAATCAATACGTGTTTTTTAAAATATATGTTTCTTATATTTATTCTTATAATGCCTTAACTTGAAAAAATTTAATCATTAATGTAACACCTGAAAGTTATCCTATGACTTTCAAGCTGAAGTAGCACTCCATGTTTGCCTGGCCGACTTTATTTTGGTTATCACTGCGGCCTTTCTCAAGTAGGTGCTAAAAAATGTAGCCATGTTTATTTTTTTTCATATTCCAATCTCACTTTAATTTTGTGTTCAGCATTGCCTATTGCTTTGACTGTTACACGTCACCAAAGATGATGTTCTTCTAACTCCATAGTAATTAATTCTGATCAATCGACCGACTACATTTAATGAATTATTCAAAAAACAATCTATTTTTGCGTCCCCGTTCATTGTTCTGAAGATAATTGGAAGAAGCGTTAATTTGTATTCTAAAAGCACAATTATGTAATCATATAAATATCATTAACACAATGATGTCAAAGACTGAAAAAATCTTGGCATTGTCATTTACCAGGAAAATCTGAGTAGACCATTTAATGACTTACTAATGATATGCATAACTGGCTGATTTAACATTCACTTTCATGTTACAAATTGAAGTGAAGTGAAAAGTGCGTCAGTAAATACGAGGTCTGAAAATTAAGTTATGATACTGGCAACGTAGCGTTCGATCTGGCAATACTGGAGGCGACGGGCTTAGAAGGGACAGGGGAACATGCGATCCGCCTTCAGTACAAGTTTTAACTCGCTCGAGTTATTTGGTTGTCCGTAGCTATTTTTTGTGAAATTGTTTTTCCTATTGTGTTCTTAAAATGAATGACACCAATTTCGAGGAACGGTGTGCTATCAAGTTTTGCTTCAGACTTGGGCACAGTGCAACGGAAACTCTTGCTAAGCAGGCCTGCGGAGTTAGTGTTTGTCAACCGCCCAGCTTCTTTCGGTGGTTTAAGACATTTTCAGAAGATTGAAGATAAAACCACGAAACGAAAGGCCTTCGTCTTCAAGAACGGATGAAAACATCGACAGAATCCGAATCTTGTGCGTTTAGATCATCGGTTGACAGTCAGAATGATTGGGGAAGAGTTAAATTTGACTCACACCACCGTTCATCAGATCAGGAACCACTGTGTGCTGCATGACGATAATGCTTCTTGTCACTTAGCAATGTCAATAAACGAGTTTTTGGCCGGTAAAAACATTCCGGTGTCTCCTCAGCCTCCTTGTGACTTTTTTCTCTACCCGAAGTTGAAAAATCACCTAAAGGGAACTGTGGCTTCAAAAGTAAAATATTTTCAGGGTGACAATATAAAATTGTAATTATATTTGAAAACAAAAATTAAAAAAAAAATAGTCTCGGCAATTAATTTACACTTAATTACACTGTTGCACAAAATTAAAATAGTTTTTTGTGACATGGACAAAACAAGGTGGTTATTATGTAAAACGTACCCAAGAAGCCGGAATATCATTCGATTTTTTCTATCACCCACGGTGTTTTTGCAATAAGTCATTTTATTTGCTGCTTATACTCGTAAAATATAAGAATATGTGTGTAAGAGTACTTACTAATAAACACTAGAATAAACATTAATCTCAGAATGTTGTGGTCGATGTTTTACGGCGATATGTTGCTCCACACTTATCGCACCTAAATTTTCCGGAAAAAAATCAGAATCCAAAAAGTGAATTTTTAGAGACATGTTAAGTCCCATTCCTTTATAAGCATTAATTAGTTCACTCACAATATCTTTATAATTGTCCGCCCTCTCATTGCCTAAAAAATTTGCAGTAACTAACTTAAAAGCATTCCAAGCTCGTAATTCAGTTTCATTTAGAGTACTGTCAAATACATCATCATTTTTGAGGACCCACAAATATGCCCTCTTTAATTTTTGCCTCAATAAGTCTCGGAAATGTCTATTTTACATGCAAAAACCCTCTTCCATTTCGATCCACGGTTTTCACATAATTTTTCATCAGTCCCAACTTAATATGCAAAGGAGGAAGCAACACGTTTTTGGGATCAACTAGTGGTTCATGAGCAATGTTTTTGAGGCCCGGAGTTAATACCTGACGTAGTGGCCACTCCATCTGCTCGTAACGACGATCTCGCGCACGACTGTCTCATTCACAAAAAAAAAACAATATTTGGTATATCCCAGTTGCATTCCAAGAAGAAGGGTTATTACAGAACTCGCATATTTTATTATATGAACTGCGTGCGCTATAGGTACAGATTGATATTTATTACCAATACCGCTTCTAAACTAAGCTTAGAGAAATCAATGAGCAGGCGCCAATCATTTGGATCATGTTTCTGTCCTAACGCATCAAACAAAATGTTGACATCGGAGCAATATATCAACTCCCTTTCTTGACGGAAACAGTGTGTGAGGTCTTGTTACCGTTTTCGGTAAAAAGTGATGTCAACATCATCGTGGAGAAGATTTCATCCTGTTAATCTTGACGCTTAAAGTTCTGACTGGGATTTTGACAGATTTAATTCTCGAACTAAGTTATTAAGTTCACCCTGTGTGATCAAATGCGGCGCTGTTGAACATCCTGGCAGGTCAAACGAAGAATCGGAAATTTTTACGCTTTCTGTACCATCACTTTCAGAATCGGTCGATTCGATTTATACACAGACCAAGATTCTGGGGGAACGGGCCGCA
Organism: Acanthoscelides obtectus; assembly: GCA_963669975.1. Taxonomy (NCBI): domain Eukaryota; kingdom Metazoa; phylum Arthropoda; class Insecta; order Coleoptera; family Chrysomelidae; genus Acanthoscelides; species Acanthoscelides obtectus. The sequence continues at coordinate 78,026,137 of CAVLJG010000006.1, forward strand.
AAGCTGATAGTAAATTAAAATACTTAACAGTATGTTTCGATTTTGGTCCAATACTTTTAATATTTGTGAAGCAAAAATAGCAATCAGTAGTATGGTCTCTCGGTTCTCTCCAAACCATTGGTACCGCAACTGTCGCCTCTTAACCAACCTGTTAACAACGTTACACAAGCCTTACAACATAACATATATGAAGGGCCTATAGTTTAACTTGTTCGCCAACTTTAAGTCCAAAATAAAGTTCGTATGCTTTCAGCATAAGAAAAAACGTTTTTGGGATTTAAAAGCTAGCACTCCGCACACATAACAAAAACTGTTCGCACTATTTAAACAATTTCTAGGCATTGTCCATAAAGCTAGTCTCGACCACAATAAACTAAAAACAACACGCCGTTTTAACAAAAATTAACAGTACTCAGAACATCGCAGTACTCTTCAACACAGAAAACGTAACTGACTCGGATGCTACTAATAAACGCAATATGCTCTCTTAACATAGATCTCGCATATAATAAACAGGAATAGACAGGTCTTAATGTATGTGCGTTATCGCATAAACGCCGACAAATGCGGCAATATGAGATGTTACGTATTATAATTCATAAAAGTAGATGTTACCGAATATCTGTGGGTGATAGACAAAAACCTGTTTTTAGATTTGATTTAAGAGTCGCAAAATACGTAAGAGACACCCAAAAATTGTCAAGACACAAATCCTGTGTTTATCAGTGTTATTTATATGTACCATATAGGAAATAATATAAAATTGATAAGGTTTCAAGGTCAGCGGTAAAACAGAAAAATATCGAGGGTAGTTGCGAAGCAGCTTGAAGAGCAGTATACTCATTGTACAAGTTTTAATAAATGAGTTAATGTTTTTTGGGTAAAGATGCTCTCAACAAATTTGTCTTATGTGGTTTTGTGTGCTCGCAATAGAAAAATATGCTTTTTTCATAGACGGCCCTACGTGACGCAAAGGCACTTGATCCGCTCCGGATCTTGCGACGGCCCTGATTTTTTCCTGCTTCCGATTTTGTTCTTGAATATACCGAATTCCAATGACACTATCTACCAATTTCGTCTTTTTCGGTTCGGCAATATGGATACAAGTGGCCAGTTGCTAATTCAACAGCAGAAAACGGAGAAGGGACCCATAATGTGGCCGTCACGAATGCTTGCGGTTGGAAGCGATAGTGTTATCGTCTGATACTGGAAAAGATTAGGGATATCCACAGTTCAGATAGCAACATCTAGATGATAATACTGAAGAATTATAAATGCAATAAAACATTTCCCAAGTTCTAGACATTTCATAATAACGGTAAAAAACTTCTGTTCAAAATTCAGAAGTAATTGTTGGTACTGATAATACAGGACGAGAGTTTGAACTATGTCCTTTACTGTAAAGAAACTATAGCTTCGATACCAATTTCTCAAAAAGACTACCTTCATAAAAACAAGACTATAATAGTTTTTGAGACATATACTCACCCTAGGATATATTTTAAGCACTTCTATACTGTTCTTATAAACGTACTCCTCCCCAGCTTTAAGATCACATCCAGCTTTGGTTGTTCCGTCTTTCAGGTAAACATCGTCACATGCATTCTCGCCATCCACTCCTATAAAGGGGAATGGTACTCCTAGGATGTTTGCGCTCACTGCAGTTTGAAGACTTTTCACATTTTCCGCTAAAAACGAAAAATACGGCTTATTTCTTAAATAAAACTAGCATCCATGTTTAAGCCAAGTTATATGCCGCTTCAAAAATACCATTTCTGTTCCTTCATTACAGAAACTTTGTTCTAATCCGATAAGGCCAATCCGCCCCTGTCAAACTGTATGGATGAAATATTTGTTGGACTTATGTACACCCAGAAAAGACCGGCAAGACTGTTCCTTTCTTCGTAAGGTGTCAAAAGTGTAAACCAGTTCACAAGTAAAGGTACGCCCTAATTCCGCTAACCTCAGCTTGCTTAAAATTCATTATTATTATTATAAAAGCTACTACACACAGTGCCGGGGGCAATGCCGCCGGGTTTATGCCGAGCGGCAATGCCGTCGGCAATACAAGCCGCCGGCGCCGGCACAAGCCGCGCAAAGCCGCCAAGCATCATTCCGGTTGTGACAGTCACATAGAACGCTAGTGAAGTGCATATTTTATGGTTGGTTGGTTAAAATGAATAAGGAAATCATCAGCACAGCCGCGGCAGTTGTAATTTTTATTTTAATAAGAAAAAAATACAAAAGGATGAGAAGGTTTTGGTTGCACCCAAGTTTACAAAATAGAAAATGGCGGAACGGTACTGTAATGATAGAAGAGTATAAAAAAGATGATGTGGGGTGTCAGCGTTTGCGCAATAGCATGTTTTTTTGGTTTCTATACATCGTCTATGCCTGCACCAGATTTGTGCAACTGTTCTAACTTCTTTTTTTCCCGAAAATAATGAGAGGTTACATTTTTTAACTTTCTCTCTACATCGCCTTTATCAATGTCAAATACACTTGCAATTATGTTCAATGCGTCCATTCTTATAGTCTGCATTTCTGGGATTCCATAATATATCATTTTCATGAAATTTTTCAATAAGAGCAGCACAGCTTCGTCGTCCCAATTAAACGACATTTTAATTTGTTTAAACACACAAACCGCACAATACTACCGCTCGAATGCCAGGAACGAAGTGACGCCGGCAAGCCGCGTAACCCGCCGGCACACCCCGGCGACTCCTTTGCGCGGCAAGGCCGGCGGCTTTGTATGCCGCCGGGTGTACGGAGGCTTAGCCGGCGGCACTGTGTGTAGCAGCCTTTACAGAGGAGCAATGAGCAGAATACAATACTACAAGCTCATGTACAAAATGCAGTCGACGGATAAGTAGAGTAAAATACATAAAACAAAAAGTTCATAGCTATAAAGTTTGTTCACTCTTCCACCACATCATGATACACTTTGAAGCTGTTGGCTGACGTAGCATTAACCACACTTTCTGGTAAACTGTGCATTCTAAACAGCTCCTTTTGCAGTTTAAAGCTGTGAACGGAGAGATTGCTGGTATGGGTGCTTCAGGTTGGTTCCAATCAGTCAATGAAGTATTCTAGAGGTACCTATGAAATCGCCTCGAATTCTTCGGTCGGAGACTGTGGTCAATTTATACTCCAACTACCACGAAGGCCTAAGGCCTAAGCACCCATTGGGTGCCGTGGGGCTATAGGGGAATACATGGGAAAGGGGGAACGCCACACGGACTCAAGTGGAATATCTCGAGACGATCTTCATAGCTGTATCTGTGAGCTTCAAATGAGATTCGAGTTGCCAGAGACTTCTGTCGAGCGCAAGCACAGTTTCCCTTACAGGTCCAGCAGATTCATACCATAGTAAAGCTGCTTTGGCAATTAGGTGTTTGCCTTCATTGCTGTTATAATACAAAATGTTGTCAAGACTCTCCTGCAACGCTGTCATCAGTTCATAAAAGCCTATGTTCGGCATAAATTAGCCACTCTCGGAAAACATTAACATGCAAACATGTATAAGAACAGAATTGAATAGATCAAGTCGGTCAAAAACTTCAATGCAATCAGTCTGCCGTCCCCACCTGTTTGAAAACGTCGCGAACTAAAAATTTCTCATTTGCTCTACATACTGGTCATCCGACAATACCGGCAGCTGCTTAGTGCTTTTTCGCAACTCCTCATCAGCACGGTCTAGGCTTGGTTTCTGGGACAACGAAAGAAAACATAGCAACTATCCTCTATCTGATGTATAAGATCTAGCGAAATGAGAGAGCAGTATGTTTGGTTATTCAAAAAGGTTTTTGAAATTTTTCGTGATTAGAATACTTCCACACCAATTGGCGTCGCTGAATTCAAAACTGCAATATTGCAACAGTTTTATCATATAAAGAATGAGGCCGTTTGACTATGGTTTTGTATTAGGGATAGTCCGTCTCTTTTAACATGAACAAGCCAAATGCGATTAATGAACACTTCCTTCCTGTTCGACTGACGAGTCTTGACATGGCCGCCAACAGGAATATTTATTTAGGAGTTTGTATATTAGGAAACATTCCAAATATTCAAAATTTCAGATTTTGTACGCAAGAGTATTCACATTTTAGAGAGCAGTAGGGGGCATACATTTTGACAGCACGAAATAGAGTACCTACGATAACTTTCCAACGAAAGTGAATGAAAATTCATGATGTCATACCGTTAATATATTCCAGTAAGTTGTTTGGAATCCTGATTATTTTTAAATGTGATCTGATTTCATCATGACGCCACACTTCTTAAAAAAATTAAGAGTCTGATTAGATGAATAGAACTAACTTGACGGCTAAATGTGAAAATACTTGATAAACTCCGCATAAAAAAGCAGACATATCGTTTCATGGAAACTGCAACAGGTATGTGATATTACATTAATTAACCAACTGCTAAACAATGAATCTACCATTGATACACCAACTTTTTAAAAACGGAAAACCCCGCTGAGCCATCACTGAATTATTTAGCAATTTGGGACAAGATGTCCATTCATAAAAAACCTCTGCGAATAACGTACAAACTGCGATGAATTGAGCTGAGCTAAACCCGATTTTCGAGAAATATTAGAAATGGCAGCACCAAACATAGTAGATTCGAGAGACAAATCCTGTCTTTTACTGTTCAGCTTTACTTCAGCCGTAGTGAAGCAACAGTTTTTCTAACATAACAAGTGCTACCGACTACGATAAAGTAATAAATATTAATATTTACGTTAAGGGCTAGAAAGATACAAGGGTGAGAGGCACGAGCTCTGGAAAAGTGTGGAACATATTCTGAACCCACTAAATACATTCTACAGGGTGTTTCACAACTTATCCGATAAATTTTAACCACTGTTAGGAAGGAAGTTGATTTCTCAAAAAAAAATGTAATAGAAGTCCTACATAAATCGAGATAATAAAATAATACAGTTTAACAGTTCACTTACTTATAAAAGCTGTTCAAAATTGTTTCCATTGACTGCAATGTCACGCAATTCTTCAATATTCTGAACTAGAGTACCTTGTTTTTCAAGTACATATCCCCATATAAAGAAGTCCGGAGGATTTAGATCGGGAGACCGTGGAAGCCATGCAATTAGTCCACCACTTCCGATCCAGAGTATCTGGTATACCTGATTAAAAAAATCACGAACTTCTAAACGAAAATACGGAGGTGCCCCATCGTGCAGAAACCACATCCGTGCTCGGAACGCCAATGGTACATCTTCAAGAAGGAGGCAAATCATTACGAAGAAATTCCAAATACTGGTGACCATCCATCCGATGTGGCAAAATGAACGGTCCAATTAGATGTTCATCGACAACACCTGCCCACACGTTTAAAGAAAAACGATGTTTGAAGTGTGACTGGACCACTGCGTGATGGTTCTCAAAGGACCAAACGTGTGTATTATGAAGATTGGTTATGCCATTACGAGTGAAAATAGCTTCATCGGTGGTCAAAATATCAGCTGTAAAAGGGGCATTTCGAGCGTTTTCTTACAACAACCACTCACAAAATCTTACTCTTAGGGGGTAGTCTGTAGGTAGCAACGACTGGACTCTTTAGGACGTGATAAGGGTACAATTGGGCCTCATGTAATGTGCGCCACTCTGTTGCATGTGACACTTCAGGGACCTGTTGGGTTAACTGCCTTGTGCTTAGGTATTCCCGGATTTTCTTCTACAATATAAAAAATTTCGTCTTCGCAATTTAAAACGTGTTGTGGGCGAACCCGATCGTCCATCCACTCCACGTCTGGGGCGCATATCTCCACTAGCACGTGCACGTAAAACAATTGAACTAAATGTTTCGTCGTATGGTATGTCACATTCAGAAATCGGTGTGCATACAAACGAGAAGCCGCTTCCAAATTTTGCCCTGCTTCTCCGTACGCTAAAACAATGTCCACTAACTCCTCATTAGTGCACACATGTGCCATTTTTATTAATAAATAGCTAAAAACATGAACTCGCAAAATACTTTCTTTTTTAACTTCACAAAAATCGACCGTTCTTCATTCAGATCACTCACGATACAGATTAAACCTTATTTACACATTCTTATCAGTATGAAAAAACCAAAAATTCCTGGTATTTCATTTTCGTCAGTTGTTTGGTACAACATTATTAATGCGTGTTCTAATATCACGACGATGAACGCAAAATACAGATGTTTATTTTTACATTTATTATTGAAACTCAGATTTATAACTTAGTTTCTGTAGGACCTTTGTTAAAGTTTTTTTGTTGAGAAATCACCTTCTTTCGTATCAGTGCAGATATTGTTAAAATTTGTCGGATAAGTTGTGAAACACCCTGTATATCAAGTCCGCGTATTACTAATATTTCCAATAATTTATTTAATCGCGTATTTTCCATTCTGTAACATCCGAGACCTTATATTCATCTTAGCAAGCTTAGCAAGATCTAAAAACAATTAAGCAGTTAGCGTCTTCTTAGCGAAATTAAAAATACTATATATCTACCTTTTACTAAACTATCGAGCGTTGTGCAATAAATTTTGAAAGCACTGTACAGTTTGTTTAATCTTCGGATCCAAGTAAATGGTTTCTATGTCAACTTAAGCGTATTTTGATATTGATTTCAACACAATAGGTATGTGTGTAATCGTGTATAGTATAAAAGGCAATATTGTAAATATATTTTTGAAGAAGCTACGTTAAATAAGTTGAGAGACTGATCCTGACTCAAAATTTTTCTTCAATTGGTAAAAGAGCGAATGATTTCAGCAACTGCCAAACTTTTAGTTTTGCCAAATTTTGCTCTAACGGTTGGGCCATATAAGTTATTTGAAGATAGTCATGGTATTTATACACCTTAGGAAAAACCATTGTTATACATGGGAAATCATTTCTTAGCAACAGCGCATCGGCTCGTCTACTTTCATCGCTATTCGTACATATTTCCTACCGTTAACGCGCGTGCCGTCGTCAAGTGCGATAAGGGATTCATGACTCACTCTGCGGTTGGGTTTTGTGTAGGAAAGGTGCGTCTTTATTTAATCCAAAATATCTTAAAAATGTACTCGCAAGAAGAAAAGTTTCAAATGATAGAATGGTACATCCAGAATAATTCGGCACGCGCAGTTGTTGAATTATTTGCGGTACGCTTCCCAGATCGGCCAATTCCGTCTCACGCAACGGTTATAAATACCTACGAAAAATTCAAGAGGGTGGGCTGCTTACATAAGTGCCATAGCTGCATGCACCCTGAAGGTTGGAAACCAAAAATTAGCGAGAAAAGGGAGGAGATCGAAACTGCTGTTTGTGCCGCTGCAGAAGTATCTGAGCCATGCTCAAGCAGAAAAATTGCTGAAATGGTACCAATAGCCGATCTCACACCCAGAACAACAAGAAATATTTTGCATCGCAACGGCTATCATAGCTTCAAGGTTGGAACGGTTCAAGAAATATTTCCTTTAGACAAATACCGTCGAATGGAGTTTTGTGAAACGGTCATGGAGAAGGCGAACAGGGATGGAAGTTTTATTGGTAACATTTTGTTTACTGTTGAATCCACATTCCCTCTCCACGGTCATCACAATCCTTCAGTCGTTCGGTATTGGTCTCGGGAAAATAAACACCTCAGTATTCCCGTCCGCACGCAGTATCCGCAGAAACTGAATGTGTGGGCAGGAATTCTAGGTAATAACATCATCGGACCGTTCTTTATTGATGGAACTCTTACGGCTGCAAAATATTTGGCGTTACTACAGACGCAGATTGTTCCTGCAATTAGGCAGCTTGGCATTGATCTCGCTAATATTTGGTTCCAACAAGATGGATGCCCGGCGCATAATGCGGCGATCGTACACACTTACCTTGAAAGTGTGTTCGGCCACCGGATTATTGGCGGTAACGGAACAATAAAATGGCCTCCTAGATCACCCGATCTAGCGCCCAATAATTTTTTCTTGTGGGGTTATGTGAAAAGTACTGTTTACACTTTCAATGAGAGAGCAGACAATTTGCATAACCTACAGGTGAAAATCGTTGAACCGCTCGGGCAAATACAGCCTTCTACCCTCTTGAGAGTTCGCCAGGAGTTTTATAACCGCCTGACATACTGTTCATTGAATGAAGGAGACTTTTTTGATCCCCAGCTGTGAAGGACCATTTGAAACATTTGTGTTCATTATTGCGTTTTATTTTTGAGAACCTATTTTTTTGTTAGAATATCTTTTTATTTTCGTTACACATTTTTAAGAGTGTACTATTTTTTGTTAGAGTGGGTATCTTCTTATTTTTGTTATGAGACGCAACCTTTATTGCTACAAAACCAATTATCCATTCATAAAAATAAGTAGAGAGATTTAGGTGATTTCGTGAAATCTCGAAATCACCGAAATCGGTTCACAGGACGTCCAATCGAACTGGTGCGTAATGCGCGCATCTACTGTACTTCTTCTGTCGACTCAACGCATACTGAAATTTGCAGCAGACCGCAGACCTGTATCACGAATGAGAATGTTGTGTTGCCAATTTGAGTAGAGCTTCCCGAATTGTGGGGAATTTAGAGTTAAGTGTTGATTCATTCAAGCTTTTAATCAGCATGGCCTAGACGTTAGAACTTCATAAAGATAACATTGAAGCTGAATGCTGCTGGAGTATAGTGTTTCGAATATTCAAAGCGGAGCAGGACACTATACTCGTTCGATGGGTCATCAAGCCACAGTCTTTTCAACAAAGAAATTATTTTACGAAAATGCGTTATATTTTTACGATTTTGTCGTCACCAAATCTCTGTTTCTCAAAATGTACGTCTATTGTAGAATTTTCAACAAACTAAGCAAGAAACGTGATCTAGTATTTACTCAACATTACGGATTTCTCGAAATACATTAAAAAATGTGACCTAGATACCTAACTGCCCCAAGCTCTTTAAATATAACACCTTAAACCAGGGTTACCAGGTGTTCAGTCACGTTGATTGTCATGTTGTACTGCGCAAGTCAGCAAACAATCTGGCTTAATAAACGTTAGGAATCATCAGGTATTGCCAGATTCCCGAATACCGGGCACCATAGTACCCGTTATAGTCGTCCTTCAACGTTGTCAAATCGCCCCTATGGCGCAAATTCGCCACACCAGGCAACTGTGCTATAAACAAACCCTGTTTATCACTACTATTTGATAGTCATATGGTAGTTGTAGCCCTATCTAGCGGTCCATGATTTCTCTCAATACTGTTGTATCTCTACTGGCAACAAGAATAGGGATTACAAAATCATTTATACAACAATATACAAACATGAAAAATATGATTTGAACCATGAAACATTAATTTACAATTTTAATATTTTGAACTTTTTTCATTTTTGGAATACTCTTATGTGGAATCCGCAGCTATTTTTCCCGAAATTTGGGTAGACTTAGATTTCTTAGAAATATGACATATTGGTATCGGCAACTCTGCGAATGGGAGAAACAAATCTCATTTGTTGAGCGCATCCGTCTAAGCGGTAGGAGCCAGCGCCCGTTCTGCCGTCTCTCTTTTATCACTCTTCTACTTTACCCCGTTGTCCGTCATACTCTGACGCTGCCAGATAGGATCCTACAATCGAGTGTCTTTCACGCACCTCTATACTTTTGTATATTTCCATCTCTCTTCCTCATCATAATGTATAATAATGGTTTTTCCGAAGGTGTATACCTAAAGAATATTTTTGAAATGTCTTGCTAAGTTCCTTGTCAAAAATTATAGCCACAACCTAAATTTTTCCCCATGTTTAGTATCGCTATGTTATCTCTCCGACTATTACATTAATATACTCGAGAGAAATCCCGCATAATTTCTACACATATGCCAGGTACTGTATGTTACGGCTCATTTACAGTAAATTTTCTAAATACTCCTTACATCATTAGACCATTATGTAATGCTTGAAAGCATTCACAGCTACGTTTTCCATACGAAATTCTTAAATTTGATCAATGATGCTTGAAGCTCAACAGCGTCGTTTCCTTGCTCATATAATACAATAACTAATCTGTGAGTGTATATGTTAAAGGCAAAAAGTAGTGTCGGTTATGCATGGACAAAAGACGTTAACGTCCACTGCAGACGGATAATGCTAAACTTCTCACGTTGACGATAATGACCAACAAGGGTTGGGCAATGTTGGTGTAAAGACCTAGCCTAAGATCTAGCTTCGAGTTCTGCTCACATGTTTGGGGTGCTGCCGTCCCGACTACATCACCTATGCTCGATGCTGTTCAGAGGTGGCCTGACTGACTGACCGATGACTCTTATCCAATTGAGAGTCTCTGAACGTCGGCGATCTAGCTGTCTTCTATAGGTATGTCAACAAGATTTGCTTGTCAGATCTCTCCTCCACGATGTCGCCGCGCGATGTGCCTGCCAGACTTCGGCCTGCGTTCCTAACCGTGTCGAAATTCATACAGCCAGAGCTGAACGATACGACCGCTCTTTGTCCATAGGGTAACGAGATTGTGAGGTAGCTTTTCTTAGTCTACTAAACTTAGACAGTTCAAAATCGGATTAACAAAGTTTCCTTAACCTCCGCATATCAGATGCGGTGCCTTGGTATTTAGGCTTCTATCTACGCGCTGCTTCGATTTAAAAAAGGACAGACGGGTGAAAATATTACTAAGTAATATAATACTAACATAACAAGCTAAAAAACAACCAGACAATCTTATACTGATTAAGGTTTAATAACGATCTGCTGTCATCTCGTTTAGTGCTACAATCAAAATCTTTTCCATGAATCAGCGACGCAATCCATCAGATCCAGGCTGATTTGAAAAATATAATAACGTCATTGACTAGCTAATAAACTTATCGCCTGTACCCATAACATAAACATTTTAAGTGGAGTACCTATTTAAATATATACAGTATGTTATCATGATCCATACATAGATCTTAACGAAATCTGTCCATTGTTCAGATCCATTGTCATCATTTAGTACAGGTAGGATCTGCATGTCGCCTGGCCCGAATTTTCGTCAAAATATTTTTCAAACGATTGTATTAAACAAATCCCGACAATTAATGTTTTTCTCTCCAGTCAAAGTGTCTTTAGGTTTTTTAGGGCATTCTGAACACCAAAGCTGCTTTAGCACTGTGCTCCAATGTTTAAAAAAATGCAAAATATGCCTTTTTCGACCGAGAAAAACAATATGGAAAAACGAAAATTATAATGTTTGCAAACTTTCTGAAGCATTTCGGGACATATTTTTATTGTTAACCTTTGTTTTTAATTGCTAACCAATTGTGCACTCGCTGTTTATTCTGCGTGAGCGCTAGATACGAGCATGCGTTTGGTTAACAATTAAAGAACAAAGGTTTACAATAACAATTCCTTCTGAAATACTTTGAGATTTTGTTAATTTATGTTTAAACAATGTTTAGGACAGATCGGCAACACTAGTTTTCGATTTTTCGTATTGTTTTTCGGGGTCGAGAATAGCATATTTTGCAGGTTTTCAAATACTGAGCCGTATTCATAAAACCAAGGATATCCTTGTACTTGCAAATTTTGAAGGAAATCCTCCAGATGGTATTTATAATAATTTGAAATAAATGCTTTTGCTTTTTGAGTATAAGCATATCCTTCAAAGCAGTGACATAGGTAAAAGGATATTCATAATATTCACCTTATACTTGGCATAGGAAGCATATCGTTCAAAAATTCTGAGTGTGGTCAGTAGCAGACTCAACTTCGTAACGAAAGGTGGTCAAACGATGATGGCGTAAATTGAGGATGTTAGGGATATTAAAACGTGCAAACCCCGTTTACCTTCACTTGGTCGAGACTTCAAAAAATTATATCGATTCGACGAAGCAAATGTACAATGGCTTGCTCTTTCATGTATTCATAAAATGAAGATATGTCTACGCTGTATCGGTGACCCTGGATATCAACACGGTATTGGTCAGGAACTTGGTGTTAGTCAAGCAACGGTATCTCGGACTGTGGATAGAGTTGTGAACAGCATAGTTGCACAGTCGAACGAATGGATCAAGTTTCCAACTACAAACCATGAACTGATGGAGGCCAAGCATGTATAAATTTCCGACAGCAATTGGTGCAATTGATTGTACACAAGTAGGAATCCTGAAACCAAATTGCCATGGAGATGAATGTATCAACCGAAAAGGGAAACCTTCTTTAAACGTGCAAGCCACTTGTGATGCCAGAGAGATGTTCACAAGTGTTGATATCAGTTGGCCTGGATCAGTGCATGATTCCAGAATATGGAGAAATTTACAGATTAGATCACAACTAATAAATAAGGCGATGACGGTTATGATACTGAGCCATGCCTTATGACTCCCTTCAGAAATCCTACTCCAGGTGCAGAAATAAATTATAATAAGCATTTAAAACAAGAATGAGTTATACTTGAATGCTGTTTCGGCCAATTAAACGCCGGTTTCCTATCCTACAGTATGTTGCTTGTATTGTACTCCATAATGTTGCGAAGAGATGGGCGATCCTGACTTTGAGTTAGTTTAACAAGACCCAGATGAAGATGAAGGAAATCATGAGAATGACGAACTTCCTCACCGCCAACTATGTCAACCAATAAGAAGAAACTTGAGTATTATAATAAATAGTTTTACTGATTAAAGTGGATTTATAAGCTATAATAAGTTTTATTTTCGTGAACATCATAAGTTACAGGTGGCTTCTGACGCTGCATCATTTCTAATTTCGTTTTATAATACTCTTGTTGTAAAATACTTGATTGGTACTGCTGTAATAGCACAAGACATTGCAGTTCTTTTGTAGTTAACCCTTTGGTTTCCTCAGTTTCGTATTTCTCTGTTTCTAATTTTCTTTTTGGTGGCACTGTCTTCTGAATTGCTGGCGCTGTAATACTAACTGTTTGCTCACTGCGCTCGGTATATAGTTCACTACCTTCTTCTTGAACACTACCAACCTGAATGGTACCTCTAATTTTTCCAATTGTAAGATTACAGTCACCTTCCATAGCATTCAGCAACTTTCTTTCATAATCTAACAATTTAATTGCTTTATTACCAGTTTTTTTTAGATCTGTTTTTTTCTTCAATCTTGATTTCATGTTGCTGAATTTTTTTAATAAGCCTTTAGTATCTAATGGTTTACCGAATGTTGATTCGTATTTTTTCAACATCTTCTTAAAGGCATATTCCTTTCTCATTTTTATTTTTGGAACTTGTGACTTTTGCAAAATAATGGGAGCAATGGCAATTTCATCTGCGATGAACTGCAGGTCGTTGCCATTATTTTCTACAGTTTCGTCATCACTTGAGGATGACATGCTTATTTATTTGATAAAAAACTGTATCCAGTAAAAATACGGAACGGTCTGTGTAAGCTCTGGAGTACAACTGTCAGTGATGCTGAGTGAACGAACTCCCACGTCAACTACAAGCTGGAACAAGTCAGGATATGTCGCTCAAGATAAAAATACCAGTCAACCATTTACTTCTTCTTGGAGGATATCCTCGCGAGTATAAGTTAATCATTATGAATATGAAAACAAGGATATGCTTATACTTCTACCTTTTTCTCCAAAGCAAGACCTTATACTTTTACTTTATGCTTCCGAGGATATGCTTCTTTTTTTATTAATACGGCTCATTGTATCGCTTACATGTCTAAAAACTGTAAACTTGGAAAAAATCTAAGGCAGCTTTTTGATAAAATGTTCTAAAAATCTAAAAACACTGATCGCAGCGGAGAAAATATTTTTTGTTGACGCAAATTTGGGAAAGTCAACCTGCAGATCCGTTAATAGCAAAAAACCCGAATCAGAATATTTTTCTCATCAGATACGAAGACGAGATTGTCCATACATGGACGCGTTTAGATACAGCTCTTATAACTCAATGGAATCCTTTTTTACTCAGTATTTTAAAACTAATAAGTGAATGCATACATTTTAAACATAATAAATATTAATATGTGGAGTCAAAGTGGCTAGTTGTAGGTTCACACCTTACAGAGTGAATGGTAAAGTCATTAAAAAACAAAAGGTCAAATATAAGAATGAGTAGTTAAATTGTTTAATAGAATTCCCCTGTTTTCAAAACAAAAATCTCTCAGAACATTGACTTAATGCTAGATTTTTGTGAAGGAAATCGATTTTTTCGACATAATTACCAACAACTGTACAGGGTATAAACGTTATGATAGTCATTATTTAAATGGGTGATAGAGGCGGTTAAAAGAACCAAAACGTTTCAAATAACATGCGGGACAAAACGGCATTATTTAGAGAAAAGCGACTTCAAAGTAAAATAAAATCTGACAACGCCGCAATGCCAGACGCAAATTAAGACGGAACGCAATGTAAATAAAGGAGTTTGGGCTCTTAGGTCTTATTTCATTATTTGATAATGTACTAAAAAACCGACTTGCCATGTGTGAGTATTATGGAAATTCAATATCCCGTCTCGCGTAAAAGTACATTCGTCCGTCGCTAGAATGTTTTTGAAAAAATCCGGACTGTCAATGTTTTTGTGCAAAAGCCACAGACAGAATGTTAGTCTGCGAGGATAGTCTTCTGGTAAGAAGGCCTGCACTCGTTGAACATGGTAGAGATAAAGCAAATTTTCCCATAGGATTCTATGGACTATGGTATGGGATAGTCCTACGCGGCGGCCAAATTCCCGAGTGCTGATATCTGCATTGATTTCCACGGTATTTAAAATTTGTTCCTCCTGCTCTACAGTAACCTGTCTTTCACGAGTGCGAATATTAGTGGGCTGAACACTTCCTGTATCTCGAAGTCTTTGGTACACTTGCACAAATGTCCTTCTGTCTGGGTGTACCCGTTGACGAAATCTGTCGCGATAAATTTGAGCTGCAAGATTAGAATTCTGATGAGCTTCACCGTAAACTAACAACATGTCGGCGAACTCTTGATTCGAGAACATTGTAATTAAACACTACGGCGTACGCGAACAATAACTAACCACTGTTACCGTTTGCGATCGATTACAGGTTCGATACGAGTGATGATGACCGACGCGCTGTTGTCATGTGTGTTTTAAATATTTAATTTAATGAAACTTACTTACTTACTGACTACAAATTTTGGCTTAACTTAGAAAAACTTAATGCCATTTATTTGTTAATTACCTAATTTAAAAACGTTTTAGATTAGATTATAAAAATTGGTAAGGTTGTGGTGATGGTGGTCGATATAAAGCACTTAAAGTTGTAAACTATAAAGCCTTTTAGACAAAAATCTATTGACTTTTGGACCATGGGTCATATGAACTTTTTGACTTGTTTTGACCCCCCTATTACCCATTTCAATAATGACTACCATAACGTTTACACCCTGTATAGCCGAATTCACTGTCACTTTAATAAATTTTGAATTGGAAAGATAAGCATCACTCCACTTAATACTTGCAAATGCATGATTTTTACATAAATAATTAAATGGCAAATAAAAGAAACCACTTTCATAATAATTGGTTTTTAATTTTCACGTTATATTGCATATTCAAGCAATTTTCAAATTTTATTATGAGTAGTTTCAATAGACGACTGTGATTATGGTATAACTACCATATTAAAAATAACTTAAGTGAAAATAGTATTGCCGGATAGAGATTGTTTTGATACTGCGATCATTTACACGGATATGGTTATACAGGGAAAGCCAAATTTGTCTGACGGCTTGACTTCAATCTGTACGAGAGAGAAACGCGAGGAGTGTGTACCCACACATGCTAGAAGAAGGTAGAAGCCAGCTTCTTCAGCGAAGATCATCACCACGTTGTCTAGCGACGCAAAAGGTCGTGCAATATGCCGCGTTGCCAAATATGTTACACCAGAAAATGTTAGCACAGGCTGCTACAATAGGTTACGTTACTGTCAAACCGACAGAAAGAGGTCTGTTCGAACATTTGATTTAATATTTTGTTTTCATTTTGATTAGAATTACTTATTTCAATTTTCATGCGACTTAGTGTTTTAATTTATTTCAGAATTATCTTTGATTTCCACTGATGATGATAAAATCAACACAACCCGAGCTATTGTTATATTTTGCGACAGCACTGCGGTCGGAAAATGTAACAAATAACAATACGAGCTAGATGGGTACTGACCAAAATCACTCAACTATGATCATGAAGATGGAAACTTTTCCTTGGAATGTACAACATGCGGTGTTATCTAATGAACCAATGATGCAATGTTGCAGAATTTGTGGCAATCCTGACTTTTCATCTTAACCTAAAATGGAGCGCCATTAGAACCGATCAGGAATTAATCTAAACAGATTTGACACAATTCATAATCCAAAAATGTGTACGCTCAAAACAAAACCATTATTTGGGCGTAAAGACAGTAGTACATATACTCTCTATATGCATATGGCTACGCTGCAAACCGCTGCGTCAGCGTTGCTAGGCGTCGCGGTGATGGGATTCGCTATCCAGGCGGCTTCTGTCTCTTTCTAACATGATGTATGTCTATCCACACTTGCCTCTCATATACATTAAACTCACGCCATCAGATAAATCTGGTTCTCAGTGTAAATAAGACTAGATAGAGGTAGAAATAATCAAACGAAGTTTCGAAATAAGGGCACAGGTTCAACCACCTGGACCCTCAAATAAAAATGAAAAATTATAGTTTCTATTCCCCTATTACAAAATCACAATAATGAACATTTGTTGTTCTCTTTAGCTCATTATATCCAGGGATAATCAAATTTTGAAGTAACTTGAGAAAATGCAGATATTTTATTCGCTGTGTGCATGATTATTATTTTTGTAGTTTGTCTACTATTTATAGACAAAGTTAGCGCGAACTACAAAACTACCTTGGACTTATTGTGAAAGTGACTTGTAATTACAATAATTTTGAAACCTATAAAATAGCTGCTGGTTATCCTTGCTGATTCACACGATTTGTAATGATCATCCCAGTGCGTTTTAGTCGTGTATCCAACATCCAACATGCTCTCGTATTAGATATTATTATATTGGATATTGTCACAGATACTGAGAGAATAAACACGTTGTTTTAAGAGTAGAGACGAACCAATTAACTTGAAATTTATAATAGAAAATAAGTATTACTGACCTGGTTGAAACTTCATGGTGATTCCTACAGAGGTGTCTTTTCTAAGTCTGCAAGGGGGCTTGTTACATCCTCCAACTTGAATTCGCTCATTGAGGTTATCTATGGTTCTTTCTGCAACAAAAAGTAAATATCTGAGACGAAAACCAATAATATAGAAGCTTAGGGTGACATTCACAAACATCACTTCAGGGTCCCTTGATACTTAAGAAACCCTTAATGGCTATTTCGTGTTTCATAGTCTCTGGGATAAATCTGTTCAGTTTCGATGATGAACAAGAGTTTCAGGCACGATATAGATTCTCAAAAGTCAAAGTAAGGGCCGTATCGTCAGTCGTTCCTACAATTGTAGGATGCCTTTCATAGTCTTCCCTCTCCTTCAGAAAGGCTGGGATATTATTTATAGATGTCTACTATTCCCTGTTAGCGTCAGTGCTCTCCTATTGTCAGGCTATGTTTTCTTCTGGAATTGTACGAAATTTCAGGCTATATATTAGACGGTATAGATCAAATATGAACAATTTGATACAAATAGATATTTGTAACATAACCTCAAAACAGAGCGCTGAGACGGAAGAGTAGAAAACAATGAAAATCAAGAAGGCCATAACCCTTTCATTTGTTGGGTCAGTCTCAGCTGATGAAGGGAGACCACATCCAGTTGCTAGTATCTTGTATTTCCTTTCGGTATTTGACTTCCTTGTCCTGTAGATGTGGAAAATGTACCAGAGATTTGAACTTCTTCCCGTTCAAGTGATTGTAAAAATATCCGCATGTTTCCACACCTAAGCTATGCACTCGGTTATCTTCCAAAACAAAGAAATTAATGATGACGGATCCCTTGAATACTAAGAACTCCGGACGTAAACTCACTCCACTCTCGGAATGTCCAAGTCGAGGGTGGGTGTTCCCCAGGGATCGTTCTTGGCTCCGACACTGTTTCTCTTACATATCAACGACCTCCTTTCCTGCACGATCAACAGAATCCACAGCTTCGCTGATGACAGCACTCTACATACAGGAATTCAGAGTGACAATCCGATCTCTACCGCTGAGCTGGAAAAAAGAAGACTAGCTCTGACAAGAGACCTGGAGACTATCACTGCTTGGGGACGCAACAATCTTGTACAGTTCAATGCTTCCAAAACACAGTACTGTACTTTGACGAACAAAAAGCGTCCTAGCGCTCACCCGGTTTCGATGGATGGCCGAGATCTGCCAAAGAGCCATTCATTTCGGCTGGTCGTAATCCAGATTACCGAGGACCTGATCTTTCACGAACACATCTCGTCAATAGCTGCAACTGCTGGGAAAAAGCTAGGCTATTTGTTTAGGACTAAGAAGTACTTTTCTCCGCATGACGTTCTCACTCTATACAAGGCCCACATAAGGCCTAGCCTCGAGTATTGCTCACACGTTTGGGGTGCTGCCGCCCCGACTACATTATCCATGCTCGATGCTGTCCAGAGGAGGGCGGTCCGACTGATCGATGACTCTTCTCTAATAGACAGTCTCGGGACTCTTTCGCACCGGCGGGAGGTCGACGATCTAGCTCTTTTCTACCGCTACACCAATGGGCTTTGCTCCTCAGAGCTCTCTTCGATGATGCCGCCGCGCGATGTGCCTGCCAGACAGACCCGCCTGACTTTGGCGTCCCATCCTAACCGTGTCGAACTTCGTACATCCAGAACCGGTCGATACGACCGCTCATTTGTCCCGAGGGTGTCGAGATTGTGGAACAATCTACAAGAGGAAGCTTTTCCCAGGTCTACTAACCTTAGGCAGTTTAAAAATCGTATTAGTAAAATTTCTTTGGGATCATCGTAGCAGCCGCGATGTTCCGGCATTTAGGCTTCTGCCTGCGCGGCTGCTTTGATATAAAAAAAAATACAGGTTTTATATTTTTCCATAGCTTCTTCAGTTGCTTTGAATCGCTTTAGATCACTCTCTGGGAGTTGTACAAAATGCTTATCTTTCCTAGGCTTCTCGCTTCTTTCGTATGTATACACCATCGGTTTTTAAGATTCCATAATGTCTTTATATTCTTCAATTAGGCTGCATAATACGAATTTCTCAGCATCTGAATAGTATCAGTCCTCTTGATATGTGTGACTTCAAACACAAATGCCAAAACCATAAACAGCAAACAGGTTAACAGAAATTTGATTTAAATTTGCCAGTCATGACGTTGACAATTTCGAGTACCTTAGGGTGACTTCATTGAGATACCCTCAAGTATTCTTGTGTGTGACGATTAAGAATACGACTGTTAGTTCAGACGCCACTTTAGATAGCCCAAAATATGTGGCAGATATTTAATAGATCATGAATAGGAGAATTATATAAAAAATTCGTACGTTTTAACGGGTAAAATGTTCCTTATCATCTACAGGATGTAGATCAACACAGTAAATAAACGGGTAACATGAAACAACTATGTAGAAAACTGTACTACCAAAGATATAAGCAAGAACAATGCCAAGGGCGAAATGGGCAAGGAAGCTGATAATAGCCTATTGTGTATCGTGAACTGAGCGTGAACCATTATACAAATATCATTGAAATGAATGCTTATATAAACCGAACACTACCTTCAATGGATACGTAATGTTCCATGGCATTTACATTTTAGGGGCAGAATTATGAAGTTATCTAGTCAAAAATACTGCTAGTTTCACTTGCATATAATATTTACTTAAGTGCGACGTCTAGGCGTGGTCTGGGAAACAGCACTGAGACGGCTAGACGACACAATTGCGCTTGCACGTCTTATTCATCCTTAGTGCAAAAAATGATAAGCATTCGTTGACCTCTGTATTATTAAAACGTGCTCATTTTCAAAAAAATAAGATCTCTACACTCATTCGTCATGGACAAACTATTTGAGGCAATTTTGTCCTAAATTCAGCTTGTT
Organism: Acanthoscelides obtectus; assembly: GCA_963669975.1. NCBI lineage: Eukaryota > Metazoa > Arthropoda > Insecta > Coleoptera > Chrysomelidae > Acanthoscelides > Acanthoscelides obtectus. The sequence goes on from CAVLJG010000006.1 coordinate 78,046,160, forward strand.
ATATTTATCTAATAAATATAACTTAATTTGCAAGTTTCAACTATTTGCCAGTCAATAACTCGTGGAGCTTCACACATTGGATTTTGAACCTTCCTCTGTAGACGTAAGACTCATACTACAAGTGTAAAACTTTATACGCTGGCTCTCTCATCGGATTTCGACGCTATAGTTCTACTTTTAAATAATGTGTAAAATATTGGTGTATCTACCTAAAATGTTTAATAGGCTCACAAAAACAATTTGGAATTACGTGGTAAGAGTCAATCTACATGTTCTTTTTTTTCATATTAGGTTTTAAATGAATTCACCTTGTAATATAGCGAACTGGAATTGTAAATTATATTATTGAAAAAACATGGGATAATTCGATTGTTATGCATTTCCTGTAGGCCAGTTAAACAGGTCATTTGTGTAGATTCACGGGTACCATTCACACGCGCCCACAACTTAACATATGACATTCATTCAACTGTTAATGATTGCTCATGTCTATACAATTAAAAATACACGAGTTCGCCCCAAGGCATCAGTAATTATTTTATGTTGAATGGTGCGTTTACTTCTTTGTTAATATATGGATACAGGTGTGAAAAGTGAACGCTGGACGTTGATCCATGGCATGATCGATTTTTTTTACTTTCTAAAACCGCGGGTGATGTAGCACTTATTCTTTTACAAGGTGGTCTTGCTGCTGCTAATTCTGAGAACTAAACTTCCGATGGATACCAGAAAATGAAACATGTACACTACGAATGATTTTTGTCCTTCCTCTGACGTTGTCTGGTTTTTGGATCTAGATCTGTCAAACTGTCGAATTGATGCTATGACTCAGCTGAAGACCTCTGAAAAGGTCTGACAGGCAACTTCCCTCGTTGTTGTTCATTATGAAATGTTCACTTTTATATTGCTAAGGAATACCTCAATTCGTCAGCATAACGAGTATATCCAATATAATCCAATCAAGAAATTAAACTACAACAAAGTGAAATGCTGGGAAATTGAGTTGAAAATGGAGAAAAATATAGAAACAACCTACTAAGAATTCCTCTACAGGTAATAATCGTTAGCAAAGCTACTGCATTTTTCCATGTTCTTATGTATAAGTTTCGAGTAGTTGACAGTTTGAGGTTACACATGGTTATGCCCAAAACAGGCTCACCCAAAGTTTCGGGGATCATTCTATCCCCGAATTGCAGAAACGTAGTTAAGATGAAACAATTAAAGAATTAAATAAAGATAACAGAGACATAACATAGGAGAAAGTGTCGTCAAGTAGGTTCACTCTGCAGTTCCTAGACAAATCTGTCATCAAGACATCCTTACAGTTAGGATCAATACTCTATAGTCCCCACTCATTTAATAACGCGAACGCTAGTTTCTTCCCTGTCCTAAGTACCGACCATCAGCCATGATGCTTTAACTCGAGAACGAGAACGCCGGCCATGGAGTCAGCCGCACACAGTCTGGCGCATGGAGGTTACCATCGTCCCGATCGACCGCGTATTCCGTCTATAAATATTTCTGTTTTTAGGGCAAATGTACGGGGAATTCTAGGATGTGTAAAATTGCGTAAAATTATCGAGGTTGGAAGAGTATAAACATACTGCCATCAAAAAAATGAGATACACCATCCCCTATCCTATACAATCCCCAATCCCCGATTTTAAACCACTACAAAAAAGATTCTGAAAATGATCAGGAGCTTCTGAAACATCATAAAGCAAAGTTTGAACGATTTGTATTTTTTCGGTTCTTGCTCTTTACGCCGTAGCCACTGGATCGATTTTATAAGACTAAAAGGCTTTTTCGTCATTCGCATAGTAGTTATCTCGTGTGTGAGCGGTACTTTCCATATTATAGACGGGCCAAGGATTAGCGAGCAGATAGACTGACAGAGAAACTATCAGACCGACTGACAAATCGACAGACTGACAGACCGACAGTTGTTTGTATATGTGATATAACATCTAAAAAACATAATACTTAATGTTTCGCGATTACAATACTTCCTCGCCAGTAGCCGTGGAAAGTGAAAAGAGAAGTGCCAGGAATAGGCAAAAAAACACTATGTATAGACGTCTATAATACGAATTTATTATTTCTAGTCAAAAAATCTACTTTAAGTTTAATCGATGTTGTATTGACGTTATTGACTACAAAAAATTACCTTTTTTTACTGTTAAATTAAAACTGGATAACAACTACTAGTTTTAGTACATGTATTGGTAGTGTTGATTATTACAGCAGTACTATTTTTTTATTTGTAAAATGAGAGAATTACATCCGGGTACCCATGCTTTGGAACGCGACTACAAGAGCTTTTGAAAACAAAAATTTTATTTTATATTTTGTTTTTTCACGTTTGCTTATGGTAACGTGAATATGAGTGTGAAGAGTCCACTTGGAAAATGGATTTCCGGAGTGTTTTAAAAATAGTAGTTTTTTGGCATAATATGAAAATTTGATAACTACATCAAAATACGTGTTTAAATTATTGGGGAAATATCCCGTCTCACATATGAAACTGACACTAGAACTCTAAAGATTCGCAATATTGTTTCGTCATTTTTAATGAATAAAGCTGAACAAACTATGAGTATTTGAATGTAATTGTATACGTTTTGGACAATTTAGGTAAACCCGTATACAAAAAATTCCACTGTCCTTCGGTCAAGGAACCGTTAATTGAACATTCCTTATCTCTGAACATATAAAGCCAAGAGATATATCTGAATATTTTGATATACAGGATGAATCGAGCTCAATCTTCAGAAATCGTAACAGCCAAGTAGTTGGCAAAATCAAGACAAAGTGACTAAGAAAACGGCCTTTCGCAATTCAGAATCGATTTAGTTTTTCATGACCTTATTTGAAGTTGTATCGTCTCTTATAACCCACCATTAACTTTATTTATTTTAAATTTTATTCTATTCTGGACTTTAACAGAGGCAATTCACAGTTCTTAATTTCCAATTCAACATATGAAATATTATTCATGTCCTTAAACTCCAATTATTTCAAATTTGCTAAGTTGTCCTGACTTCAACAAGTGACTAAAGTGTGAAAGTATGATATACTCCTCTACCTAATTGATTTATTTATTTTTGCCTTGGTGTTCAAGAATATTCATCTTCATATAGTTAAAAAGGAAATCATCAAGGTGTACAACATCTTTACAGAGTGCATTTCTCGTAATTCAGCAAGACAAAATGTAGGTCGAATCACACGTCAGGTGAATGCGTCCTACTTTTGCCTTGGTTGAAAAATGTTATAACGATCAAATAATATTATTCACTTACAGCACGACCAAAACGATACTAAAAACGCAATTTTGTTTATAATTTACACTCGCTTCATAAACAGATTTTAGAAGCCGCCAAGTCGATTTACTTAGCATTTACCATGAATCCAAACTCTTTTTTAGATTATCTTCAATAAAAAATAAATCCACATTCTAAAAATGTATTTGACTATACCCAAAGGAACCGATAATTCAAAAATTTATATTCCTTGTATAAAATATCGCTTATTCACTACTAACCTGAGACAAAGCCATTATTTACCGCTTTCATACTCGTATAAGTAGAAGTTACATCGCTCACCTAGGTAGATAATGATAATGAAAAAATACCTAGGTAAATAATGCATAATGATTTGATTCATGAACCGATCTTCTTCAACTTGTTGGGCACAGAATTGCCACTGATATTAAAAACTTGTCCCACTTTTGAATATTACTAATTGTTTATTTACTACAAGTGACAATGTCTATTTTATAAATGAAATTATTGTTGTTGATTTTTCTTATTTATTCCATTATTTTGGCATATTGAACCGTCCATGCTACTAAATGGTGTATTTGAAAATTACCGGAGAACGAATGATGTGTGGACGTAAATCTATCATTGTCGGACTCTATCATGTAGCGGGAACGTCCCTATCCTGCGCACCGTTCTGTGATGAATACATTGCGTCGGCTTCATTCTGACAGTGTTGTCAGACGTAGAGGAGATTCTCAGATATAGCATATATTTCAAGGTTTAATCAAACTAAATGTAGTAATATACAATAGTGGAGGCCATTGCCAATAATGTACTATTATAAATGTATATTAAGAATATCCACATATCCAAAAGATAAGATTTATACTTGATATATCACACACATTTTGAGAGGCAGAAACCGTTTGGAAGAATGACCAAGAACTTAAAAGAATATAATAACAGCATGAGGGTTGGAGGTTACCTGGTCTAAATAAGAATTGTTCTAGAAATGAGATTATTAATTTGAGGGGAGGATATTCTTGGATCTGAAGCAGATCCCTCGATAACACCCTCCACGTTGATGAGAAAAAAGATGAACACCTATCTACGACAGCTGATATTTAATACTAAAAATAATTTTCTCGACACATACTGGGTATTCATTTGAAAACTTCTCACCATGGATTTATCGAAAATCCCTGATTAAAAGAAGAAACCCGGAGACTCGTCAGACGATTTGTCAAGGGGATACCTTTTCAACCAAAAACTACTTCATCTCCTTTCACCCTCTGCCCCCAGGGCCATCCCCTTAAACATTTTAAATGACAAGGGGTTATCGAGTAATAACTTGTTTGAAAAGTCTTTTAAAGTCCTTTATTTTGACGTTCGATTTTTTAAAATGGTTCAAATCGTTTTCAAGAAAATTGGAAGATACTTTATTGATCATTTGCTCAGATAGAAAACAAAAACACACGAAAATATACTTTTTAATGATATAGGCGATGTTAAAATGTCTGACGGACATTTTCAAAAACATGCTGTGTGATATCATGGCAGCTTTCGGTGATGCGTTGACGAAGTTCATCCAAACTTTCAGGTTGGGGAGTAAACACAATAGATTTCAAATGGCCCCATAGAAAAAAGTCTAATGGCGTCCAATCAGGAGATCTAGCAGGCCATTCTTTAAGCCCTCTTCGCCCTATCAATTTATCTGGAAACTCGTCGACTAGCCATTGCCGAACCGGAAGAGCATAGTGAGGAGGAGCGCGGTACAATAACAGTTGAAAATATAAATCGAAACTCTACAGTGGCTATTTAGATTTAGAGTAACGACACTAATTATGTAACATGTAACTGTGTGTGTGAATTTCGCGATATACAAAGTATCTCCGAAATTCCTGATCTGATCGAAGATCTGAAGCAAGGTTAAAATGAATAGAGTAAAAAACATGAGAAATGCAGAGAGGAGACCATTCTTGAACCACAAAACTAAAAACATTGTGTAATGGAATGAGAATATATTCATGTACAAAATATCCATAATGATCTGACAGATACAAATTCAGCAGGTTGTATAACCAACTAATTTGAGTAGTAGAATAAGATGCCAAGTACTATAACGTTTAGACGTTGATAAACGGTTCAGTGATCCCTTTTTAACTACTAAAGACCAAAATCTTGAAAATGGGATTAGATGCAAATCATAGTGATTAATGGGTAAAAATGTACAAAATTGTGCCTAGCAATATGGTATATCCATTCACACCACTACTGAAGATCTGTAATTTTCGGTAAATATGCCACAAGTTGAGTTCATCTTGTATAGATGAGTACAAGCAGACGAATTTTGGACCAATGTCTAGACCCACGCGCAAATTATCATTATTATCTTCTCTTAAAAGAGGAGGTTTGCTCTACTTACCAACTCCGCTACATGGTTTGACCTGTGTGGCAGCCCCAAGAGCAACCAAGGCAGCGAAGGCAAAGACGGCCAATAGCACCCTCATCATTTTCAAGCGGCGTCAAGTCGGCAAGATGTTAACCCTCCAGCACTACTTTGCAGCGGGTGTTATGGAGCTTTCTCTTGGTTCGTTGGTCAGGTACCGCTTAAGTATGCATTCACGTTACCTTCGACGTGCGTTTCTGGTCAAGCACTACGTCTCGCGGCTTCCTGGTACCGAGCTCGTTTGTATTCTGCGATGGTACCACGGTGGGTTCCGACGCAGGAAGGGGATCTGCAGGTGGGATGCGCGCTTTAACACCGGTGAAATTTCGTGAAGGAAAATCGGTGGTGCGGTGTATACAGGGTGGTTCTTGGAAGAGGAATCCTGGGTATCCCTAAGATCACCAGGAGAGAAGCCCTATTTATACCGCTGAAATTTTGTGAGGGAAAATCAATATACAGCATAGGAACAATAAAACACCAGATACAAGGACGGCATTAGCTGACGGAATTTCATTAATAAGAACTGGTACTTGCAAGGTGGTTGAGGAGTACATGAGAGTACTAGAAGGTATACTGCGATAGCACCCTGGGTTCCGCAGAGGTACAATTATAGAAACAATATGTGAAAAGCGGGCTGTACGCCTGCTATAGTATCATAGGTTACACAGGGAGGAAATTATGGAACCAACAGCTGGAAGGCTGGTTTTTCGCATATGAAATTTGGTGAAGAAATTACAGTTCAGAAGTATATGGTAGACAGTATACTTTACATACTCTGGGTTCCGCAGAGAGGGAATCATGAAACCAATAGACGGGTAGCCGGCCTGACGCCTCTGTACTTTTATGAAGAGAAGCCGGCACATAATATGATAGTTTAGAGGTGTAACATTACAGGTTCCAGTAGAGTTCAGCAGGAAGGGAATTACGGAACCAATAAGTGGTGGACCTGCTTTACCCCTGTCAAGTTTGAGATACTGGTCGGTCCAGAAATATATGGTTTAAGCATATTTATTTGGTGATACTCTGGGTTTTGCATAGAGTAAGAGAACCATGGAACCAATAGGTGGGAAGCCGGATTTAGGCTAGTGGACTTCATGAAGGGAAACTACTATACTAAATGGAGAAGTATACAGGGTGGGAAACTACTATACTAAATGGAGAAGTATACAGGGTAGCGCATCGAAAACGAAACAGACGCAAATGGAAAGGGGGGTCGAGTGATACCTTATTTTAGAGGTATTTCAATTCCCTTTATAATGATGTAAAATACATGAGCTATAGTTCAGTAGTTTTGAAGATTTATTGATTTAAAGCTTAAAGTACACTTTAATAGGTACATCAGATTAGCTTGTACTACTTTCAGAAGAAATTTGACAAAAAGAATTTACTTAATAAGTAAATGCTTTTCTTCACTATGCCCATGGTTTGTTTATCATTTTGTTGTTGAAAATAGCTATAGGAGCGTTTTTTGTGGCAAAAAAGTTATTTCTTGAAGAAAGATAAGGATGCGATTGATTTGACCAAACTTTGTTGCTAAAATATCTTGTAACGCTTTATTACATAAATTAACCATGGTATATTCCACAGCAGAAAGAGTTGAGATTATCGAAATATTTTTCGGAAATAATCAGTGCGCTAATAGAACAGCAGAAATATTTAATGAGCGACATGTGCATCGAAAATATGTTCTAGAACTTGTAGCTAAATTTCGGGAAACTGGGTCAGTCGCCAATAAAAAACGCAACATTGAAAATCCCATAAGGAACGAAGCAATAGAAGTGGGGGTTTTAGGGCTAGTTTATGTAGATCCTACGTTAAGTACCCGCAAATTGGAGACTGTGTGTGGTGTTAGTCGACGTACTCTCCAACGGATTCTAAAGGCCCATAGTTTTCATCCGTATAAAACTCACATTCACAAGAACTTAATGAAGACGATTTTGATCGGCGATTACAATTTTGTGAAGATATGAGTGAGCGAATTATAAACGATGAACATTTTCTATTCAACACTTGCTTTTCCGACGAATGTTCCCTACTGAACTGAAGTACATTAATTTTATATCATTATAAAGGGAATTGAAAGACCTTTTAAATAAGGTATCACTCGACCCCCCTTTCTATTTAAGATTTTGGGGGTGGTGTCACCCCCGCTTAGGGGGCTGCACGTGCTAACGTGATTTTTTGCCAAACTTGTGCCCCCCTCGAAAACAAAATCGACGGGTCTGAGCGTTTTCCAAAAAAAAACTGAGCTGCCAGTTAATGCGTCTGTTTTGTTTTCGATGCGCCACCGATGTATACGTACTTTGAGTATACCCTTAGGAAAAACCATTGTTATACATGGGAAATCATTTCTTGGCAACAGCGCATCGGCTCGTCTACTTTCATCGCTATTCGTACATATTTCCTACCGTTAACCGCAGACCTGTATCACGAATGAGAATAATAGGCAGATACGCTGTGTTGCCAATTTGAGTAGAGCTTCCCGAATTGTGGGGAATTTAGAGTTAACTGTTGATTCATTCAAGCTTTTAATCAGCATGGCCTAGACGTTAGAACTTCATAAAGATAACATTGAAGCTGAATGCTGCTGGAGTATAGTGTTTCGAATATTCAAAGCGGAGCGGGACACTATACTCGTTCAATGGGTCATCAAGCCACAGTCTTTTCAACAAAGAAATTATTTTACGAAAATGCGTTATATTTTTACGATTTTGTCGTCACCGAATCTCTGTTTCTCAAAATGTACGTCTATTGTAGAATTTTCAGCAAACTAAGCAAGAAACGTGATCTAGTATTTACTCAACATTACGGATTTCTCGAAATACATTAAAAAATGTGACCTAGATACCTCACTTGCCCCAAGCTCTTTAAATATAACACCTTAAACCAGGGTTACCAGGTGCTCAGACACGTTGATTGTCACGTTATTGTCACGTTGTACTGCGCAAGTCAGCAAACAATCTGGCGTAATAAACGTTAGGAATCATCAGGTATTGCCAGATTCCCGAATACCGGGCACCATAGTAACCGTTATAGTTGTCCTTCAAAGTTGTCAAATCGCCCCTATGGCGCAAATTCGCCACACCAGGCAACTGTGCTATAAACAAACCCTGTTTATCACTACTATTTGATAGTCATATGGTAGTTGTAGCCCTATCTAGCGGTCCATGATTTCTCTCAATACTGTTGTATCTCTACTGGCAACAAGAATAGGGATTACAAAATCATTTATACAACAATATACAAACATGAAAAATATGATTTGAACCATGAAACATTAATACAATTTCAAGGATTTGAACTTTTTTCATTTTTGGAATACTCTTATGTGGAATCCGCAGCTATTTTTCCCGAAATTTGGGTAGACTTAGATTTCTTAGAAATATGACATACTGGTATCGGCAACTCTGCGAATGGGAGAAACAAATCGCATTTGTTAAGCGCATCCGTCTAAGCGGTAGGCGCCAGCGCCCGTTCTGCCATCTCTCTCTTTTATCACTCTTCTACTTTACCCCGTTGTCCGTCACACTCCGACGCTGCCACATAGGATCCTACAATCGAGTGTCTTTCACGCACCTACATACTTTTGTATATTTCCATCTCTCTTCCTCGTCATAATGTATAATAATGTTTTTTCTCAAGGTGTATATATGATAGTGCCTTGGGTTCAGCCGAGATGGAACCATTGACCCACAGGCGAATTTGATGATAGAGCTTCGCAAAGAGGAAACCAGAGAACTGTTGCCATCTTTATGTCTGTGAAGTTTCATAAAGGAAAATCGGTATAATGATCATCGGCCCAGAGATGAATAGCTTCAGCAGTGCTTTGAATAAGTATTTTGTGATAATACCCAGGTTCTGGAGGGAGAATACCATGGAACCAATATGTGGGAGGCAGAGAGCAGAGAGAAAACCACAGAATCGATAGGTGAAGCGCCAGGTTTATTTATGTGAAGTTCCATCGAAGAAAATTGATGGTGCAATGCTTGTATACAGGATGGATACCATATAAAGGGAGACATCAGATGGGGGGCCGGGAAGAAAATTGTTAGAACGCTGCTTCAATTGTTCAGAGTGATTTTGAGTTATTTGAGTACCACCAGGCGGAAGGTCATCTTCAAAATCATAATAAAAATCATGCTGGGCCGATTTATGCGTATCGACACACCTGATAGCACTAAAACATTCTTTATCTGTCCTATTATCTATCATGTCTTTTATTGAAAAATACAATTAACTAAACATTATCAGCTTGTTATACCATAAACTAGTTTTACTTGGACTTACGACGACCGATTACTGTAATAGACAACAATAGTAAGTTGGTCACCAGAAATGAAATGCATATAACGAATAAACACTTTTTCTGTTTTTTGAAGCTTGTATTTACCTTGAGCTACTCATAGTATGTGGGAAAAGTCTTAAAACTGAATTTTGAACGAGTTAAACTTAACCAAATGGGCTGAAATTTTATAGACACGTTTATGTCGCGTACAATGAATTGAATGCTGCCATTTTGAATCTAATATGGCGGGTGCTACAAAATGGCGCCTTATCTTTCTATTAATTGGATATCAAATGAAATGATGAGAGAAATAGGTACAATAAGTAAAGCGACATCACTCTAAATCCAACGTGGTTGTCTAATATAGCAATGTGATATTACTATGTCATGGAATTAACCTAATTATGGAGTCGGGCCATCAGAACTTTGCAATAAATCGGCACAAACCCATCGAATTGGGACTCGTTTGATTTTTCTTGACAAATAGTTGATTATTATAGAAAATAAATACTCGTCTATAATAACCATACCAAATTTCAGCATTTTAATATTAGATAGTTCGCAAAAATGTAGGCACGCTTCATGTGTCTATTGAACAAAGATACTTGATCTCTATTCGTCCTTGTCCGTCAGAGCGGTCCGTGGGACCTTCGCTCTTTGCGGTCAGTAAGTTTGTCAGGTCTGGCATCCCCGCCAGAAAGTCGTTCCATCGCTCAATGCGGAATTCATGGAGAGCATTTCTTACTTCATGAACAAGATTCGTCGCTCTGCAAATGTCATCAGGATGACAAGACCTTTTCGCTTGCTTAATTGCAGCCCTTTTGTCAGACATTTTTTGACGAATGTCTGCAGAGAGAAAGATACTTGATGTAAGTACGTCTCCTGTATCCACGTATTATATGATTCATATCGATAGAAACCTTATTAAATAAATGAAATGAGAAGTTTTATGATATCAGTTATACAGGATGTACAAGATAAGGATCCTATGCATGGGGATCTCAAAACCTGTGTGAGACACAGTCTAGTTTAAATTAGGAAAAAGCTGCGTTGTTTGGGGCGTATTTACAAGCCGTTGAGAAACTTGTAAAAATTTCATGGCTTATAAGGGAAAAATGGTGTAACATGCTTCTATATGAAAGCTTGAGATGAAGAAGCTTCAGTGTCCTTGAGAGATTACGAAGTATCAAACGGCATACATATGTCTAATCGAAGAAAGTATTTTTGCATTTTCAATTCGTTTTATTAACAGCTAAAGATAGCTTATTTTTAATATTTCATTGTTTTCTTTCATTTATGTAACTTTAAAACTGCATATGGAAATAATAGTACATTCACGAAGAATTTAAAAAAAAACAACTTGTCTACCGAGTTTGCAAAAATATATTTTGGGTGTCTAGTCGAGGAATGTCAATGTCGCCAACTGTTGTTTACATAGCCAACTTTTATACAGACATTATACAGAGATAATAAAATGTTGAATCATTATGGACAACATATCCTAATGCACATAGATACTCCGGAACATGTCTTGAAGACGTTTCCAGAATAAAAATGAGACTATTTTGCAATTCTAAATGTTGATATTGACCTTGTTCGGCTTCAATGATGAGCGGAAATCACAGTATCCGAAACAGTACTGGAAATTAAATAATTTGAGAGAACGATGTTTTTATGTTAATTTATTAATGCATTAATTCAATGCATATTCTGATTATTTTATATTCAATGATGCATCAAGCAGATCTTGAAAAATATACTATTGTCGTCTTTTTGCATTCTATCCATAGTTTCCTGTCAACTAGAACCGTGGGACCTTTGGAATCTTTTATGTCTGAAGATTTCTGTCAGGTCTGGTTGTCCAGATACCAGTCTGGGAGAAAGTAAAAAAAGATTTTAGGGAAAGAAGGGATGCTTGACCATCGTTAACTATGTTTCAAATTTTTTTTTATCTAGTAAATATATTTTGGAGTTTGGGTAATTGAAAATTTTTTAAACCATATTAATAATGCACAATTTTGCCCCCAGTGTAAACACTGCTATTCCGCTTGACTATACAGGACTTTCCTTAATGATATGCAAATATTTATGGGTGTGAATCTACATAAAAAATTAATGTTAGTTTGCTTTATAAACTATGGTCCAAAAATGTTTCCTTACAAAAACTCGGGGTGTTGAAGTTTTAGGAAACAAATGGAAATTAATTAATATTTTCAGAACCGCTTCAGATATTTTACTGATATTTAGTACCTAGTGGAAGTTAACAAAGTTTCATATTTTTCAAGGCAAAAATAATGTTTAGCTTCAACAGTTGCGTGCTTACGGGTATTGACTTCGATATTTTTGAAGAAAAAATGGTACTCTAATGGTTTTTTGCCAAATAAAAATCATTTTTGAATTCCCCGTTTAATTTAAAATAAATGACCTCTCTTGAATTGTTTTCCTTCGATGCGCCATTTTTGAGTAAAAAAATAAAAACCGTTCTATTGTCCGAGAAAATTAATGTGATAATTGAACAATGCAATTTAGCAATAAATATCTAGTTGCTCTAGAATATGTCACTGGCTTTTGACATCTGACAAGTCTCTGTTATTCAAATCTGTTCGCTGTGACATCTTTTTCATTATTTAGTTTTTACCATCTTGTTAATAATGGTGAATTATTCAAATGCAGAAATGGCGGAAATGCCTTACGTATATGACCTTGCCGACGGTAATGGTGAGCAATCCAGACGAATTTATTACCAGAGATATTCCGATCGTGCTTTGCCAGATACTCGAACCTTTTCTAATATTCGTCGTCTTATTGAGACTGATTCTGTCCGAAAAGGAACATCTGAAGGTAAACCTCTAAATGTGAGAACACCTGAAATTGACGAAGCAGTGCTGCACGAAGTCACAGAACATCCTTAAACGAGTACGAGTAAGATCGCTAGACACTTAAATATTTGCCATCAAATTGTTTGGACAATTTTAGTGGATTTTTTGTTGTAACCTTACCACATTTTAAGAGTACAGGCATTACTTCCTATTGATTTTCCAAGGCGTGTGACCTTTTGTCAGTGGAATCTTTAAAAAATTACACAAAATCCGCAATTTGAATCAATGATTCTGTTCACGGACGTAGCTAATTTTTCTCGAAATGCCGTTCAGAATTCCCACGATAATCATTTGTGGACAGAAGAAAATTCCTATGCGGTAACTGAAACCCATTTCCAACACCAATTTTCGGTTAACGTATGGGCAGGAATTATTGGCAACCACTTTATTGGCCCATTCTTCTTGTCGGGACGACATGACGGACAGATTTACCTCAATTTTCTTCACCAACAGTTGCCTTTGCTGCTTGATGATGTTCCGCTAGTAATAAGAAACAATATGTGGTACATGCATGATGAACTTAAGACTGATCACCACTAAGCTACAGACATAGTTTTCAAAAATGCACCCAAATATGTATGTCGTTTGGATAATTTTTTAATAAAATTGGACATTTTGGCGTCTGACTCACATTCATAGAAACCAAATTAATATATTTAATGTTTTTTGTAGATAGTTTATTCTAAAATGTAACGAAACTACAACAGATATTATCACATAAACGCAAATAATGATTCTATACAAACACGATTCCCTAATTAATATCACAGTTGTTATAATATCGATATGTCGGCGCAATTTACAAAAGTTTCTTGTGGGCCACATCCTACTGCACTGGTACCGTTGCCGCAGTCTCCCCAATTATTACCTAAAAAAAATTCAGTGATAACTAAAACATTAAGGCCATCAAAATTAGCACCCCGCTTTTTTAAAGTTCCTTTTGACTTTACTCTTCTAGGTACGAATGTGATGCTTTAACCGCAAGTTAACTGCAGCTTGACTACCAACCAAAAATTATAAAACTCTAAAAAATTTTCTCCTAAAGTAGTAAACTTAAATAATAATAATAATAATAATCGTCTTTAGTTAAACTGTACAATTTCATACAAAGAAACAAGAGTTGCATATGGTGGCGAAGTTTAGCAACATGGCTACTCTTACACTTAACCACCCATGCGAAAAAAGCAAGTTGTTAAGTAGCAGATATCAAACAAAATATACATATATACATACATACATATACACACATACATATGTAAGTACATGTTGCACCAAGGTTTACTATGTACTTGTACACAAAGGAAGTGAAGAATCATTTAACAATACATCTATAGCAATCTAATTAAGACTATGGATCCAAGCAGATATGAGATTTGACAGCTTTCTTGAAGCAATTCAAGGACATATTTTGGAATTCAGAACTCAAGGCATTGTATAGCACTGTACGTGAAAGAACGCTGGAATAAAGTTGTGGAGTGAATAGGTGTAGTTATCAAATTTGGTAATCTAATATGTCTATGATGAGTATTACGCCTAAAGATTAGCTTTTCTCTTAAGTATATAGGTTTTGACATAAGTATCAGTTTATGACTGAAAACAAGGTAATGATATTTGACAATAATTTTTGTTATCATCCAGTTTAATTCAATAAGACTACCAGAAACATGGTCAAAGCGCCTTAAACCGCAGATGAACCTAGCACAATTGTTTTGCACAATTTGAATCCGATTTCTTGTAATAACATTGAGATACGGATAATATAAAATATCACAGTAGTTGAAAATCGACATAACCAAAGATGAGCACAGTTTTTTCCTTATTTGATAATTGAAAATTGCTTTATTGGCATATAGTGATCTCAGTCTCAAGTAGGTTTTCTTCAAAAGATTTTCAACATGACTGGAGAATCTAAGTTTGAAATCGATTACCACGCCAAGAATTTTAACCTCGTCAACCGGGTACAGTCTTTGAGATCCAATTTTGATAGTTGATTGACTTTTAATTTCCTCAACCAGAGGACCATGTATCGGATACCTATAAAGCTGTAGTCAAACCGCAATGTCTCTCCCTGCTAACATTTGTCGGAAAATTTCTGAAAAGAGGGCTGCGATTAAGCAAACAAAAATGTATTGTCTTCCTGATGACATTCGTAGAGCGACGAATCTCGTCCATGAAGTGAGAAATGCACTCCATGAATTCCACAATGAGCAGTGCTTGAATCAAGTATTCCTCTCTGGAAAGTGGCAAAATCGCTCAGAAACGGAAGGCAAGAACAACTACCACATATTCATGGTCCTGGAGGCATAGTTTTCAGGACTGAGGATAAAGTGGAGTTTTTTGCTGACGTCATGGAAAGGCAGTTCTCTCCCAATTATGATCTGGACAATGACCTTGACGAGGAACGACAAATTGTAAGATCTGTCAGGAGATACTTCAGAGCAAATGGCGATACCAACATCGGTGCTAAGATCGGGGACTCCTTTTCAGAAGATTCTTCTACTGAAGACTCTTCAGATGAATCTCAGCATAGGACATCAACGAAATTCTCTGAGATTCCGTTTTGCACACCAGCAGAGCTCCAAGGCCACATCAAGGACCTAAAGGTGCGTAAAGCACCTGGAGAGGATCAAATCTCCAACAAAGCACTCAAGTTGCTTTCGCTCAACGCTTTGACTTATCTGGTGGCAATAATCAATGCAGTGCTCAGAACTCATTACTTTCCTAAGGTGTGGAAGATCGCTGAAGTCATCATGATCCCAAAGTAGGCAGGTTCGATATTACCGTCCCATTAGCCTGCTGTCAGCTCCTTCTAAGTTCGCTGAAAAGTTGATTTATGAGAATTTCTCGTCAGATCACCATGTGATTCCTGACGTGCAATTCGGCTTTCGGTCTGAGCATAGTACGGAGCTACAGGCAGTTAGACTGGTAGAGCATGTAACCAGGGGGTTCACCCTGAACAAAAGTACTGGTATTTGGTTTTTAGATGTATCAAAGGCATTTGATAAGGTGTGGCACATGGGCCTCTTATATAAGCTCATCCAAAAGGGTTTTCCATTTTGGCTAATAAAACTGTCGAAATCTTTTCTGGAAGGAAGGAAGTTTCGGATCAAAATTAACAATGTGTTGTCGACAACACAGCCCATAAGAGCCGGTGTTCCTCAGGGTTCGGTCTTAGGGCCAATCCTTTATTCACTTTATATACATGACATCACTTGCCCCAGCAACTGTGAAGTCTATCTCTATGCTGATGACACTGCGCTGCTAGCCCAGTCTTGTTCTGGTAACCTGGTTCACAACAGGCTGCAGTGCGGTGGAGGAAGTATTGGAGTGGGCGGATCGGTTGTTGATCAAAATTAATACTGGCAGGCAATCTATTGTACTAAAAAACTTTCTGGTCCCCCTCAGAAATATCAGTATCGTATACCATGGAAGCAATCTGTCTGGTACCTTGGAGTCATCATTGACAAGGGGTTGACCATCTTGTTGAGGTTATTTTTCAACTAAACTGAACCTTAACTTGGTTGTTTTTGTTGCACCAGATACGCTTAGATCTGGAGAGGAACTTGAATAGACAGTAGAGCTAAGTCGAAAGAATTTCTCTGCTTGGTGGAGTTTCATGCATAAAATGTCAACTTTCCGGTGTGAAATTCTTATGGTTTGACCTACAGACCACTATCAGTCAAGTTCTTAGTAAATTGAAAACTGTGGATATGAAAAGTTTTTCCAAGTTCATTATTAAATTCTCAAATCCTCTGTATTCTGTATAGAAGGAAAAGCGTTTAGCCAAGATCACACAACTTAGGCTTCTTTAAGCCACTGGTAGCCTAAAGGTAGCTCAAAGCTGTAACATCCCCAAACTGTTGAAAAAGGTGGTGACGCAACCCAGCGGAGTTTCCCTTACACTAGCCATACAAGGCTAGCGTTCACTCTGAATGGATCCACTGATTGTTAGGATATCTGGGCAGTCGCAAGCCAAGCTTTTGACTGTCTCATCTTCATGTTCACCAACTCAGCATATGGCTGTGTCACCCAATCTCATGTTGCAGAGATGTTTCTTGAGGTGACAGTGTTCTGTCGAAATACCTATGGCAAAACAAAATTGTTGTCTGAACATGGATAATTAGTGTTTTGCTACACTACTGCATTAGGATATTGTGAGGACTTCTCTAGTGAATCAGAAGCCCGACGTATCATCTCACATGTTTTTGAAGACTTCGTGGATGTGATCTTTCAACATAGTTATCACGGCTCCGATAGGTAAAATGCAGACGAGCTTTGGGGCCAGAATTCTAGTATTAGCAGTCATTAGATTGTGCAAGACCCTTCACTCAGGCAACAGTTATGTTGTTACTGATAGAGACACTCGCAGTCTAATACTGTTTACGTTTTGCTACAATAAAGGGTCAGTATTGCCTGTCTGCCAGCCATCCAGATCCTGATATTTCTGCCTGCAAAGTTTCTGCAGGCATTCTGAAAGGCTCGCGTGATAATAATATTCTGTAATTCTATAGCTGCTCATCAGAAACAACAACCTACTTTCGCTGTGATGCGTAATGCATTTCACCAATTGATTTGAATGCCTGTTAGGTTTGCGAGTACTTCATAATGTTTTTAAACTGATGAGAACCGTACAAAGTACCAGATGATAGATATTGTGTTTAGTATACTGATGATACAAGTAAGAAATTATTTATCAAATTAAAATAGAAATACGTGTGATTATATTACTGGGTTTGCCTTTTTATTTGTATAACTTTAGTATGAAATAAAACAGACAACAAATACAACTAACTTATTGGTGGTTAGAGACGTAAATACCCTAAAATGTTACTGCATCGTACAACAGATGTAAGCTAAGTGTTCACCAAGTCGGAGTGGTACAACGAAAACTCAATTTACTGTTTATCTAAATATTCGGATAACCTTGCTAAGTGGTAGATTTGAAAAATGCGGTGCAACCGGACATCTCAGTTGCTAAGGTGCCGTGCTTTACAAGAACAGGAAAACGCTTAAAAATCTTATTTGTTGTATTCCAAAAGGCGATTAGGTGAAAAGGCAGCTTTAACCCTCCACTACAAAGTTTCGGTAGATCCAGCTTCTACGTCAACACCGGTGATCCATAGTCACACACTAACTGCAACGACCCCTGTCAATGGTCTCAAGGAAGCCCCAGAACACGGCTCAGATCGGACCCCATTCCATAAAAATGCTAGACTAGTAAATAGCAAGTTGCAAGTACAAGCACTTGTAAATAAGGTCAAATAATACTTTTTTCGACATATCACCCGCGTACTATTAAAAAACGTCCCCCTGAAATTACAAGTGCAGCACAGTCAAAATGACATTTCGTAAATATGGTAATTGAAATGTTTTAATTGGTGGATTTATTGACAAAATAACAGCACTTGCATATGTATAGAAAAATCTTAGAAAAAAGGACGTGACAATGTTTCAGAGATGCTTTTTATCCTAACTTAGAACACCTTCCTCTCCGTCCAATAATTGAATATGATACTTTTGAAGACGATATTGAGACGAGTTTCTTGAAAGTTGAGCGATTTTGTTTGTTTGTTTAAGATTTATTTAGCATGATTGCTACAATTACATTATTTTAAACAACTACAACAATTACATAACATACAGATATTCAGAAAAAAAAACAAAATTTGCATCTCTAAGAATTTTCATTGTCCATGAAATATTCCTTTAATTTTCTTTTAAATATCTTTAAATTTATATCATTATTTAGTTTATTAAATTCAAGTAATCGTTTCTGAAATATTGATTTGCTAGTTATATTACTATTGCAATTTTGTAAATGAAAATCTATTTCCTCTTGTATAATAATTGTGGTAATGATTATTCGATTATATGTAGTGTTCTAAATGTTCTGGCAAAAGATTATTTTTTATTTGAAATATGAAAGTAAGAACCAAATATGAAATTGAATGAAATTTTTTATATTCAACCACTGCAATTCTTGTAACATAGATTTTATTTTGGTGTACTTATTATTATTCAATATTATTCTCATATCTTCATTTTGCAACACTTGTAATTGTGAGAATACAGCTTCATTGGCAGTGAACAAGATAGTTGAACAATATAGTAAATGCGGTATAATAATTGTATTATAAACTATTTTCTTGGATTAAGTACCAAGACTATGAGAAGTCCTATAAAAGTAATTTGTATTTTTGGCAAATTTTTAAAATAATGTATTCATAGTGATCATCAAACTTTGGTTTACTATCAATATACAGGGTGTTTCAGTTTATTGTTGCATAACTTTAAGATTCGATAGAACTTTCAAAATTAATGCATAAAGTCTATATACACATGGATCGAAAAATGCGTGGCTTTCGAAATACAGGGGAAATTTACTTTCTAAAATAGTTTTTTTTAAATATTTCGAACAATATTTGATGTATAACAGTGAAAATTGGTATACAAGGGTTTTTGGTACGACAAAACGAACCATGGGCATAGTTTTACTGTAGCCGCTAGAGGGCGCTCTCTACTGTACCTGTAGTATATTAAAATGACCGAAATTTTTTTCTTAGTGCAATTTTTTGCTTTTTGAATAAAAAAAATTATTTTTCGCACTTTTCAACATAAAAAAGCTCTCTTGTGAATTTTCGTTATAGTTAGCCGTTTTTGAGATATTTCGATTTTTAACGTTCGATGCATTTTTAATTATTTATGATAAAATAACGTTAAAAAGTCAGTATCTCGATAATTTTTAGAAGTAGGCTGTGCCTGCAAATATTTTTGAAATTGAAAGCAGAATAAGGTTGGCAGTTGGCAGTTAGTTTTGTTGTCTGTTGAAACCTGAAACGTTTTTTGCAATTGTGAATGCACGAAATTCAGTTTCTTTTACCTGTTTTTTTTGTAAGTTTTATAAAAATGCCATTTTTATTATCCAATCAAGAGTTAGCGGATATTCATTTTGTGTATGGCTTTGTAAATGGAAACGCAGCAGAAGCAGCCAGAGAATACGCACGAAGATTTCCAAACAGACGACATCCAACTCGCTCAGTATTTGTAAGAGTGCATCGCTAAATAATTGAAAATGGTTTTGGAAATCTCCAATGGGATCAAAACATAAATGTTCGTCAGCGCAGATTTACCCCTATAATTCTGCGTGAGTTTGATAGAGATCCGAAAGAATATAGAAATGACCATAGACGTCCTTACCATTTTCAACCTGTGCAAGGACTACAGCCAGGGGACGGAGAACGAAGAATTACATTTTGTCAGTGGATTCTTGATAGAACTGAAAATAATAGGGAGTTTTTAGGTAACGTTTTATGGACCGATGAGTCATGCTTCACTAGACGTGGAGTGGTAAATTTTCATAATCAAGATATTTGGTCGCATGAAAATTCGCATGCAGTTCGGGAAAGAAATTTTCAGCATGAATTTAGTGTAAACGTGTGGATTGGTATCTACCGTAATCGACTATTTGGACCCTACCTTTTAAATGCTGCGACCTTCCTGGAATTTTTAAAGGCTGAACATGCAAATATGTGGGATGATGTTATGTTAGATTTAAGAAGATTGGCCTGGTTCACAAGAGAGCTTTTTTATGCAGAAAAGTGCGGAGAATCAGTTATTTATTCAAAAAGCAAAAAATTGCACTAAGAAAAAATTTTCGGTCATTTTAATACACTACAGGTACAGTAGAGAGCGCCCTCTAGCGGCTACAGTAAAACTATGCCCATGGTTCGTTTTGCCGTACCAAAAAACCCTGGTATACCAATTTTCACTGTTATACATCAAATATTGTTCGAAATATTTAAAAAAAAACTATTTTAAAAAGTAAATTCAAACACCCTGTATTTCGGAAGTCACGCATTTTTCGACCCATGTTTATATAGACTTTATGCATTAATTTTAAAAGTCCTATCGAATCTCTCTGTAGAATTTTGAATACAGAACCTTGAAATCCGTAGTGATGCAATTTCGGAGACAAAGAGCACCTACAGTCCGAACAATGTGAGAAGAAAAGCCATACAATACTTTATGTTGTTATGTATATAACAGTATTATTTTTTAACGAATTAATGGTATTTTATTGAACAAATTGTATCATTATTGAGTCGGATAAAAAGTATTGAAAACTGCTTAGTTATGCGAAGTTTGTCATATTTGATGATGTTGATCTTGATCTATTACCATTCGTTGAATTCGAATCCTATACTGAAATTAATTCTACCAAAAAGTCAGCATCAGTATTTTTACTATTATCTGACCCTTTTTGTATCAAGCAGCTTGTCCTATTATTTTCTACCAAACTAGAATTATTTGTAGCCAATTTATTTGAAATAACACGAATAATGCTACTAGTTGTTCTTTTTGGAACATCAACAACCCATTGCAAATATGGTCACTTGTAAAATCTGGAATGGTACTACAAGCATATCATATTTTAAACTTACATGGAACACAATATCTCGTATTAGTACAAGTTACAAGTAAACTCACTTGTAATTATTACAGCATGATTTTTAAGGAATAGGGTTCCAGAGCTGATTTGTGTTTTCACGAAAAAAAATATTTCCTAAATTGCAGAGAGTATCGCGCACCGTACTCAACAGACTTCTTTCTTTGGAGCTGGGGTGTAAGACCGTTTGTAACAACATTTTGATAACTGATTATAATAGCTCTTGTTGTGTACAAAAATCTGCAATCGAAGTTGCACATACCTCTTTCATCTTCTGGCCTCCCAAAATACTGAACTGCAACGTTGTATTAGCGCGGATACTGTAAGGTCGGACATTACCTGCACTAGCAATAAATTATAGATAAA
Organism: Acanthoscelides obtectus; assembly: GCA_963669975.1. Lineage (NCBI taxonomy): Eukaryota > Metazoa > Arthropoda > Insecta > Coleoptera > Chrysomelidae > Acanthoscelides > Acanthoscelides obtectus. Next base: position 78,067,845 of record CAVLJG010000006.1, read on the forward strand.
ACGAACCGCATTCTATAGAGGCGCGTGGCTTGATTGAGTTGTCTCCAGTGGCGGTGGGCTATTGCTGTTGATGAGGTGCAGGTTTAATTAAATTCTCAATATGGTGTGATTTTCAAAGCAGATTACATCTTTATTTGTAATATATATCCAGACTTTTCAGAAGCAAAATATTTCCTTCAAATTTCAATATTCAGGCAGAAGTAGGTTGTTTGATTAATTCTGATATGGTAGGTTGGATCTTAGGTATTGAATAGACAAGCCGTAAGAGCTAGGCTACCTAACGTTTGGACACTTCTAAAATGTAAATATTAAAAACATTTACTTTACGAAGTTAGCGCTGGCTATTTATCCTTCTTGCAACTAATTTCATTAGCTCTGAAAAGTATTTCACCAGTATTCATTTTAACCACTTTCCGTGTCTATACAAAACTGCATTCTGGTCTACATGCTTCTTACTTTGTAGACATATTATAGGTTCAGCCACTTTAAGCAGAAATCCAAGTATATAGAATTTTTGGTTTTCCAGAAATCCTCCCAATGCTAATACAAACAATTATGATCAGTTATGATTTATTAAATTTATTCATAGGTGACTTCCTAGTTTAGTGCGATGACGGAAATTTTGAGGGTGCCCATAAAAGTGATTTGTAGGAGCCACTGTTGTGGTTGATTTCGCGATAGTAATCGTTTCCTGTAGATTGAGATACTGCTCAACGAGTGGTGTTATCGGATTGTCACCACTGCCATATTTCGTTTTGCCATGAGGCTCCTCCAACTTTACCTATGGACCTAGTCTATATTTTAAGAATCTTACCTGCCGTGTAAGTCCATCTCAAGACACATCTTGGACAAAAAATGTTCGGCAAGCGAATTCTGTTAAATATTTGGAACTCGGTTGAACTCACTTCATACTGTAGCGAGCTATTTTCCAGAAGTAATGGAACAAAACACTCCTCTCCAGGCTCTGGGAGATTTGGATCGGGCATCTCGCAAAGGCTGAAATCAAAAATTAGATGTAAAGATTCATTTTCAGAGATCTCCACGAAAAGTATCAAAATATGTGATATTAAGACCTAAATTACTTTTATATTTGTTCAACGATCCCCATTCGGACTTCAGATTCGTAATCCGCAGGAAAAAATAGGCAAGAAAAATATATTTATCTAAGATTTTTTTCATCATTATTTACTTAGAACTCCATAAATAATGACGATCTCTCAGGTTAGTAGTGACAAAAATTATCTAATCAAATTAACGAGTTTTAATATAGTAAACAATAGATTGTATGAAAAGTGTGAAAACACAGGCAGTAACGATAAGCTTAACCATTCTCTAATAAATATAGACAAAGGCGTGAAAGGCCTAAGATAGAGATTCATTTGTATTCTGTACTGCATACCTGTAAGTGAAGTGTCCTCTATGATTAGCTGTTATTTGGATATGTACGTCTATAACAGATCCGTTCTTATATTCTGCCACTATTGTTCCATCGCCATAAAGTCCAGTGTTTTCATTATCTTGGGGATGGGGGGCATCGAAAGAATCTCCACAGATGCCACATCTTCCTCCATTTAAGTAATGTTGAACCTATACAGACATTAATGCTAAAGAACTGATCAAAATATGATGATTGGATACCTACAATTAGAATACAAGACTACAATGTCTGCTTCGCAGAGTAACTCTTTTAAATATACACCAGGGTTATTTGTTATTGAGTTACATCTAACAAAATACCAGAAACATGCAGCGATCTTTGGTTAGGTCAAGGAGAAACCAACTCGTAAGGCCTGCACGATATCTGGACTTAATTCTCCTATAGTATTGCTCATGAGGCCATCCAGAATCATTAGTATGCACAAATCCAGCGGAAGATTGGATAATTGCTGGATACAACTCAATAAGGAAGAACTGATATGTCTGAGTAAGACGGACTATGAGATGAAAAACCTTGCTACCTTGCTAGGTATTATATTTTAGATTATTGTAAACTTCAGATATTTGCAGATGATACATTAATATACATATCAGATGAAATATAGACACTGCTTTAAAAATGCTAAATTCTGACTTGGCAAAAATCGTAAATTGGTTAAATGTAAATAAACTAAACTTGAATACATATAAAATAAAATGTATGCTAATAGGGAAAAACCTAAATGAAAATACTATCACAGTTAGTCGCTTACTAACATTTTTTAAGAAGAAAAATATCATCTCGCTGAACCAACACGGATTCTCTACTGGAAAGTCAACAACAACAGCCATCAATTCGTTCTATGAACGATTGATTTCATTTGCGACTTGAGTAGAGCTTTTGACTGTGTAAACTATAACATTCTTTTGCAAAAAAAAATATGTTTCTCTACTTCATAAAGATGAACAAATGTTACATCGAGTCCAATCCAGTGAAGTCACTGTCGATATTGGGGTCCTCAAGGTTCTATTTTAGGGCCTATTTTAATCATTCTATATATCAATGAGATTGAGTCAGTGTGTGAGGATGCGCTGCCCACACTATATGCAGATGCATCAATATTAGTCTCGAGCACATTGGAAAATATCTTAAATGATAGATGCAACGAAGTAATTGCAAAGGTCAGTGATTGGTTTTCCAAACATCAGTTGTTTTTGAATACTGACAAGACCAATTTAATTAGGTTCCATAACCCACAAAAAAATATAAATATCCTTGACGTTAAACATAAGAATGTGCAATTGAACTTCACAGCTGATGTTAAGTTTCTGGGAATATTTCTGGACCATAAATTAAATTTCAGAATACATTCTGATCACCTGGTTTCGCAACTTAACTCTATCTCTTATTTGTTTAAAAATTTAAGCTTGGTTCTCTCTGAAAGTCAACTAGTCGGAATATACTACGGCCTTGTGGAATCCAGACTCAGATACGGTATTTGTCTTTGGGGCTGCTCTGCTACTGCACAACGTGTTTTTATTGCTCAAAAGCGAATTGTTAGATCAATGGCGCGGGTAAGTAACACACACAGTTGTAAAGACATTTTTAAAAAATATGAAATCCTAATAGTACCTGCCCTGGCTATTCGTTATATGTATTCCGGAATAAGACCAAGTTTACTCTCAACAAAGAAACACACACATTTGCCACAAGGCAGAGTGATAATATACACTCGAATTTTTCTAAATTTAAAGTAGGAAATAAATCGCCACATATACTTGGTCCTAAAATCTTTAACATCCTTCCAAAGGATATACAAGGAATAGCAAATCAAAATCACTTTAAGTATTGTTTGAAAGACTTTTTAATACATAAATGTTTGTATAATATCTGTGAGTTTATCAGTGTGTAAATGTTGTTTATTATTTTGTTTTAATATAGTTTTGTCATAACTCTGTATATAGAGGCTCTCTTGACGATTTTTATACAAACTTTGTTTGTCTCAAGAAAAATAAATTATTATTATTATTATTATAAATGGAGAAATAATTGAAAATGTTGAATCAATTAAATATTTAGATATATATATATATATATATATATATATATATTATATATATATATATATATATATTGATAGTAAACTAAAGTTTGAGAATCACTATGAATACATTATTTCAAAAATTGACAAAAAAACAAATTACTGTTATAGGGCTTCTCATGGTCTTGGCGCCTATTCCAAGAAAATAGTAATAAATACAATTATTCTACCGCATTTACAATATTGTTAAACTATCTTGTTCACTGCCAATGAAGCTGTACTCTCAAAATTACAAGCCTTGCAAAATAAAACTATTTGGATAATATTGAATAAAAATAAGTACACCAAAATAAAATCTATGTTACAAGAATTTCAGTGGTTGAATATAAAAAATTTCATATTTGGTTCTTATTTTTATATTTAAAATAAAAAATCATCTTTTGCCAGAACATTTAGAACACTACATAGAATTGAATAATCATTACCACAATTATTATACAAGAGGAAATATAGATTTTCATTTACAAAATTGCAATAGTAATATAACTAGCAAATCAATATTTCAGAAACGATTACTTGAATTCAATAAACTAAATGATGATATCAAGTCTACTTGTAATTTAAAGACATTTAAAAGAAAAATAAAGGAATACTTCATGGACAATGCAAATTTTGTTTTTTTTTCTGAATATCTTTATGTTATGTAATTGTTTGAAAGAATGTAATTGTAGCAATCATGCTAAATAAATCTTAAACAAACAAAAGAAGTTTCACACGTAATTTTTGCTAGTCAGAATGTCGTTTGTCTCAAATTTTCGAAACGAATCGATTTTGCAAAAATACGAGGGATGTCTTTTAAGCTTTGCATATAGAAATATAGTAGGCCGCGCGGATCGGACGTCAGTACTGAATCTTAACCTCACTCTTTAGTAAACACTACAGTGAATTTTTTAGTGTCACCAAGTCATTAGAAAAATGGAACTCAACCGAGAACATTTTCGCGCCAAGAATGCCTTGCTGAGTCACTGTCTGTTTTCGGCAACGAAGCGCCACATCAGACGACAATTTCCCGTTGGTATGGAGAAATCAAACGTGGACGGGTGAGTCTTAGCGACGATTCCAGGGAGGGTGCACCAAAAACGGCAGTCACCCAGGAAAACGTCGATGCTGTGCACAAACTCATCATTGAAGATAGACATGTGACATATCGCGAAATTGAGGCGTCCTTGAAGATCTCAAAGACCTCACTTCAAAAAAATTACATGGTAGAATTAGGAGTAAGAAAATTAGTTTCACGTTGGATACCCCACCTGTTGACTGAAGAGCAGAAAGCATCCAGGGTTAATTGGTGTCAGAAAACGCTTGACCGTTTCAATTCCGCAAACTCAAACAATGTGTACAGCATTGTTAGTGGTGATGAATCGTGGATTTACTGTTATGAACCAGAAAATAAACGACAGTCGGCTATTTGGGTGTTCCAAGGTGAAGAAAAGCACACAAAAGTCATCCGTTCTCGAAGTGTTTCGTAAAAGATGGTCGCGACATTTGTCTCAAAAGTGGGTCATATTGCGATAATTCCTCTTAATGAGCAAAGAACTGTTACTGCGGATTGGTATACCACCATTTGTTTGCCAAAAGTCATCACCGAGCTTCGAAAAATCAACCCCGAGAGAAGAATCATCCTCCACCAAGACAATGCAAGCTCGCACACACCCAAAAAACAAGCCAGTATTTAACGGAAGAAAACGTGGAATTATTGGATCATCCTTCATATAGTCCCGATCTAAGTCCTAACGAGTTCTTTACTTTCCCGAAAATTAAAAACAGACTGCGCGGTCAAAGGTTCCAAACACCAGCAAGCAGTTGACGCATTCAAAAATGCCGTTTTGGATCTGCCAACAAACGAGTGGAATAAGTGCTTCGAAAATTGGTTCGAGCGCATGCAGATGTGTATTAATCTTCGTTTAGAATACTTCGAACAACAATAAAGTCATTTAAAACTACCTACCGTGTTGTTTTATTTCCATATGCAAAACTTAGAAGACATTCCTCGTAGTCATAAGTCAGCAATAAATCCAATTGAACAAAATTTCGATTCACAATAATAATTCTCCACTTTTGCTAGAAAAGTTATGCTAAAATAATGATTTTTGGAAAAATTACTACTCACGTAAAATCCTCCGCAAAACAACTGGTTATCCTCATAATTTTTTGAAGCGGTTGGATCAAATCTCCATCTTGAACTCCTGCTAACTGGCTCTAACATCATTCCATGACCAGCCACTTCTTGGATGACAACTAAAAGTAACGCGCAAACTGATATTGTTACCGACAGTGATGCCATTGTACTGATACAAAAGGTGGTGTTTAAGTGCCCAAAGAATACCTTATGACTTTCAGAGTGGTTAATCACGGTTCTGTGGTTTTATATACCATACCTGGTGAAAATAATACACAATGATTTCGCGTATGTCTCATCGTATAGATAAGATAAAGTAAATTTCCTTGTATCAAATGAATTGAGAAACTGGGGTAAGCCCACGATATCTTATAGATTGATTTGAAATTAGGGTATCAATTTCCTGTAAATTTAACCAGAATTTCGCCGATAAACTAGATAGCTCAAGAACTGGATCTATAGAGGAAATATGTTTTCAACTTTATGCCGTTTAACGTTGATCAAGTTACGAAAATAATGTTTTCCAGATGGCTACTGTCAGCATCAATAACGGATCCTGAAGCTTCCACCCCACTTCAATGAGACATCATGGAAACGTTTCTCTCAAAAGATGCATTACATACTGGGCTGTGCGAGCAATAGCTCCATCCTCTGACCCTTCTTTAAAATGGGGGACGTTGGGATTAGGATGTTTTGTGTGAAATTTTTCTAGGATGTTACGTCTCCTTGAGAGGTGGTGTGAGATGGTCTGCACAACCTCCAGATTTGAGCATCATTATTTCTCTGGGGATATCTAAAGGAAAAAATGCTTAGACATCCTCCTCACACCCTATTTTTGAAGAAGTAACCGCCATTCTCCACGATATGTGTGAACGAGCTCAGAGCCCCAGGAGTAGTATCCAACAATCTGTTGCTACTAACAGCCACCATCATGAAGATACTATATTCAAAACTGTATAATGGGATAAACTGCTCATTCCGAAATTAAAAACATATTTTTTCTATACAAGGTGTGCCTTAATGATATGCGAACATTTAAGGGTGTAATAAATATCTAGTTATTCAATCTGTTATTCAAATCTGTTCGCTGTGACATCTTTTTCATTATTTAGTTTTTACAATCTTGTTAATAATGGTGAATTATTTACATGCAGAAATGGCGGAAATGCATTACGTATATGGCCTTGCCGACGGTAATGGTGAGCAAGCCAGACGGATTTATCACCAGAGATATCCCGATCGTGCTTTGCCAGATAGTCGAACCTTTTCTAATATTCATCGACGAATTTTAAGAGTACATGCATTACTTCCCATTGATTTTCCAAGGCGTGTGACCTTTTGTCAGTGGTATCCTCAAAAAATTACACAAAATTCGCAATTTGAATCAATGATTCTGTTCACGGACGAAGCTAATTTTTCTCGAAATGCCATTCAGAATTTCTACAATAATCATTTGTGGACAGAAGAAAATCCATATTCCGTAACCGAAACCCATTTCCAACACCAATTTTCGGTTAACGTATGCGCAGGAATTATTGGCAACCACTTTATAAGCCCATTTTTTTGGCCGGGACGACTTGACGGACAGACTTACCTCAATTTTCTTCAACAACAGTTGCCTTCGCAGCTTAATGATGTTTTGTTAGTAATAAGAAACAATATGTGGTACATGCATGATTGTGCATCAGCGCATTTCAGTGTAGCGGTTCGTAATTATTTACAAACTGTTTGAGAATGGCCACCAGGTCCCCAGACCTCAACAGTTTAGATTTCTTTTTGTGGGGCTATCTTAAGACAAGTCCCATTAACACTGTAGAGGAAATAAGAGAAAGAATAGTTGCAGCTTGTGATAGAATAAAAAACACTCCAGGGATATTTCAACAAGTGCGCAATTCCATGAGAAGGAGGGCGGAAGCATGCATACTAAGTGAAGGGGGCCATTTTCAACAATTTTTGTAATCATTTCGTTGGTTTTAATGTTATGTTTATGTTGTCAGTTGTTGGTGTTCATTGCCCCTAATGTGTTTAATTTTTCCAATTAAATTTATAATAATTTTGCAAGTTAGACAATAGAACGGTTTTTATTTTATTACTCAAAAATGGCGCATCGAAGGAAAGCAGCTCAAGAGAGATCATTTGTTTTAAATTGAACGGGGAATTCCAAAAATTGTTATTTGGCAAAAAAACATTGGCGTACCATTTATTTCTTAAAAAATATCGAGGCCAATACCCGTACGCACGCCACTGTTAGAGCAAAAAATTATTTTTGCATTGAAAAATATGCAACTTTATAAACTTTCACTACGTACTGAATATCAGTGAAATATCTGAAGCGGTTCTGAAAATATTAACTAATCTCCATGTTTTTCCTAAAACTTCAACACCCCGAGTTTTTGGAACATTTTTGGACCATAGTTTATAAAGCAAACTAACATTAGTTTTTCATGTAGATTCACACCCTTAAATATTCGCATTTCATTAACACCCTGTATATTCAGATGCCTTTTATAATAATAATAATAATAATAATCATAATAATAATAATAATAATAATAATAATAGCGTTTATTGTCCAACAGTTACCCCATTTATAGGACAATTACATAAGCACAATTAAATAATATTCAGTGGTGTTAAAAAAAAAGAAGTTCTTTCAAATATAAATAAGCCATTCTAACTACTGAGTTAAGCGAACAAGTAAATATATCACAATGACAGCTAATACAATTTAGATGTTTACACATAACATATGTAGGAGATTTGACTAACAAGTTGGTCCTAGCTCTTGATAGCTTAAAAGTTACATAGTTGCGTGAAGAGAACGAAGGAACATTGAAATTAATCTGTGCCAAAATGACTGGGGAGTCAATAATGTTATTTAGCAGTTTAAAAAGGAACATGGCAGATGAAACTTTCCTTCTGCATTCTAAACTATGAATTTCAAAACGCTCACATAGTTCCATATTGCTAATGCCTTGCTCAGGGTAAACTCCTTCAGATTTGAAGTATAGAAACTTTAGAAATTTTCTTTGGACCCTCTCAATATCATTTATATAAGTCTGGTAATACGGATTCCATACAACACTCGCATATGTACATATGTAAAATATAAGACTTTTAAGGCCCTTAAGTTATCAAATCGCTTACAGTTCCTGACAATGAAACCGTAAGACTTAAAGGCTTCCGAAACTTTCCGCGAAATATGAGTAGTAAATGTTAATTTATGGTCATATATAATACCCAAATCTTTGACTATATCGCTTCTTTCCAGCACCACACCATCGATATTATAGTTGAATACACGAACATTTTTCTTTCTGTTATAGCTAACTACTCTGCACTTACTTATATTTAGATGTAATTTATTGAGATCGCACCAAATCCTAACACTACTTAACTGCATCTGTAAATCTAAGCAATCCTGCACGTCACTGATTGATGAATATATCTTCATATCATCTGCAAAGCATAACTGTTGACCATTCATACTTTCACAAAGATCATTTATGAATAATAAAAATAACAATGGTCCCAAGTTGGACCCCTGGGGAACACCAGATGGGGCTAAGTAGGTTTCAGATTTGAAGCCATTATATTCAACAAATTGTTTTCGCTCTGACAAATACGACCTGAAGAATGTTATAGCGCTAAGTGAGAGACCAAAGTGACCAAGTTTCATCAACAAAACCTTTTAAAATGATAAAACATATCGACACATTTTCGAATGCATGACTTGCCTTTTGTACCTACTAGTCATCCATGGAAAAATCCTTAAGTACTATGGAACCGATAAGGTTCCTAAATAAAATTCTGAAGATCATAGTCAATGCAAATGGCAAGCTCCAAAAAGTAGCGGCCAGGCACGAAGAAAAGCTGCATCAACATAACCATGCAAAAGCTCTTCAGCTGCTGGACATCCACAACACTGTCGGACAATTGAAGAGGACAAATTCGTACGAACGTGTTTAGTGTTCTGCGCAAAAAGCATAGTATTAATTGAACATTCAGATTATCTGATAAGGATTAAGCTAATGACACAATCACTATTTACTGTGATGTTTTAATATTTGCCATGGGATATGATATTCATTGTCCATGTAGCTTAGAAGTTAGTAATTATTGATGTATAAGACTATGTAGAAATCTACGGACATATCAATAAATACTGATGATGTAGACCACACCTACTAATCATGTGACATTCGTCTTATCTTGTGAGAAGACAAAAATTCTAAATACAACCATCATCGATTTGGGATAGGAATTATCCGCTGTCTTTCATGACTCCCGGTCCTAGCGTAAAATACATCCTATTTGGAAATTATGCACCTGATTTTCTGGCGAAACGTTCTTCCGTACAAAGAATAAATACGCAATATTTTTAGAAATTTTTCATAGGTAAGTTCAAGATATTGTGCATTATGAAGCTGAATTTGATTTTCGGTCTCAGTTGTTCCAAGTGAGCGGGACTTCATGATTATATCGCTAAATAAAAGCACATATACGCGGATAATTTTTGGCGATGGCCTAAGGCCTAAACACCCATGGGGTACCGTATGGCTATAGGGGGATACATGGGAAAGAGGGAACACGTTTGCATGCAGCATGCACACATTCTGGTCCTACGAGATCCGCCGGGTAGTACCTCCGCATTCGACAGTTAGAGACCGTCTACCACATACGGACAATCACAACATCCACAGCTAAGAGAAAAATTCTCTTGAGACGGGATTCGAACCCGCGCAGCGAACGGCAACTGATTAGGAGCCCGTAGAGTCTACCACTACGCCACTGTTGCTGCCTTGTCTATTTCTTACTGACGACCAAACGAAAGTATTAGGGCCATTTTTAAAGTAAGAGCCGATTGCGCATGATGTTAGTTCAACCGCAGACATTATTGACCAGTATCTCACTACGCCGACATTACGTTTCACGTGTCTGTCGGTATTGGTTTTGTGATTATACTGCTTTGTTTGTCACCAAGTCAGTCACAAAGCCAGCATATTGTGAAGTGCGCTCAGTAATTCGGTTTTTAATTTTATAAGTTAATGTACAAATCTTCTACCGAAAAAACTTTTTTGCAGCTAGTAGAACATGCAGATTGATCTGCGGGAGGACCACGGAATAAGCTTCAGATGTTACATTAGATTTTTTATTTGATTTCAACATCAACATTGTAACGCGGAAGTGGTTGTCAAGATCTTTGCTGCCAACTCCACCATTGATATCCCCCCAATGTTCGAGTGTCGTCGAATCAAATTGTTTCCTACACTATGCGGGAAGTAACATTCAGACCGTGAGACGGGCGATCTTGTCGCTCGACATCAACAAAGCTTCTGGTCCGGACATGATTCTTGCCGCTGTATTGAGGTGTGCAGCGGAGCTTGCTCCAGTTTTTTCGCATCTCTTCCAGATATCTTACGAATTCGACACCTTTAGGCAACAGCGGTTGCCGCAGTAATAGACTCTTCGGTCTCCTGATCAGTCGCCGTCCCAAGATAAATGTTTCTCTCGGCTATGGATGTTGTGATTTTCCGTAGGTGGTAGACGGTCTCTGACTGTCGAACGCAGAGGTATCACCCGACGGATCTCGTAGGCGGGGCCAGAATGTGTGCATATTGCATGCACACGTGTTTCCTCGCCACAGAGTCCATGTGGCGTTCCCCCTTTCCCCTGTATCCCCCTATAGCCCCACGGTACCCCATGGGTGTTTAGGACTTAGGCCTTCGTGGTAGTTGGAGTTTATAAAAAAAACCTTCCCAGAAAACCGGAAATTTCCAACCCATCCCAAAAAAGGGATCTAAGACCGACCCTTACAACTATAGGCCTATAATTCTGCGTCTTGAGTCCGACACTGTTCCTCTTACATATCAACGACCTCCTTTCCTGTAAAATCAACCAAGTCCACAGCTTCGCTGATGACAGCACTCTACAGAGACAAGCCGATCTCTGCCGCTGAGTTGGAAAGAAGAAGACTAGCGACGACTTCCTCTCTGACAAGAGACCTGGAGGCTATCACTGCTTGGGGACGCAACAATCTTGTACAGTTCAATGCTTCCAAAACACAGTACTGTACTTTGACGAACAAAAAGCGTCCTAGCGCCCATCCGGTTTGGATGGATGGCCCAGTTCTGCCAGAGCCATTCCTGATCTGGCACGAACACGTCTCGTCAATAGCGGCAGCTGCTGGGAAAAAGCTAGGCTATTTGTTTATGGCTAAGAAGTAATTTTCTCCGCATGGCCTCCTCACTATACAGGGTGTTTCAGTTTATTGTTGCATAACTTTAAGATTCGATAGAACTTTTAAAATTAATGCATAAAGTCTATATAAACATGGGTCGAAAAATGCGTGGCTTCTGAAATACAGGGTGTTTAAATTTACTTTCTAAAATAGTTTTTTTTAAATATTTCGTACAATATTTGATGTATAATAGTGAAAATTGGTATACAGGGATTTTTTGGTAAGACAAAACGAACCATGGACATAGTTTTACTGTAGCCGCTAGAGGGCGCTCTCTACTGTACCTATAGTGTATTAAAATGACCGAAAAATTTTTCTTAGCGCAATTTTTTGCTTTTTGAATAAAAAAACTGATTCTTCGCACTTTTCAACATAAAAAAGCTCTCCTGTGAGTTTTCGTTATAGTTAGCCGTTTTTGAGATATTTCGATTATTAAGGTTCGATGCATTTTTAATTATTTATGGGAAAATAATATTTTTATTACATTTTAGATTTGGGCATTACAAGTAATTAAGATGATCGTTTAGATTGTGTTTTTAAAAACAGCAATAATTCCTAACTCCAAATAAACACAAAAAAACAGAATATTAATTTGTTTAATTTTCCAATATTATTTTAAACAAATTAAATTAATTATTTACAACTAAAATGCTATTGGATAGTTAGGACAAACATACAAAAACTAAAGTAGTTGCTCGAAATGTAAACCCAATTGTTCAATACACAATTCACATCTACGAATGATCGAACGTGGTATAGCATTATTCAAATAAGGCCTTATTTCATCACATGCATTCCTGATTCTGTCTATTAGCATATCTCTTGTAGTTACGGGAGTCTGGTACACTTTTTCTTTTAGAAATCCCCACACAAAGAAATCTAATGGATTTAGGTCAGGGGATCGTGGAGGCCAGGCGACTGGTCCTCCACGGCCGATCCATCTTTCTGGATAATTTTCGTCCAGCCAGTTTCTAACTATTCTCGGATAATGAGCTGGACAACCATCAAGCTGGAACCAGACCAATCTTCTTAAATCTAACATAACATCATCCCACATATTTGCATGTTCAGCCTTTAAAAATTCCAAGAAGGTCGCAGCATTTAACCTTGCAGGCAAAAGGTAGGGTCCAAATAGTCGATTACGGTAGATACCAATCCACACGTTCACACTAAATTCACGCTGAAAATTTCTTTCCCGAACTGCATGCGGATTTTCATGCGACGAAATAGTATGTTGATTATGAAAATTTACCACTCCACGTCTAGTGAAGCATGACTCATCGATCCATAAAACGCTACTTAAAAACTCCCTATTATTATCAGTTCTATCAAGAATCCACTGACAAAATGTGATTCTTCGTTCTCCGTCCCCTGGCTGTAGTCCTTGCACAGGTTGCAAATGGTAAGATCGTCTATGGTCATTTCTAAGAACACGGTGAACATGGCTTGCTGAAATTCCCAAGGCACCAGAAACTCTCCTAACACTTGTGGTCGGATCTCTATCAAACTCACGCAGAATCATACGAGTAAATCTGTGCTGACGAACATTTATGTTTTGATGAGCGAGTTGGATGTCGTCTGTTTGGAAATCTTCGTGCGTATTCTCTGGCTGCTTCTGCTGCGTTTCCATTTACAAAGCCATACACAAAATGAATATCCGCTAACTCTTGATTGGAGAATAAAAATGGCATTTTTATAAAACTTACAAAAAAAAACAGGTAAATGAAACTAAATTTCGTGCATTCACAATTGCAAAAAAACGTTTCAGGTTTCAACAGACAACAAAACCAACTGTCAACTAATTGACGTTTAACCTTATTCTGCCTTCAATTTCAAAAATATTTGCACATATTGGCACAGCCTACTTCTAAAAATTATCGAGATACTGACTTTTTAACGTTATTTTATCGTAAATAATTAAAAATGCATCGAACCTTAAAAATCGAAATATCTCAAAAACGGCTAACTATAACGAAAATTCACAAGAGAGCTTTTTTATGTTGAAAAGTGCGAAGAATCATTTTTTTTATTCAAAAAGCAAAAAATTGCACTACGAAAAAAATTTCGGTCATTTTAATACACTACAGGTACAGTAGAGAGCGCCCTCTAGCGGCTATAGTAAAACTATGCCCATGGTTCGTTTTGTCGTACCAAAAAACCCTTGTATACCAATTTTCACTGTTACACATCAAATATTGTTCGAAATATTTAAAAAAAACTATTTTAGAAAGTATATTTAAACACCCTGTATTTAGGAAGCCATGCATTTTTCGACCCATGTTTATATAGACTTTATGAATTAATTTTAAAAATTCTATCGAATCTTAAAGTTATGCAACAATAAACTGAAACACCCTGTATATGTAAGGCCCAGATAAGACATCGCCTCGAATATTGCTCATACGTTTGGGGTGCTGCCGCCCCTACTACATTATTCATGCTCGATGTCCAGAGGAGGGCTGTCCGACTGGTCGACGACTCTTCCCTAACAAACAGTCTCGGGACCCTTTCGCACCGGCGGGCCGTCGGCGATCTATCGGGGATTAACAAATTTTTTTGGTATCTAATTGCAGCCTCGGTGTCCTGGTATTTAGGCTTCTGCTTGTGCGACTACTTCGATGTATAAAAAATCAACTTGAAAAACATAACTTTTCCCTATCATCTTTTTTTTTGTGGCCTAGGATACTGAGTGTCTAATTTAAATGCATCCTATAAACTGTAACCTTTTTGCGCAACTGTTGGGTTCTGACTTTCCCAAGCAAGAGCGTTTATAATATTTCCGTGGAAAAAAAACGGTGGTTTAAGAGCAGTGTAAACAATCCATATGAAGTATGGGTAGCATATCACTTCTAAAAAAGCTGCAATGAAAAGAATACAATCGATCAATCAATATCCATTTTGTAGAAAAACATAAACGTACGTTTTGTCTATAAGCAACTGAATCACCGATACATTTTGATATCTAATCTAATGACGGAAAAGTTTGATAATATATTTGGTTTATTTTATATTCCAGTAACCAGTATCATTATAGAACGTAAAATACTAATATAACAAGTTCTAATAAAGATATTACCTAATTGCCCTTAAGCTACATACCCAATACCCATTCTGACTCGACGGTGTGTAAAGGGACCCAGCGGAAGTTTCCCTTCTTTTTCTTCCCCTACCCCTCAATGAGCGTGCAGCTCTACATAAATACAGCCTCCTAAAGGACATCTCTGCTCCAGTTCCAAGCTAGCAGCCGTCTCGAGTATACACTTGTGCGACTGCGACCCACCCGGACATATTGAGCAATCTTATTGCGATTTTCATTGCGATAGATTGGTTGTTTGCCATCTACGATGGCGAAAATTGAGAAGCTGGCTAACCAGCTGAAAGAAAAGAAAGATGCTTTCGCCATGCTGGGAGAGCAGATGCGAAACCTGCAAGAAGCCTTCTTGCAGGCTCAACAGGAGATCGAGGACCTGAACGTGAAGCTCCGCAGGCCAAGAAGAAGGCCGCAAAGAAGACCGAAGAAGAGGAGGAAGAGGACCACCAGGCTACGTCGGACGAGATGGACGCTCAAGAAGAGGGCACTCAACGGACCGAAGAAATAGAAGAAGAAGCCGAGAAGAGGACCGACGACACCGATTTCAGTGTCGCCACCAGACGGAAGAAACGGGTGCGAGTTTCCTCCTCCGAAGACGAGTCGCCAAGGCAGCCAAAGATGCCAGCTGCCGCCACCAAGAAGAGTCCTAGAGCAGCCAGGACCATCGTGGCCACCATGTCGGGAACAGGAGTTCCCCCCATCAGCATCGAGGGCACCGCTGACTGGTCATCCTTAAGTAGGATGATAAACAACAAGGGACTAGGACCAGGAACAACATATTGGTAAGAGGACTTGAAACTCTTGATTTTTCGAAAACAAGAGTTTCAAGAGAACCTAGCAGACCCTCTATCGATGATCGCTTAACGACATCGATAGAATGTGCGAGGTAAAGGGAACCAACCCGGCGTTCCCAGAGACTGAAACACATGAGGAGACGTTGTAGCAGACCGCAGGTCACGCACAACACATGGCCTACCGAGACGCTGATGAGTCGGGCCACGCGGAGGTTTAGGGTTTAGTGGGTATTAGGTGGACAACCTGGAGTCCCACACACGCCGTAGCTCGGGCTATGGTATGGTGCGTAAACGCATTCCCTGTCACCAAAAAAAAAAAAGACATCTCTGAAGTATAGTTATCGGGGATAAGCTTTGAACACACTATATATTTCATTCTTCAGTGATCTTGTCACATGATGGCTATCATTTACGCCCCAACAAAAGCATTGTCCTAGAGACGTGTGCGTCGTGTTTTGCTTGACGGGGACGGATCAATCGAACATATACGTTTAATTAGAATTTTTAAGTCAGAGTAAAGGCCGATACCAACATTTTGGAAAAAATAGATTGTAGTCAAGTAGTAACCGCAGAAAGCATTTGCTTAATAAAAATTGATTGCAACGTAACCGAATTCTGACATGTCATATATTGTATCACATGTACTTTTGCTCGAATAGTCGTTTTAGTCCAGCATTTGGCTCCGCATCCGCTCAGAAATACATTCTGCTTCGGTTTTTATTGCATAATCTGATTCAAATATGTCCTCTTTTAACGAAACTGCATGTTGCTTGGAACAAAATATCAGCAAAGATACGTTTAAACGAATTCAAAAAGTTGGTATTTTCTCTCCGGACAATATTTTACTTCCTACGCTACTGGGCAATACTATCACGAAACATTTCGAAATTGAGATATTATGTTTTTGGATGTTATATGACATGTGCATCAGGAAAAACCATGTCACTCATTTCCGTCGGTCTGTCTGTCTTCCTTGGCCCGTCTATATCTTGGAAAGTACTGTTTTCACATGGATGAAATGTTCAGATTGTGCCAAAGATTTCGCTTTATAGATTTTTAAAATCAGTCCAATAGAGGTGGAGAAAAAGGATAAAGACAAAAAAATAAAATTGCTCAAACTTCATTATTTGACGCTTCAGAGGCTGTTCATTTAGGAATGAAAAACTAGGGCGTGGGGGAGGCTATATCTAAATTTTTCATATTAGTAACTCATACGCTCCCAGAACGGTAATTCTACGTATCTATTAGCAATATTTCACACATCATAGGATTGCCCATACATTTGACGTTGAAACTTGATCGAGAAATGTTTTCGATATGCATCTCCATGTGCTATCTGGGTTCAGCGCCCGGCGTTACGTTGCCAGATGGACGGTAATTACCGGTAGGGCAGGGAAAGAATGTCTACGTACTAATTGTATGGGCCTGTTTGACGGACTTGATCGGTTTAATTTTCATATTGTACATGTCCGTAACTATTTTTCTTGTGCTGAAATTAATCTTACCTACTTGAATTCATTTTTTTAAGTATTTTGAGATATCCTGGACAAAAAAGGTTGTCATGAACTTTTCTCTTAAGTTGATAGTTTTCGAAATATAATCAATTTAATATTTGAAAAAGTGCAAAGTATGCCATTTTCGACCCCGAAAAAGATTATGAAAATAAAATTTTAAGAGATACTGCTATTATAAATTTTTTTTAACATTTTAGGGGGTATTGTTACTGTAAACCTATGTCTTTAGATTGTTAATCAATCACGAGATCTATATAGGTACGTGTATATTGTGCGTGAGTGCGAGAGATGTAACTGGCAGTCGCCCCTATGCTGGATCCTTGGCAACATTAAAGTTTCCGTTTTACTTCCCACGCCTATTGGCGGAGAACTATTGTAATCGCGAAAATTCTAGAAAATAGGATCTTGTTTTTTTGGTCTTATATGACATGTTCATCACAAAAACTACGTCACTCATCTCCGTCGGTCTATCTGTCGGTCTGTCCGCTAATCTTATAACCGGCTATACCTTGAGAAGTACCACTCGGATTTTCCTGAAATTTTTACACAATGTTACACTATACTAAGGACGCCAAAGCTTTTTAGTTTTTGAAAATTGTACAGTAGGGGCAGAGAAAAAGGCATAAGACGATAAAAGTTAAAATCGCTCAAACCTCGTTTTTTGACGTCTCAGGGGATCCTTATCATTTTTGAAAAAAATATTAGAGGTATAAAAACGTTGGCGATTATTGGGGAGTGGGGAGGGTTTGTCTTAATTTTTTGATGTTGGTATATTTATACGCTCTCAACATTGGTAAATCTAGGCACCTATTACACATAATATTTCATATGCATTAGCCCTGAAAAATATTCTCGGGAGACGGATCGCGTTCCTATCGGCTGCTGCTGGCGTCATGCGCCAACCTTGATGACCATTCTGTTATGCAATCATTTCTTGGTAACAGCATAGTGTTTTCGCTACCACGGTGCTACGTCTGACGAGTCCCAAGTTAGATATCGAGGAGAGGCCACGTTTCCAAATACACTACCGGTATGTCAGGGAAAGAATATCTATGGTCTACTTGTATGGACCTGTTTGACTGAACATATTCCTTTATGTACTGATAAGGGCATTGCGTAAGAAATGTAGAGGCAACCTGCTTGATGCTATTTTTTTCATATTATCTTTGGGGGTGGAAAAGTAACATATTTCGCACTTTCCAAACATAAAATCGCTTATATCTCGAGAACTGTCAACTTTATAAAAGATTTCATGAGAACCTTTTTTTAAAAATCACCTGATAAAGCTAAAAAACAATACTCTGGGCCAAAAAAACAATTTTAGGATTCCGGTTTGAAATATGTTCAATTGTTTACGCTAGTTTAGAAACATGCTGATTTGCTAAAAAGGATCCGAAAATACCTCCTGGACTATTCATCATGTCCTGCATATAAAATGTCACTTTTAAATTGGCAGATTAATCAAAAAGGCAACTCCAGTTTTAAATGAAACTCCAGAACAATTTTAAAACCCTTTTTATTTGTTCCTAATCATATGACAAGTCACATGATGAAATGGACATGACGTGGTTCTAATATTGAGGGAGCATACAAGAAAATATACAATAAAACGACTTATTCGTCCTCCAATATTTTACTTTGGTTTGGACCTATTTATCTGTTGACGAAATACATTTCCAAACTGCTTGTGGAAGAAAGGCTCTTGGGCGTCATAAGGCCTTCTAGACATTTCAGCTGTATACACCGCTACTTCATGCATGCTTTCGAACTTTATTGCTTCCGTTGCCATCACCAAATAAACAATCCATCATACGGGAGTTGTCAGATGTGAATATTTGTAGGTTACGACCGTCCACTCATCGTCCAGTTTGTCACCTTGTCAGTTTTCATATACAAATTTGATATAAAATTTCATCATAACAATCTCCAAGAATAAACAAAAAACCTTATTAAGAATGCAGAAGGTTTACGTTGCTCCAAGATGAAGAAGAGCTTGAACAAATTATGTTGGCATGTTGGGAAAATGAGACATGTGGAATGCAGCACATGGTAAACTCGTAGCGTAGTGGCAGCCGATCCTTTATAGGACTCAAATTGATTTCACAGATGCAACATCGCAAAATCAATCAAAAATGTTACTACCTGCATCCTTCTTTGTGCTTTTCCAAAATACAAACTTCCATACAACATCCGTTGTCGTGATATCTTGCTGGTACATCAGGTAACATTTCATCAAATCAGGTATTCTTATCATGATGGATTTTATCGTAATTTAGATCGGGTTTCGATTTTCTTATTATTTGGGCCACCTCCTCCAATATCGCGTTACCTTCTTCGCACACCAGAATATGCTCAATTGCGGTTACTACTTCGCCATCCCCTGCACTTGTGCTTAAAAAAACTCAGAAGTACATAATCAAATTACACCGCTCGCGCCTCACAAAAAAATAGAGGTCGAGATCCGTGAGGCAGACCATGATATTTTATGTAAATTTTGACGCTGAATCCGAATCCGGGATCAGAAAATTTACTAGACCTCTTAAATTCAGCCCTGAAGCTTGGGCCCAAAAACTACACTTAGGAAGCGTGAAAATTGTTTTGGGATACCAGATTCTGGATCATGATATGCCCATGTATTTTTCGAGGCTGAATCCGAATTTGGGGTCAACGAAATTTTTAAACTCCTGGGACCAAAATCTACTAATAAGGGGCGGAAACTTGAATTTCGAATGCCAGATGCTCAACCACGGTATTCCTATGTATTATTTAACACTGAATTAGAATTTGAGGCTAAGAAATCCACCTCCTTGAACTCACCTAGGCGTCAAAGTTGCCTGTAATGACAGGTGAAATAAATCGAATTTCGAGTGATGGGTGTTAAATTGTTGTATTGTTGATCGCGTATTTCGGCAGCCTGATGCGTTTTTCCTCGCTGAATCCTAGAGCCCGATCACCCCATGATCCTAACAAGAGTAGCGTGGGGCCATACTTACGTGAAATACCATACATTGTATGTCTCGAAACGGAACATGGATCAAGTTCACAGCACAGCATCTGGCATCAGTTTAAAAAATACTTGCATCCAAAACTCAATCTTCACTCCTCCCAGGGGTAGGTTTTGGGCCCAGGGGTAAACTCTAAGGGTGTAGCGGTCATATCGATCACTAATTCGCATTCAGTCTCGAAAAATACTCGATTTTCACGCCGCATCTTCGGGCCCGGAGATAAATTCTAGCTTGTCTGATTCCGGATTCGCCGTCGAAAAATACATAGATATATTATGGTTGGTTTGTCTCACGGATCTCGATCCTTTTTTGTGGAGTTGCGTTATATTCAACGTCTCGTTATCCTAGAGCTGGGGTCAAGGTAGTAATCCAGATCTCGGTTTACTCGATTCGATCAGAAGCATAAGGAGTCCGTCTAGCAAGCCTATAATGCGTCAGCTGAGAGCGCAGAGAGGCAGAATGGGAAAGTTGGATCACCAGCCTGCCATTGATGTTGAATAGTGTTTGAGGCTGTGACCGAGTTCTGATTCAGGTCAGGCTTAAAAATATGAAAAAAGTAATACCTTTTGTAGAAGAACTGACTGTATATGTACCTTTATTAATCCAAATTTCAATATAATTTTTGGTATCCTCTCCACACTTTTAGCGCTAATCCTGACTGTTCTGTCGCAGTTTGCTAAGATACATTGTGAGGTTCTTTGAGACATGGGGCTCGAAGATTTTGATAAATATGATGACTTAATAACAGTAATTTGATGAAAGGAAAATCTAAACACTACATCTTACTTGCTTTTTAGTCTTAGTCTGTTTTTTACGAGGGTCCATCATGGCTGATTTTTTTATCTGCATATTCTGGACCTGAGGAGTAGCACTTACAGTTCTGGATATAAAATTGCCATTCGGATCTTTTTATGGTGAACTATGAGTTGAACTGGTTGAACTTGCAGTTTTCTTGACTGGTAAACTCCGAGGTAGACTGTTCGATCTCCTTCTATCAGTCGTAGAGATATCATTTTTGGGCGAATTTTCAGAAGACTCTGTTGTTTTCGATCGATTCCGATTTTTAAGAGGTGGAATCTTTATCAACAAAGCTTTATTTTTCTTTGTTTCCCAGCAGCAAATTGTCGTCGTGGTACTTTTCTCATTTTGCTTTTTTCGCAGTTAGGGCATACGCATTTCCGGAACATTATCTACATTAGTGATTCACTTGTAATTTGAGTAGATGATGCAACAAAATAAGACCAAGAATGCTGAACAGTCAAAAAGATGCTAATCAAATGTGGAGATATCATTTTTGGGCGAATCTTCAGAATACTCTGATGGATTTTGTGTTGTTTTCGATCGAGTCCTATTTTTAAGAGGTGGAATCTTTATCATCAAAGGTTTATTTTTCTTTGTTTCACAGCAGCAAATGGTCGTCGTGGTACTTTTCTCCTCATTTTGCTTTTTTTCGCAGCTAGGGCAACTGCATTTCCTGGACATTATCTATGTTACATTAGTGATTCACTTGTGATTTGGGTAGATGATACAACAAAATTAGACCATGAATGCTGAAATGTCAAAAAGATGACAATCAAATGTAGGACAAACTGTGGAAAAAAGACTTGCGGCAAAGAACGATTTTTTCAAGAAGCGAGAAATGGATATACAGATTGACTTAAAACTGTGATTTTTTACTCCGCGAAATAGGTAACGCGTTAGCTTAGAGAAGATTTAGAACTTACAGATTAAATTATGAAAATATTTCACTGGTGAAAATGTTTCACGGCGGATATTTTTTCAACTTGATGATATTTATTGTATAGTATTGTAGTATATACCTTGCTCTTGGGGTATCCCACAGGTAGATCCTATGTTTGTTGTATTTGGTGATATCCAAAGCAATAATCGGACCATTTTTTTTGCAAATGCTAAAGGTTAAATGATGAATTCCGACAAATTATTCGCGGTTGCGGTCGTAGTCTAAGCAAGATGGAGTCACTAGTCACACAACAAGCTGACCTGTCTCCACAAAAGATGATGCCTCCTTTGGTGGTAGAGCATCGCCACCACGATTATAATAAGTAGCTCCTTTGATATTTTCCCGTTTGGATACCTCAAGAGTAAGGTTTACGTGAATACCAATGATCTAAAAAGGTCAAATAGACAAAATTGAATACGTCATGCCTCAGCGTGTTATACAGATTGCGAGTAGATGCGATAAGTGATGATTACTTAAAATTGTGCCCCGCTTTATTTCAAATAGTAAGTTACACTCTGTTACCACATATATTTGATAGCTGCCAATATATGACGCCACATTTTTAAAGGAAACAGTTGTGTTTTTATGTCTATTGCTCTATCGACACTGTTCGTTGCAAGTCAGGCGGGGGTATATAAACGGGGTTTTCCGTTGGCTATGATGTGAGGCGCGTAGTTTTATGCTGTGTGTACTCTGTTACCGGCGTTTTCAAGTAATTATTCCTATATTTCTATACACATTTACAACTTTAAAGTAGATATAGTGGAACAATTGCATGTGCATCCATTTTAACTTAATACAATCTTGCTTAAATAATAAGAGGCACGAAGTGTTAAATTTACTACTCTGTTACCACTATATAGTAACAGAGTTGTAGACTGGTAACAGAGTTGTTATCATACTTATTATTTTACTGTTTGAAGCTTTGGTCATGGTTAGTCTGTCTGTAACTCGAATAATAAATAAAATAATTTGTTCTAGATAATTATACCACATCATTATGGCTCTCACCGCTGCTGAAATATATTTTCAGATGGTCTCGCGAGTGAAGATATACCTTATACTTGATGAAGACTTTGAGAACATGGCGAGAGAGAGAAATTCTCCAACAGAAATAGTTCCTTAATATGGCACATTGAAAGTACATCAAGTTTTTTCAGAAGAAATGGGATCGCTGAAGTATCGAGAAATGAGCTGTTTTTGCCAGCGAGGTTTCTGTTCTTGCATGTGTCCAAAAACCTATTATCCGTCTAAAGAAACGATTGAACAATCAAATCCTGCTACGTTAGAAGATATTACTAATTTAATTGTTCAAAACAGGAAATCAATTTACAATGCTGTATACAGTTCGGACTCGGAATCTAGTGATGATCAAACTGCATTGTCAAAATAAAAAGATGATAACAAGTTAATTGAGAAGAAGAATATTCATCCCAGTAAAATCAAAGAAGGAGTCGACGTTCTAGTGAAAATATGCTCTTCTAAAAATGAATACATTTACCTTGGAACAGCGTTAATTGGAATAGACCTTGATGATGAAGAAATAGTATTCTTGAAGTCAGTTGACCATACCGGAAAAACATTTAAATTGGTCGAAAATGAAATGAATACGAACAATATGAAAGTTTGATAAGAATTGTTTCTGAACCTAAAAAGATGATGAAGGGCAAAAGGGTATATAACCATTTCCCCACTCATTTAGAAATATTTGAAAAATAAGATATTGGTTAACTAATTTTAATTAAATCTCAGCTAGAGCATACTTGTTTTTTAAAGTTTTAACGTCTAATAATTACGAAAAGAAAGTGTTGTGATTATATTCATAAATTAGTTATAACGGTACAACTATGTTACGATTCCTACAACTCTGTTACCTTTATGTCCCTATTTTTAAAGTTAGATTTTTTATAAAAAGTGGGTACTTTGTTGTATATTTTATATGTCAGATTTATATACTACTTTTATTTACGAACAATAACTTAGTTAAATTCTTGTATTTCATTCAATTTAAGCAATTTGAGAAAAAAATTAGTTTCATATAAAACATACAGAGTAACATAGTATCCATAATTTTAAGTATTATTCATAAGTAAGAAACAATACTGTGATTTTCCATGTCAAACATGAGAGTAAAGACTTAATTCATGTTAATTTCAAAGAAGAATATAAAAAGATATTTTTGTTGTTTAACTAATCAATAAATAAATGATAGTAACAGAGTTGTTATTTTCTTCTATCCTGACCAAGTAAATCTTCTAAAAATCAAAAAATACAGACCAATGATCGCGCCTAGCTTTGAAATTGAATTTTATAAAGTTATGTGGATAACATGGATATCTTACACCTAAATTAAACAAGATTTTATTTTTTTAGAATTCAGATCTATTGCCACGTTATTGCTACGTATACTACCATTTGAGGCACTCCTATGGTATAGATGAAACCTTGTGCTGCCTTATGTTCCAGGATATTGAGTCCGTTGTGGAGAACGAAAAATGTTCCGTCGCTTAGGGCACACGATTTGCGGACCAACTAGTTGCTTACCTCACGGTGTGAGGAGTGGCTAGTTGTCAATGGAGCAGCAGCTTGGTATGTCGGAGCCCAGGTTGCCTATTTTACTTTTTTTGCCTATAATAATAATAATCGTTTTTATTTATAATGAGTACATTATAAAAGGGCGAAGTTTAGCTCACGTAGCTATTCCTCCACTTGACCCAAATATCAGAAATAAAGTATAATAGTAAAATTATGTGAATACATCTAAATTTGAAATTAAATCTTCAAGCACATACATATAAAAAACACTGATTTGTCCAGGAGGTGATCTTTCAAGTAATATTTAAACCTTTTTAAAGACAATGGTTTTAGTTTTTCTGGAATCGAGTTGTACAGTGTAACTGCGTTAAATGTGAAAGATCGGTTGAATAACATAACTTTTAAATGTCTATTTACATTACTTTAAATATTGCATTTATTTCTCCGGAACCTATCTTGTACAGAGTAATGCAAAATCGACGAGCTATACTTTATACTCCTTCAACGCGGGCGCGGGAAGAAATAAAACCACTTGAATATAAAAATGTTTTATTTTAATGATCAAAATTTTAAGCGTCCATCATAGTATACAAAAGTTGCATGATAAATAAATAAAAATAAATACGAAAACATAACTTTTTCTATCGGACTCGATTGTACGGCTGAATCAAACCACATAAATGTTTAAATTTCGGCCACCACTGTGGCAAAACATAAAATAAACAGAAATTCAAACATGAGTTACAATAACCTTTCCCATGTCGACTCTAATCATATAAATTAAAATGCAGTTATTTATAATCGAACTCCAACTTTCTCGGCATCATATACTCTTTCAACACCTCATCTGTCACTTCAGCTCTCCTCTCTTGGTGTTGCACAATTATAGGTGTGATTGTATCTATAAGAATTTTTTTCAATTCACCAGTTAGCAGAGCACCACTCGTATAGTCCTTTCGAATTTGTTCTAGCTTGTCATCATCCTCCAGGAAAAATCGCAAATACTGATATGAAATGTCAACATCACAATTCCCACCGATTTTCCGATGCTCCTCTACAGTAACCTGTCCCCCTGAGAACGCGTGCTTGTTGATCTTATTTTTCAACTGTTTTGGTGTATCACAGCAGAATATTGTACTGTTCGGATCAGAAGCAGACATTTTTGTCTGAGCACCTTGTAAAGCTGGAAAAAATTTAGAGTGCAAGAGAGCTGGTTTTTGGAATCCAAGTCGTGGACAAACATCTCTAGTCATCCTGAAGTATGGGTCCTGGTCTATAGCGCAAGGGATGAGACATGGAAACTTCTTGCCATTGAATATGTGAGGGAATGAAGTTGATAAGGCTGGCGTGGCTTGGGCCGCTGGAAATGCTATTTTTCCTATGACGGTGCTGTCGTCGAAGCCGAAAATGCCCTTGACTTGGTTGAAGGTGACACATTTCTGGATGCGGATCATGTTGCGGTAGAAATCTGGGCACTGCCTGAAATCAGATAAAGATTGTCATAGTTAGTTTCACGCAGTGCCAGTAGAATGAGTATTATAAAACAGAATGAAGTTCCAACATTATTTCGTTTAGAAATTGAAACCTCAAGACTGACAAAATCAAAATCTATTCAGACCTCATAAACTCCGTACATGCGCACTCGATCTCCGTTTCTAATCGCTTGCTGGTGCCTGGCGCTAGGCATCTATAGCCCGCTGGCCAATAGGCGCTAGCGAATTCGAAGTTCATACGCTGGAGTTTATTTTGACAGGAGGTAAATGAGATTTGACTACACTTTAGTCGCCCATGATACTATTACTCGAGAAGGTAACCCCACGCGCATGCGATCAGTCTGTTTCGCAAGTGCGGCGTCATTCGGCGACAAAAATCCCCAGAGGTGGTTTAAAACTCACAGTTTTATATGGCGCTTTAGAGCGTAATTTTTAATTAGTTTCGTTAGTCTGCTATCTGGTGTGTTTCAAATAATTCTCCGTGTCAAATACAATTTAAAAAACATTGAATTAAATATTTAAATTGGCGTTTCATTAGTCTTCCAAATAACAAACAAGTTTGCGAACAATGGGTTCTAAAGTGTTATCAGCAACACAAATTTAATGTACAAACCTCAAGGATATGTTCAGAGCATTTTGTGGAAAGTGACTACTATTTAAAAGAAAAAACTTTACTTATTACCTCAAAATAAATTGAAGTTGAAAAGTGATGCAATACCTTCCCGCCATTTGATGAAATCACCAAAGGCGCACACTTCACGTAGTATAGAATGGAAAAAACGCTAGATATGGAAGTCATAAAATCAATCAATCAACCACTAAATGTTGGAATAGAACTAGATCTTAAAATCATTAATCGATTAAGCCACGCCAGTTAGTGTAAGTGCAGACGCCGTGACTTTTTTTAGATAAATAAATCATAAATAAATAGCATTTATTGCCCAACAGGTAAGGAAACCATTTACAGGACAATCCTAAGAAAAGATTAATAAAACTAACAAAAATAGAAAACACAAAAAAGCAGTTGATTCTATCTAAAGGAAAAAACAAACAAGAAAAAACGCAAAAAAGTCACTCAAGTGAGAAACATATAACTTGTTTAATTTCTAGCTAGATACTGTATGTCACAATAATTAGATATGGCATTAAAAGTTTCACACATTACATATATGGGTACTTTCAAAAATAAATGTGTGTGAGCCCTGTCACAATAAAATGTTTCAACGGTAGGAGTCCAAATAGAAGTGACATTAAAGTTTACTTAGACCACAATCTCATTAGCATCAATTTGGTTGTGCAGCAATTTATGCAAGAAAATAATTAGCACACATTTCCTTCTCAGCTCCAAAGACTGCATTTGAAACCTATACAACAATAAACTTTCAGATATATCCTGCTCAGGATATGCACCGTCAACCTTGAAATATAAAAAATTGAGAAACTTTCTCTGAATGTAGCAGTTGTAAATTCCAAATTAACGATGTATATTCCAGTTTCGAACTAATATATGGAGAATACAAAACCAACCGTGACTCTGGGCGGCTGAAGTTTCCGCAGTTTCTCACAGTACAACCCGTGAAGCTTCACTCACCTTTTGAGCTATATGGAGTGAAAACTTAAGTTTGTGGTCAAAAACTATACCCAATGTATTTAAAATCAGGATGGTCAATAGAGATATAAAAGTAAAAATCCACAATTGGGAAGAGAAAAGTGATGAAAATTGTACAATACTCAATGAAACTGTTTATCAACACACTCTTTTAAGACCTCCCACAAAAAAGAAAACCATTTCCATTCAACATTTCATACAAAATTATAAAGAAGGCATATATACTGTATCGTGTTCTCCAACCTAAAGTTTTTGGTCACTTGATGAGAGTGGCTACGGATCTCAGGTGTGGGTGCAGGGTAGAAGAAGAGTCCTCGGCTCATGTTCCGATGTTCCGTGTCGCTGCGAGACTCTGAGCTACTGCAGGCAGAATACATTTTGATTCCCCAAAATGTTAAGGAGCTATACTCAACTTCGCTAGACGGGCGGAGCTTGAGGCTTAGAGAATGTAGTGGTGCATAAGGGTCTGTTATGTGGCCTATGCGCCTCGTGGTGGTCATACCGCCTCTAATTCCGTTTATTCATTCTCAAAATTACCATATAAAATCGATCACAAAAAAGTTAGATAACATATATTCCAGATATTCAAATAAAAAGCTCTGATACAAGGCATTTCACACCGACGAGCGGAACAGTTGTCACCAAGTGACACCATGCGCAAAGGGATACGAAATTCGAACGCGAAGTGAGCATATCATCTCAAGTTATAGCATCATGATACTATGTACATATCTTACTTCTTATGACAATAAGCGAGAAGTATTGTCATGATCAAAAATTTTGAATCTGAAACATTATTATCTTGATGTTTCAATATCTATACTCTGGTACCGAAAGGGAAGAGGCCAGGAAAACACATTAACAAAGTCGGGGCGTGAGTTTCCGGCCATATTCAAGGAGATTTAGAGCTGGCCAGTGACGTGTGATGCGTTCCACTGATCCCTTCCTGTTCGGTACCCGAGTATACATAAAAAAATGCCATGTGCCTCATTTCAATTTTCTGCCTGTCATTAATCATCTATCTTGTTTCAATTTGTCTGCTAGGGATATCTCTTTTAATCCCGCTGGGGGGGCGCTTGTGTTGTTGTTGATCAGCTCTACCTGTTTATAACCTTAGATTTGACATCCAACCTACCTAACCATCTACTTCTAACATTCCAGATTACCCCCATATTTGGGCACCTTTCGAGTTGAATTTTACACTAGTATGAACTATCATCCGTCATTATTCATCATAGAATCGAATACTGATTGAATGTGTAGCCTAGACAACAGTAATTCTTGATGTATGTCAAAATCCATTGACACTGACAGACTGATGAGTAAATACTGATAGTACGGACAACATTAAATACTCATCTGATGTCATAATTGGCTATCTCTGAAAGTACCACATGGAATGTTATAAAATTATCACACTGGGTTGCTATCACAGTAGGACTAAAAGTTATGAACTCAAAATAAAAAAGAATGACAAAAACAGTGGAACATTTTTGGAGGATTGAAAAATGTAGTTAGAATAGTGGGGATATGTGAGGTTGGTTGCAGTTTTTAATTTTTTAGCATTTGAAAATTTACAATGTTCTATTTACAAATGCACACTATACTTATTTAAACTATTTTTGACCAAATCTGCTGAACTATCAGCCATCAGTGTCAAGTAGAGTGATTGTACCTACATAATCTTACATGCAAACTGAATACATTTGTTATGTGTTTTGAATTTTCTGAATATTCTTCCATTCCAATATTGCAGAAATGAAAATTGAAAGCTAGGAGGTCCTGGCAAATTTCAAGCTGTATGTAAACTGTTCACAATATTTTATGGAAGGTATGCATCAATGTACTAGAGAATATTGATTTATAGTGGTTGATGAAAACAATCAATTTTATTGGTTTATCTGTTATAATTCACGCACAGAAGCATTCAGTTTTTGAGGATTATTTCTTTGAAATGACAGGTGTTACTGCAGTCAATCTGGTTTATTCTCGAATTCCAGTTTTCGACGACGCGTCCGAAAATGTGGTACTTGACAACCACTATCAGGCCATAATTTTGCACTATTTGCTGTATGTATGAAAACCCATAAACTTCAGACCATTTAGATTCAACAAGATGGCGGGGCACTGCTGCAAGACTCATGAAGACATGGCTCTACTGCAGCAAAAATTCAGCATGCAGTTAATTTCTTGTTCTGAACCAATAAAATGACCGCCTAGAATGTGAGATGTCATGTCTCTAGACTTTTTCTTAGAGGCTATGGCTACATGGACATAGAGGAATTATTGAAGAATTAGAAATTATCATTACTTGAGTAATTTGTGAAATGTCACTAAAAATGCACTGATATGTCTTTGAAAATTGGGATTCCAAAATGGCCCATCTTAATGGCAGTGATGGTCAATATTTGAAAAAAAGATAGATGTTTTTATATTTTTTACATACTTTTGAAAAAGTACATGATTCACCCATTACTTATCACCATGCATTAACCTGTTGCTCAATGACATGTATTGCATTGAAACAGATAACTTGCTCACATTGACAAAACAAATTCTTGATTGTTTGGATGGTAAAAAATAAAGAATATTTGTAAATATTTGTTTGACATTCTGAAAAAGTACTATAGATAACCACCAATTATCTAAATCATTACAAATCCTTGGCTGGGAAGTTTACACTAGTGATGTTAGAAGGTTTATGACTGTCCATTTTTTCTATAAATTATGTTCTTTGAAATGGTATATATGTTCCAATCTATAAAATGTTCTTTATTTCCCATAAGGTATTATCTAAATGTGGCATATTATACTTACCCAATGTAATCCAAGTTTGAGAATATGAATGTCTTCTTTGGATCAAATCCTACTGCAATGATATCCTTAGCATTTTCATAAGCCATCTCATGTGCTTCTTCTAGTTTTATATCTTTCCACAATGTTTTTTCATCATCAGTTAACTGTATAACTAGAGGAACATTGAATACATCTTGCAACCATTTGCACAAAGTAAAAGGAATCAAGTGGCCTAGATGCATAGATTTTGAGGAAGGTCCTCGCCCCGTGTATAAATAAAACGGTTTTCCTGATTCATATAAGTTCAAAATGGTGTGCATGTCACGATGTGAGAAAAATACACCTCTTCGTAGAAGATGATGCACCTTTTTGCCTGTGATCTTTTCGAAGCGGTCCAGTAGTTCTTGATCTATCTTGGAGCTGCCAAACCTTTCTGTAATTTATATTACGTCCAAATACATTTAAAATAAAAGATAAACTGAATACTTACGAATGAGTTTATCATAATCGACACCCGTGTCTGACTTGCTGACTACGTTCCATGGATCGACAAAGTCCTCGTCATTGTTTAGAGCTATGTTGTTAATACTGTTCACAATTTCACTAGACATTTTAAGATACTGATGCTAGTTTTTAACAAAATTTCTT
The DNA here is from genome assembly GCA_963669975.1 of Acanthoscelides obtectus. Taxonomy (NCBI): domain Eukaryota; kingdom Metazoa; phylum Arthropoda; class Insecta; order Coleoptera; family Chrysomelidae; genus Acanthoscelides; species Acanthoscelides obtectus. The sequence goes on from CAVLJG010000006.1 coordinate 78,098,949, forward strand.
TAGGATCACAGCTGGGAACTGCAACTGCAGTTTCAGAATTTTAAGGTTAATTTTGTCACGTTGTCTTATGTCAGATTACGTCAGTCAAACGACTGCTTACCTCACACTTACGACAATAGAGATGGGTAAGGTCTATTCACACTCAGCCGTGACGTGACAGTGCTGTGACGTGCCAGTGATTCTCGCTGACGTGAGATCACAGTGTTTTCAATTCACACCGGTCAGTATTTTTCTCCATGCTCTGATAGTGCAGTTGTGACCACGTGAAGTCGAGATGGCAAAATTTTCAGACGACGAACTTGCAATTTTTGCATTAATTCTGGATTTTTTTATACTCCAACTACCACGAAGGCCTAAGGTACCATGCTGCTATAGAGGGAAACACAGGGGAAATGGGGGTCGCCACACGGACGCTGGCGAGGGAACACGTGTGCATGCAACATGCACACATTCTGGTGCCGCCTACGAGATCCACCGGGCGGTACTTCCGCGTTGGACAGAGACCGTCTACCACCTACGAAAGATGAAGAAGAAACGAGAAGAAAACGGAAGTCCTCGTATTTTGAATTTGACTGGTTCTACAGCACGGGATGTATGCATACAAATTCAATTAGTTTTTCATCATTCATGGTTTTGACCACTTACATCAAAATATTCACGAAATTGCAAAAAACACGGCCGTGAAAATCGAAAAATATCGTTCCAAAACAATGCGATGGTCACGGTACGGCGTGGTTGAGGGCATTGAGAACACAGCCACTTCCACGTGCTGGTCTAGTGTGAATCAGTTCATATAAATTCCAGGAAGAATGTTTTTAGTTTCGCCGGGCGGATCACGTGCCGGTCACAGCACTGTCACGTCACGGCTGAGTATGAATAGGCCTTTAAACGGACATGGGTCAAGATTCATTAGGCTTGCACATACATACAGGGTCGGCACGAAAAGAACCCAATATACCGCTTCAAAATTTCAGAATAGCCAAAATTTGTGTTTTGAGAATCATGTAGGTATTTTCCGCTTTTTGCGGTTAACAGGAGCAAATTAGAGCCCAGAATTTCGCTTGTCCTAACTCTTTTTCAGTTGTATTCACGGGACGGCTAACATTGATGAATGTATATGTTTGTATCACAGCTAGATAACAATCAGCTATAAAACTCTGCTGTCAGAGTCAAAAACGGCCGCCATTTCGGCGGAGAAAATCGCATGTAAAATCTCATAGTACAATGATGAAAGAGGTTTTTGTGTTTCATATTAGGCAGTCCTAGGCGGAACTGCTGCTTACCATGCCAGCAACCGCAGATATTCTTTGCTATCATAAAAATTATAATATTTCGATATGATCTAGTGTAGTTTGCACCAGAATCGAACCATTGTAAATCGCGTACCGCTGCTATTAGTTGGAACCGTTGCAGTTCCCGTTCAATAGCAGTGCCGCTAAATGGCTGATGATTCTGACAGAATGCAGAGGGGTCTGCTAGCCTCATTGAACAGGTCAAAACAAAATGAGATGCCTTCGTCTGTCAGTGTTTTCATTGAAAATGCAATCAATTGATAATATGGCGGCAGCGAAGAATAAATACATAGCAAAAGTAAACATTTTCCGTTTATTGTAAATACTGATAGTTATCTACAATTACAAATTTATTCTAGAGCTTTTCCATAAATAAATGTTCATCAATAACTCCGTCTTTTGGGACAGATTTCTCATTATTATTGGTTCACACAAACTACACAAGATCATATCAGAATATTATAATTTTTACGATTGTACGCGGCAGCACCGCCTACAATTGCTGAATATGGAACACTAAAACCGCTTTCATCGTTGTACTATCAGAATTTAGATGTAATTATTTCCGCCGAAATGTCAGCCGTTTTGACACTGACAGGAGAATTTCATAGCCGATTGTGATCTAGTTTACATTCCACCTTCAAATCGAAACGGACGCATATAGAGGGTATTTTTCCTTAACGTTTAACACAGCGTACCCTTCCAACAGAAAACGGATCTGATTCCATAACTGGCAGTGTTCTGTTCCAACAGTTTTCGAACTGATTCCGAACCAGTTCTGAACTGGTACTAATAGTTCTGGTACTGAGAGAGAAGTAGAATTTCGAATTTGATAGCACATTGGTGCCGGTGAAGGTTATTTGGAACAAATTCAAGTGGGGGTGAAGTTCTTGAGCTGATTATAGGAGTCCCAAGAATCAAAAATGAAAGGTACATATTCAAGTGCTGATCATTTGAATAAATTTGTCTTAATCATGTTATTAATAATAGTGATATGAGTATATCAAATGCTCCTTCTAAACAGGCAGTACTCCGCACTATTTTTTTACAAATAAGTCACCATCTAGCTACTTATCTGAGTATATCAAATGCTCCTTCTAAACAGGCAGTACTCCGTAATTTTTTTAAAAATGATTCACCATCTAGCTACTTATCTCTTGTTAAATCTGCCATCTCATTTTTCCTATTTTTTCAAAAGTCAAAAAACAATAAATTATCTCAAACTCTACGTCTAGTGAACGAAAACTTGAAGTTTTTAAATTTTGCTTCAATTAAGTTTATGTCACAGAGTTTATGTTTTCACCAACAAGCCATGTAATTCCCTGTTCCATCAGAATAGTTCGGAATTCGTCCTTATCTCGGTCATGCGCCGGAAAATAAATCGGAATTAATTCTGAACTTGTTTGGAACTGATTGTTGGAATAAAAACCTACATACACCAATGTCTCAAGATAACAAAGGTATATGCGTCGGGGGTTTCTTAAATGAACAGACATCTCTTTTCTTTGCTTATACTTTTTTGCTGCTGTCTTACCTCACATTAGCTCTGTTATTGCAAACGTGACTGATTCTAAATGGTATGTCCAAACTATGAAAGCATCCTGATGATGTATTTTAACGTTATAGATTCGCTGTAGTATTTGATTCTTTTTAAAGCGGCACCTAAATCAACGATGCAAATTTGCGCAACATTTTTTTTTCTGAAGGTGTATTCTCTCCATAATAATGAGATCCTACAACCTCATACAAGTTCAATATACAGGGTGACTTCGAAGTTGAGTCATTTATTTTAACAGTGAGTAGATCTGATCAAAACAAATGTTTTTTTCCTTTAACATTTTTCTGGTAGGATTAAATTAACAAAGTTATATATAGCCCTTTGGAAGTTTGAGTACCGCCCTGTCTCAATAATAATATGATGTGCTCGTGTTTGGCAACAACGGATATAATCCGCTTTATCGGTTCATCGCATCGGAAACAAAAAAGCGAAAGAATTTGAAACGTATATCACGATGTTAGTCAATGTGTCAGTCGGTAACGGGTGAGTTAATAGTAGTGTTTGTTGAGTGGCTCAAACGAAATAAAAAATGGCACATGTTTACAAAATGCTGCCACGGCATCACGGATTTATGCGAATCGGTTTCCCAATCGGGTGCAACCAACCCCTCGTGCCTTTGTTAATGTAGTACAGAGGGCTCGTGAATCAGGTGACTTAAGACCTCACAGGGGAGGGCATGCCGGTGCTCCAAATACAGGTCCGCACTGAAATACTTGTCGGGAGGATACTTTATAAAACAAGGTAACATTTTTTTTTTATTTTTTTTTTATTTTTACACACATATTTTGGTTTATCTTCCTTCTACAATCATTATCTGAAAATTAATGACTCAACTTCAAAGTCACCCTGTATGTAAGCATTTTTTCCACTAAGTACAGCCCTGTTCTCCAGGTCATTCAAACTGCCCATCTCTAGGCAAGATCCGTTCCAGTTCCAGCTTAACTGCGCAGGTCCGGATACACAGCTGTTCGTCGCAAAATGTCAGTAGACATCAACCAAAACAAAGAAGTGCGTGATACAAATCTACAACAGATTCCAATGTGTTTTTCCTGATTTTCAACATGCCTTGGTACCATAATATTGTACCAGAAAGTATAAAAAAGAACGTGTGTGCATGTTTGTTGCAAAGATACTTCGGACAATTTGTGGAAGAGAAAATACGAAGAGAACAGTTAAATGTTGATTTGTACAATGGCACAGGGACCGTCGAAAAAATCAACCTTGATATACAGGTAAGGATAACATTATTTTTGTAATGACATTGAATTTATGTTTGTTTATACAACAGTCCGTTTATTTTGATTCTTAAGGCTCAGCTTTCTTAAATTAAGGAGCTCTAATAATTCGGAAATACATTAATTTGCGTCTTTATATTAGAGCATTTTCATGTACAGTTCAAGCAACTTTGTAACGCCAATGTTTATAAATATTGATAAGACTATCTAGCTAAATGTTGCAAATATTCAGTGCGTATTAGCGTGAAGAAGAGATATATTTTCAAAATTTTTGCTTCACAAAATGCTATACAATATACAGAAATCTGAGTATTATGGTTTTGAAAGGTACCCACTATGTAAACATAAATCACCATTTTTTTTTTTGAGATATACCTATCCAACAAATTTGGGCTTATAGAAGATAAGGGCTTAATGGAGGCAAATATGTTGAAAGAAATAATTATTATAGGAAAACATTCTTAATGGCGAAATAACTGATTTGTTTTTTGAGATATAAGCAAGAGAAATACAATTCAGAAGGAATTAGTATATAAGCATTGAATTTTCAAAATAAATAGATTAGTATAGCAATATTCACTGATCTGAGAAAATTTAACAAAAACTTGTTTTGTAGGAAATTAAAAACTTTTCATGAAAAATGAAAACAAATTAACTTTGTACTAATCCCTTCTCTATAATTTTTCCAAATTTCTGATTAATGGTTCAAAACAACAAATAAATTATCTTGTAACTAAATTTTGTTTTTTTAATTAGAGTACTTGTTCAAGTGCCCAAATTTCTGGTTAATATATCAAGATGTATGTGATTACAAAGGAATAGGTAGCTAGAAACAGCCATTGGTCTATGTTATATTATCTGGAAAATTCCAGGTTCTCAATGAGCTTAGTGAAAAACAAAATTGGCCCATGGAATTTGTTGATGGGTACATAGAGAAATTGTATTTATCAGTACCATGGACATCTATACTAAAGGATCCAAGTTATGTTGAAGTTAGGGGATTGAAGATAACATTACAACCTAAACAAAGACATGAATGTGGTAAGTATTTATTTTCCATTGTTTACTTGTCCTATAAATATTATAGTTCATCATTTGTAATTCTAAATAGGCAGGACATTGTTTATGTTCAAATGAGCCAGCTGTTGTTGTGAACTTTAATGTAGAATTGTAGGTATTCAGTATTATATAAACATTCATTTTGAAATTTTTGATATTGGTTATTTTATTAGCATTTGAAACTATGTATTAGTAATTAGTGACTTTTTGAACATTTAGCGGCTCTTATCTTTCCCTTTGTGAACATAAGTATAAGTTAGATATAAACAAGAAATTGGTCATATGAAAGGGCTAAATGGAGACAAATACTCTGCATGTTCTTGAGGGGGGAGTTCTGTTGATAAGACTAACTATGCTGGTTGCAATTTGAGGTTAGAAAAAAGCTGTTAACTTTTAGGATCTGATTGAAAATTAGTGCAAATGACTATAACTTCCCACACCACTGATGAGGAAGTATTGTAATAACAAAAACTTTGAAAAGTGAGAAATTATTTTTGTTTGTTTGTTAGATGTTACATGACATGTACATCATGAAAAACTATGTCACTCATTTCTGTCTGTCTGCTTGACTACTGGATTTTATCAATTTTTGCCACATAGATATCACTATGATAAGGACAGCAAAGCATTGGAGATTTTTAAAATTGATTCAATTTTTTGCCAATATTATATTAAAATGCTACTAACTCTAATAACTCAACACACCTCACAGTGGGCTATAAAATCTGAAAAGTGGCCTTAAATCTAGGCCTGGGATTTAAAATGCCAAATTTTTTATAGAAAAAAAATCAGTAAAAAAATTGAATCTGTTAGGGGGCATTGAGTAGACTTTTTGGTCATTTTGCAATATCAAATATATTTGTATCAAAAAATATATATTAGCACAAATCATAATTATATCAAATATCACCAAATGCAGGATACTTATTCATGGAGAATATGGTTTTACTCATTCTATTGAAAGTGCATTCTACAAGGAAGTAACTTTCGAACATGTGAATTTTTTCGAGGAGGGCAAGATGAAATTACCGAATAGGAAGTTATAAGGAACCTGTTGAGTAAACCTTAATTTTGTTGATATCTTTCGAGTGTGTTTTTCTCTGAAATTTTTAGGATCTTAATTTCTTTACTCTTGGGCTCCTTCTGATATTTAAATGATAGGTAAAATCGCTTCTATGATTATGATGGCTCCATGGAGTAATATTTTATGCACTCTAAGCAAGCATATAGTACCACGGATATTTAGTGACATATAGTTTCACGGTTTCTAAACAATATACCTCAAATATTGTCACATCAATTACATAACCACAGAATAAGTCTATGTCCGTAATTTCGCTGGAAAGTTAGGGGTTAGCAAAAAATCTCAGAGATGTGTTGCCATCATTAATTGTTCCACTACCTCTACTTATAGGTATATCCACAACCAGATCTTTGAAGTTCTCCTGTATGGTTCGTTTTTGTTTCCAAAAACTGCTTTATTTCCTACTTCTTGAATTTGCCAAACTTTGAGTTCCATTCTGTATGAAATATGCAGCCAACCGTCCGAAAAGCTTTATAACCCAAATTTCAAATTTTTCTGGACAACTATTTTCTTCAATACCTGTTCAATATCATTCGTGTCTTTGGTAGTTGCTTTGCATATATGAGGTCTGTAAATTGAGTAATGTGTTTTTTTTTTAATTTTTTTCAAATATAATTACAATTTTATATTGTCATCCTCACAATGACTTCCTTCTGAAGCCACACTGTGCTGGAGATGGTTCTTCCACTACTCATAGCATTGCTGGAACGCCGATACTGGAATAGCCTTCAGCTGGTCGGCTACAGCCGTTTGAACGTTTTCGACTGTCCCAAAATGAGTTTTGGGCCTGTTTAGCAAGAGTTTCTGTTGTACTGTGCCCCAGTATGAAGCACACCGTTGCTCGAAATTCATGTCACTCGTTTTTAGAACACAATAGAAAAAACGCTTCCACAAAAAAGATCGCTACGGACAACCAAATGACTCGAGCGAGTTCAAACTTGTACTGAAGGCGGATAACATGTACCCCTGTCTCTCCTCGATCGTTACGTTGCCAGTCTCAGCACTTAATTTACAAACCTTGTATAACTTGATTGTGGCTCAGCATTCGGAGCGATTTCTTCTTGAGTGTATTCAAAAACAAATTGACCATCCAACCATTCTTTATGTCTCTCCGTTTTTTTCCATAAGCCTTCTTCTATACATGGCGCAGCAAAACTTTGAATTGTTGTTTTTCAATTTTTTAACATGGCATATTCATCACTTTTGATTTCATAGTCTCCCACCTGGTAATTGTAAAGATATTTCATCTGAACGTTCTAAAGGCTCACGCAAGACGTCAAAGAGCTGTCTTCTTGTCGCCATTTCCAATACAACTGAAATAATGAAATAAAATGTGTAGTAATGATTTCCGAATACATATTCATGAACATTACTTAACCCTCCTATACCAGCGCAAATTTTTGTAACACCTATACCCGCGCGCGGTGTCACAGATCAATTTGGAACTCTGTTTTATATTTTCATACATCAAAAACTGTATAAATAACAGCAACACAAGCGTCTTGCACGGTTTACGTACACTAAAGCGAAAAGTCAGCAACAAATCAGGCAGCTAGCTTAAATCTCGATTCGCTAGCGTTTCCAGGAAAATAATAATACTTGAGAGTTTCGTCGGTCTCAGAGACCAATGCGCGGGTATAGGAAGGTTAAGCAAGCAAAATCAAAATATGTTATAAGGAAATATTGAAGATATGTTATAAAAATTGTTTAAAAGCGGGATCTAGCATGGACATTTTTGTAACTCTACACAAACTCAGAAAATATGTCTATATAATTATTTTAAAGCCAGATGTATATATGCAGCATGAAAATGCATACTTTGAGAAAGCTTCCTGTATAGCCAAACACTGGATTCAAGAACCTTATGACACATAAAGTCCTGCAAGTTCCTATTACAATTAAGGAAGGCTTGTGTCTGTACCCTTGTTTGGCACCAGGTAGATATAGATAATGATCTTTTAAGACCTCGAGATTCCGGGAAAACACCCCTTGTTAATTTTTCTAAGTAGCTACCTGGAAATTCTGATGATAATAGTAATACTTTTATAAATATGGATTTATGGCGGCTTTTCGGATTATCTGACCCTCTGGGCACCTCACCTCTTAGACATATTTCACACCTAGATTTCTCCAAATATTTGCCTTTGAGACTTGAGTGGTAGAAATGTTTTCGATACCTGGGCCTGTGATGCAGAGGAGACATTTCTAGATGCAGAACTTCAAAAGAGCAGAGGCTAAGAATTAATTGTATTGGCCTATCCGAATGACCTGAACCATCTGATTTCTGTGTTACATACATTTTTGTAGTTGACTTTTTTAAGATGAGTTAACGTGTGTCAAATGGCTGATAGCATTGCATGGGAAAACGTCAGTATACTTGCCGCCTTTTTTTTCTATAATGTAAATCGGATATGTTTCGTCATAAAATTTCTATATTCCTTGTTTATATCTCCGAAAAAAATACTTTTTACAAGGATTTTTTTTAAATGTAACGCATCTATTGAGCCCCAATTTTTCATATGCCCAAAAGTTTTGAGGATACCTCATAAAATTAATGATTTATGATGGAACAATGGATGTATGTCTGTAAAAAAAATAGTTAACTATGTTGCTGTTAATGTTAAGAAAATATACTTTTTGTATAGAACACTCCATATTGTTGCTGGGCGTCAACTTGTATCAAGAAAAAGCTAGGCTATTTGTTTAGGGCTAAGAAGTACTTTTCTCCGCATGACCTTCTCACTCTATATACAAGGCCCAGATAAGGCCAAGCCTTGAATATTGCTCACACGTTTGGGGTGCTGCCGCCCCGACTACATTATTTATGCTTGATGCTGTCCAGAGGAGGGCTGTCCGACTCTCTTCTCTAACAGACAGTCTCGGGATGCTTTCGGAGCGGCGAACCGTGCCGTCGGCGCTCTAGCTCTCTTCTACCGCTACACCAACGGGCTTTGCTCCTCAGAGCTCTCTTTAATGATGCTTCCGCGCGATGTGCCTGCCAGATAGACCCGCCTGACTTTAGTCTCCCATCCTAACCGTGTCGAACTTCGTACATCCACAACTGCTCCGTTGTCCCGAGGGTCTCGAGATTGTGGAACAATCTACAAGAGGAAGCTTTACCTAGTTCTACTAACCTTGGTTCAAAAATCGTACTAACAAAATTTCTTTGGGATCATCATAGCAGTCTCTGCATTTAGGCTTCTGCCTGCGCGGCTTCTTTGTAGCTGGAATCGCTCCTAACTCAACAACTAATCATCAAAATGCTATAGTATGTAATATATCTTCTTCTTTTAGAAGGATCTATCTAAATGCCTAATAAAATATGAGACATTCTGTTTAAAAAAAATACAGATTGTGACATTTTTCTTTTACGGGAATGATCCATATTTTATTACGTATTCAGATAGACCCTTCCAGGAGAAGAAGATTTATAGAACATACAATAGTGCTTTGATTATTGGTGTTGAGTTATAAGCGATTCAATGTACAAAAACGCTCAACTTTGACAGCCTGCCAGATCTCCACTCTGAAAGATAGTGATTATATATCCTAGAGTTATGAAGTACTCATGAGGAGCTTCAAGATGAGGTGTCACATGACCCTCCATTCCATGTAAAAAGTTGGCTCTCAGCTCAAATGCAAAAGGCAAAGTACCAGTTGTTAACCTCCTGTATTTCATTGCGAGTTAGAGTATAGTCAGTTCCATAGAGGTTGTAGAAGAAATATACTTGGTAAAATTCAAATAGTTAATAACTAGTGAATATGTTTCAGCCACATCAATGTTTGAGTCCATGTGGAACTCGATGACAAGCTCAATGCAACTAGCTGAAGAGTATGCCAAGCAAGAAGCTGCCAATGCCACAAACAGTTCACAACCATATGAGGGTATTGAACTGTTTGCACAAACTATTGAATCAAGCAAGTATTATTTGACTTATTCTCTAGAGCAATTTTACAGTTTTGTTTTTTCCAGTTCTTAGTCGTGTCAAGGTTAAATTTATTGATACAGTGATCCAGATTGAACATGTCCCAAAAGATAGCAGTACAGGAGTTGGAATTGTTATCAATGTGGACCTGTAAGTATATACCAATGAATGTGGTCTATACATTCTGACCTCTATTTATCTGTCCCTTGAATTAATTTTGTTCTTTTGGCAATAATAATTCAGTTGTGATAAGTACCATTTTCACTAAATATTGATCAAAATTTATTTAATTCTCAGCTGACTTGAAATGAAGCCATGATCATTGATTAGTTTTTTTAAAAACATGAAACAGCGTTGTTTATGGTTTGATATGGTCGTGGAGACGGAGAGGAAACAGATCCTATTCAGTCTTGTTTAGCTTATTCAACTTTTGCATAGTGTGTCAATGATATATCATGATTTATCAATGATAATTGTTTTCTAATGTGTGAATAAATGATTTTTTAGTATTGAATATTCCGACGAATCTGGCAACGACCCAACCCCTGAGGAAGCGACAGATCTGACAAACCAAGACAGCAAGAAAGCATACATAGTCCAATCTGTCACAACAAAGAAATTCAATATCCAAGGCGTGACATTATCCACAGTTGAGTTTTCTAGTAAAGCTCGAACATTCTCAAGATCTGTACTGCTTTCACAGTCTACATGCCAGCAATTGGATAAAGAGACTGAAGAATCTGTAGCGACTATGTTAAATAGAAGTACAATTGAAGAACAAACAGAAGAAGAGGAGACACAGGTGTTCCCACCTGTAGATGAAAAAGAAAAGACGCCCGATCCAAATCTGAATGGGCATAGACATGTTATAGTTTTTGGAAAGATGAACGGTGGACAAGAGGTGGGTGTATCGAAAAAGATTCATATAGAAAAACCAGCTAAAGGTCTTGACTCTTCTGTTTATCACATCAAAGAAACGTCAAAAAATTGAAAATCAACTGGCGATTTTGCATTACTCTTGGGGATCGAATCTTTTACATGCTCATTAATTTCCCATCTTATAAAAATGAGATTATTGTTTTTGGCCCATCAATAACCCGGACCGACCACTTGAAATTTGATACAAAGTAACTACTCCGCCAAGGTCAAAAACCAGAAAAAATTGCTCAAACATCTTTTTTGACATTTTCGAAACAAATCCTGTGGTTTTTATGGCCAATCAACCCACATGTGTTTAAAATGCTTTATTGCAGTATATGTTTTAGTTACAACAGTGACCTTGTTCCGTACTTGACATTTCTTGACAATATTTTATTTGTCTTCCAGGTGACACCTTGTTTGTTTTTTTTTCATTTTCACATTGGTATACAGTCTGTTACGACAATAGTCTGAAAGGTCCTGTATGCTGATTTTGCGTGGTGCCATCTTGAAATTTTGACATTGACTCCGCGCAATCTCAGCATTTTTACGGACCTTTCAGACTATTGCAGTAACACGCTGTACAGGAATATGAAAATGACAAGGAAAAGCAAACAAAGCGGCACATGGAGCCTATATACCGAGAGAAACTACGGCAACGATGGTCGTGCTGAAAACGACCCCGAAACTTAACGCTTGGAGTACCAGTGGTGCTTTGACAGGGTTGTCATGCTGGGGAATTTCTCCCAAATTTGGGGATGTTTAATTGGGGAATTTTTTGGGGATATAATGTTTTTGGGGAAATAACACGTTTCGCGGATTGAAAGCTCCCTCGCTTTTTGAACCAAACCTACTTGTGATTTTTTTCTGGGAACAGCAGTTCTGAGGGATTCTTGTGCTTGTTCTGTGAAAATTCTGTCCGACCCCTCTGTGTGTGTGCTTTTACAGATCCGCCATAACACTTTCCTAATAGTCTAAATTGCGGCCGTTCGCTTCTTCGGATGTTTTTTTATAAAACTTGTTTTTATGAATGATAAATAATCGTATAATAGATTTCAGCAGGGTTGCGTTTGCCACGCAACAGGCACATTTTTGGGTCGTTTTTTTGCTCATTTTGCGGGTTCTACTGGTATATAGGCCCACAAAAGTTTCACCTGGAAGACCGATAAATAAAATATTGTCATTTACTGAAAAAGGTCACCATTGTGACCAAAACATACCTCACGAAAGAAGAATTTTAAACTGTTTAGGTTTGAAAATTAGTTTGGAAATAATCCTTTACATATGTGAATATAGTTAGTCAAGTTACAATTCCATTTGTGTGTCTTTTGAATAGACTTGCCCATTCTTATTTATTATAAATGTGCGCAGTTAATTTTTTAAAGCGGTTTATCTGTCTCACTTTGCAGCTAAACAACAGATTACTTCACGTGATATAAAAAATCATGCAAATTAGAGATGTGTTCCAAGCAGGTGGACTCTATATCCACCATGTAATTGTTTTGGTCGAACCATCGTTCATATGGCGTTAGGTTTGGAGATAACAGAATTGCGAGTCAGTCTACTTGACGCGATCTTTTTATTTCAGATCAGGATAAAGCTGAAACACAAACAAAATCTGATTGGCCCAAAAGTATCCTTGGACATGAATTTCGGATCTCTCGTGATCTTTCTGTCTCCAAGGCAGTTCCATGTGCTGTTAGAATTAGCTAATGGGCTGGCCAGACCAGATACAGAGGATACCAGCAATATTCCTCCAAGGGCAAGATGTAACACAAAACCAATGACAACAATGGATTATCAACGAGTTGAGCAGGAGTTACAACATCAGTTGCAACCATTTTCTCTGCCCTCATCTGGGTTGCAGGCTGGACGTGGGTGGTCCACGGCAGTCTTGGGTAAGTCAGTAACTCTTGATAATTGAGTATAGTAAGTGGGTCTAAGTAAAAAGCGAGCAATATGTATGTACTTCGAAATTTGAATTTGGTGCCATTTTTCAACGAGATTTTATATTGCGCATGGGTCATATAAGGATCGGAGAATGGATCGTTTTCAAGAAAATTACGATAGTGGAACGGTAGTGTTTACGGCGAGCGTTACCGAAAAAAATGGAAGTATCGTGCCTCCGATTTGATTATAGACGAGTTTTTAGTGCGACAAAAATAGCGGATCGTTAAGCCCTCCGTTACGTTATTTTTGACAGCGATAGCAAATAAGAATAGAAACAAGATTTTATATTTATGACCACTGAAGTGAACCATGGTAATTTGGAAGAACGGACTGATTATCTTCTTCGATTTTGACGTGAAGCTAACACCAAAATGTCAAAACTTTGTTAATTTTTTTCATAGAATATTTTCGTTGATATTTGTATCCAAGAGACCATGAAAAAGTAGAATAATTACAATAAAATGCTACCTTGCCACATTGCATATACAACGTAGAATTGTCGTATCTGGGCATTCGAGAACCCTCGTGTCAAGCATCAACGACCAGCACATTCTCGAGTCACAGTTTGGTGCGGCGTTTGGTATGGAGGTGTCATTGGACCTTACTTCTTTGAAGACGCTGCTTACTGTCACTGGCGGGCCCTACCATGATATGGTGCAAAACTTTCTAGCTTCTCAAATCCAACAATTTAACCTACAAAACATGTGGTTCCGGAACGTTTAATTTCTCGATTTGGTGATGTCAACTGGCCACCAAGGTCACCGGGTTTAAGGGCTCCTGACTTTTTTATGGTGATTTTTGAAAAATACGGCTTATGCCCACAAACCAAATATTGTAGAGCAGCTGAAGGACAATATTACGGAAGTGATTGAAAATATTCCTCCCGAAACCTGCCAAAAAGTGATGGAAAATGTAATCAAGAGCGCTCAGGTTTTCGTGGCTTCCATAGGCGGATATTTGATATTATTTTGCATACATAATTTCTAAGCTTCAATAAAAGATTAAGATGAAAAAAATGGACGAGCCTTATTTGATTTCACAAATATTCAAGATACAAACCAGTCAGTTACATATCGGCCACCCTGTATGACAAAACTCAAGACAATTCAATTTATTCAGAATACTGCCAATTTCTTGCACACTCGATATCTGGAAATACTCCATTAAATTTAACACAAATTGTAGTTGTATCTTTAGGCATGTTTTATGTGAGAGATCAAGCATAAGATATTGGTGTAGTTTTACTGTGACCCACCAAAAACCGTGAAAAGTCCTATAGTGTAAAACGTTTAGTGAAAATTGATGATAATGTAACGTGTGAGTTATGTCGCAATTTTTTTTAGATGACAGTGACAGTGAAGAAAACTTCCTACCTCTACGGAACAACATACATGGAATGTATGATAGTACATTGTCAGGAATTAGCAGTAGTATGGAATCTAGTTTGAACTCTAGCATAGCTAGTTCCGCTACCGAGCAGACCAGTCGTACCAAACGAAGACGTAAGTAATATATCGACGATTTGTGCATTTATGTATTATCATGGTAATCTAGTAATATAGCTTTCATTCGTTCGACCACAAACGCCTAACATTGGACAGCTGTTCCGTGCTTTTTGCCAACTCATCATGGTATAAGGTCTATCGAAATAAGACAGCACAAAGTGCCATCTATTACCAGAATCGATCACTCCGAGAGAGAAAACAGTAATCCGTCTATTGGAACTGTATCCTAGTTCGCATTGTCAGCTGGTATTACGTATCTCGAAAAGTGACATTATGTTGTTTTTTTTATGGAATTATGAATGTTTTCCTAAAATACGTCAACTTGGACCTAGCTGTCGTTTATTTCATGCTCACTTGTAGCAAGTGTGGAATGAACTATCTGCACACGAGCCTACATAATCAACAAGTTGACATTTCATCGGTTTTTTTACATTATATAGATTTTTTAAATAATAACCCTGCCGGACACGAAAGTGCCCGCTAGATCCTGCCGATTCTGGTGCTATAGTAAATATGGTCTACTACCACTATGTGGCTTCAGAAGAAAGTTATTTTGAGGGAGACTATATAAAATTGTAATTATATATTTGTAAAAAAATCAGTCTCATTACTTAATTTACAGACCTCTGATTGTTTTTGGGTGCCATCTAGCAAAATAAAAATGATGCGCTGCTGACGCGAGCGGTTTCGTTATTTTGTTGCCAGCACTGACGATTGGCTGTTGGAAAAAATCGTTCCTTCTTTCTTCTAGTGAATAATATTGAGTCGGACCCCACCGCCGAAATATCCCATTTTCAAATACGAATGGCATCCTTGGCGTTGATATTATTACACGAAGATCTGTTGGTACAACCTGTAGAGAGAGATCAAATCCTTGCCCTCTCTAGCGTTCAACAGATGCAACAAACTGCTGACGAGTTTTTCACGAAACTTGGACATTGTGTACCAACTGCGTATGGCCACAATGATTTTGAGAATGTTAAGGACGTGTTTGATAAGGCGTGTTCTCTAAATCATTTGAGGTAAGTGTTGCATTTTATTTGTAATTAAAGTAAGAGGTGAAACATATGTTAAATCCGCAGGAATTCTTGCTAAATTCAGTTAGTATGACAGAAGTATTCCAAACGAATTTAAGAAGAATGCAGTATGTATCTAGGTCTCTTATTTATTTGGAGAATACATATTGTATAGGAATAGTAAAAAAATCACATTCACATTCCTAAAGCTAAAAACTCTATCTAATAGAAAATAGTCAAATAATGGAGAATAGATCAAATCTAGTCTTGCCGACTACAGGCCTACACAGTCTTTGAATGAAACCGCATATGTAGGTTTGAGTTTGCGGCAGGAGTGTCTTGTCGTTGAATTCTTCCCTAATTCTTTTTGGCTGCTTCTCGCAGTCTGATTTAACAATCATAAGGTGAAAAAAGTTAATATAGAGATGAGTCCTAAAATGCGTTCTTGACAAAATTCATGGTGGTGAAGTTAAATTTATAAATCTAGAAAGTGGACAAAGACATCAACTCATAATTTTCCACATTCAGTGATAACACCATAACTGCTATATATAAAAATTCTCGAAGCTGAAACTGCACCAGTAGTGCAGAAATTGGGATATTTGACCATTATAAATAGTAAAATAAAAATGTTTCCCACATCTCTAATTTGTTTGGAGTCTCTTCTGCAATTTACGATGAATTTTCTCTCGTTGATAAGTTTTTGTCAAACCACTTTTTTGAGAAAAATGTGTTTGAAGATTTGAGGTGAAATGAATATAACAAACGGTTCTATTTTGAAAATATCCTGAAGCTAGTGGAGTTTAACATTATTGTATAGATGAATTTCTACAGTACACATTATAAAATTTGATTTTTGTTGTTGTCTATTCTATGTATCTACTGTTTAGTGTGTTTTAATTTTGAGGTTTGATATTTATATTGTGGGCTTGTAAAAGCACAATTGTATAATTATTGTCACCAATAAATGCAAATTGAATGATAATAAAGCTACATGTAGTGTATTCCAAGAGTTATAGTGTTATTTAAATAATCTTCATGTGTTGCCTTTAATGAATCCCATCATTAGTGTAGAATTTTACAGTACCCCCCTTGGTAATGCGACATTTTAGGCAATATGTGATTATACATGCAGTAAAACTCATCTACTTTTTAGGCACACCATGCAACACGTACAGTAATGAACAAAAGTATATAGACAAATCAATATTGTGCTGTATTTCTTTTTTAACTTGTTTTATTAATACACCAACCTGTATACATAAGTCGTTATAGCATAATACTCACTTATACATAAATCAATTCATTAGACTCCCTTCAATAAAAATTTAATTGAAAAAACTGGAACTATGAAGGACAAAAATATACAAAAACAATTATAGAAAAAGGAGCAAAGTTCATTGAATTATAGAAAACCAACCATGTTTGTGTTAATATTTTGTAGCATAACCATTATTATCAATCACCGTCTGACATCTTCTCGGCATAGATTGTAGAAGTTACTTGATGTAAGATTCATCAATCTGTCTCCACTTTTGCTCTAAAGCGGCAGAGAGTTCATCCTTGTTTGAATAATTTTTATCTCGTAGTTGCTTATCTAAGTATTCCCATAGATTTTCAATGGGGTTTATATCGGGGGAAGGCCATTTGAGAACTGGTACATTTTCATCCAGGAAGAATTTCTTTGCGAGATTTGAAGTGTGCTTCGGGTCATTATCTTGCTGGAAGATTGATCTTAAGGGCATATTGTCTTCCTTATAGGATAACATGACATGCTTTAGTATGTCTGTGTATGCAAACTTATCCATAATGCCATTTATTCTATGTAAAGGTCCCATCCCAAACCCCGAAAAGCACCCCTAAACCATAACAGACCCGCCTCCATGTTTGACAGTGGGCAAAGTGTACTTGGGGTTCAATCTTTGTACACTAGGACGTCTAACGTAATGAACACCATCTGATCCAAACATATTGAACTTGGATTAGTCACTGAAACATACCCTCTTCCAGTCACAGATGCTCCAATCAAGATGCAACCGTGCAAATTGTAATCGGTCATTACGGTTTTTCCTCGAGATTAACGGCTTCTTACTCGAGCGTCGTGCAAATAACTTCAAATTATTTAATCTTCTACTTATAGTTTTCGTAGAAACACTGACAATTCCTTTTGTCTCGATTTCGGCTTTTATTTGTCTTGGGGTTTCAACGGATCTTAGGACGAAATTACTTTTATTAGTCTAACTGATCTAGCATTTAGTTTTCTAGGCCGACCACTTCTCTTAGAGCATTCCAAGATACCTTTTTGTTTATATTTGTTCAATATTGCCCAAATTGCTTTACGCTTCAGCTTCAAATTTTTGGCAATGTCGACTTGACGTTGACCATCTTTGTATAACTCAGAGATCTTAGTTTTCACATCGAAAGAAATTTCTGAACCACACGGCGTGGTCTTAAAACCACTCAACTTATTCCACAATACTTGATGAACACAAACTAATCCTCTTCTGACACGAAACTGTACTAAACTAATGTTGAAAGGAATTTGTCTACATATTTTTGTCCCTCATAAAAAGGTGCTTATATTCAGACTTGTATTGTGTTCATTGCAGATAATGTAAAATCAGGGGATTTAGTTTGTTTACTAATAACGCATTTGTTTATGGAGCAATGAAGTATGAATTCGTTTTCTAAAGGTATTTAGGTAAATATTCATATTTGTCTATATACTTTTGTCCATTACTGTATGTTAGAAAGAATGCGCCCCATAAGCTTGCGACAGTGGGGGAGGGGCGGAGTGTGGCTGTAATTTGCCGCGTTGCCAAACATTGCACCATTTTCTTGAATTATGATGCATGATGGAAATAAGTTTAGTTTGTTTTCTACATCCAAATAATGATTTTATTTTGAGCGTGCACATTTCTTAATCGCAAATTGTATCGAATCGATTCCAGATCAGTTTTAACACTTCTCCGATTTTAAGTGGAACTGAAAGTTCAGGATCGCCACAAACTTTGCAACATTGCGTTCAATGCTATTAGCGTTTTCCCAACAAGTAATCAGTTGAACACCGCACAGGTATCACGAAACTTGAAAAGTGACATCGATTTTTTATGACATCATATAGGTTTTTTGACATTATGTAGGATTTCCGAAAAGATGTCAACTTGGAACTAGCTGTCATTTGTCATTCACTTCATGTTCACTTGTAGTAGATGTGCGTGTTGCTAAAATTTGATGTCCTTGAATCCGTGCGTTTGTGCGAACCCACGGTGGACACTCATGTCATATTCCATTCAAATTCCCAATATAATTTCAAATTGAAAGAAATCTCATTAATATAATGTAATGTTAAAACAACTTGTTTTATGACATTTCAAAATAAACACAGCCTTATTGGAAAACCCTTCACTTTGGGAGGCATGTATGAAAATATCAAATACAGCCTTGTTGTGAAGTAGTTAACAGCTATTCAAATGAATACTTTTTGAAATGAATGAATGAATCTATGGAGGTTGAAATCTTGCTTCAGAATGTACCAAGATGCGTTGTTGTCAAACGGATGTTGCAATGTTGCAGAATTTATGTAGATCCTGAAGTTTCAGTAACACCTACAATCGGAGAACCATTAATTCGACACAGTTCGCGATTCAGAAATATGTACGCTCAAAATAACCCTTATTTAAGCGTAGAAATCAAACAAAACCTTATTTCTACCATGCATCATAACTGCATGCTTATAGGGCGCACTCTTTCTAACCTACGTATTCGTATTGCATGGTGTTGCACGCTTCTCTCCCTCTCTCTCTTTCTCTCCCTCATTAAAAGCGACGCCCAAAAACGTAAATGACTTTCAGTGTATATTGCTATTGGTTTATGAATCACAGTGTATCTATTTTATACTTCCCTTTTCTAGATTGTTGGCCGCTCCAGTTCAAGCGGAAGGTGACGAAAAGACTACCCTCTCCGCCTTTGCTATCACGGGTCAGGTATCGATAGCAAAACTCCAACTTTTAGAATGTCTGTACAATACTGACGATGACGGCACAATTTTAGCTGTTCCTCTTTTGAGTTTCGGGGAAAACCCCACTTTCACGCCTTCTAGTCCAAGCGCTAAACCTAGTTTGAGGTTAAGCTTCAAACATATTGAGAAGTCATCTAAATGCGGGGCATTGAACAGAAATTATGGTCCTAGGAGTGACATTTCGTAAGTATTTTTCAGTTTGAAGAGCTGTGTATCACATCATTTCACAATAAAAGAATGTAATGGTACCATAGCCTGAAGTAAGTATAGTTGGGGTTTATAAAAATGTTTAGTCATCATCTGACGGGAGCAAAGCAGTCGCATTGGGGTATACTACATTATGGCTTGAATCATAAGCGTACCCAGGGGAGGGGCAAGGGAGGACAGTCGCCTCCCCTCTTCGTTCTAGCTCTAAAAATATCAAATGAAGAGAACATTTTTTTATGAAAATTAAATTGTTCATCTACAGGGTTCTCAACAAGCTGAATCAACATAGATAGGAAATTATTAGGATTAGTTGAAATCCGTGACATGTTATCATCTTTGATATTTTATGGAATAAATGACGATATGATAATTTCAAGGCTTACTCAGGAAAATTCGTTTTTTAAGTAATTATAGTTTTACAATATTAATGTATGACAAGCTATAATATTCGTATCTGTTACCATTTCGGAGATCACAATGGTGAAAATATGACAAATGTGTCTTTCAAATCACTCCAGAAGAAACTATGTAAATATTATATATAATTATATTAATTATATAATATTATTAATATACATATTCTATAAAACTTTTTCTATATATGACGAAATTTCAACTAATAGTGGGAAAACAAGAATAAATATCAACAAAGAGAAACTATTTTCGGAACTAGTATAATATGCTATCCCCCGTTACATCAAAACTTCTTCCTTTGAACCGGCATAGTAGAATATACTAAAAAATGCATGTTTCTGTTGCCATGCCGTTATGAATCACCCTGTAGGAAGCACATAGTTATCCATCATTTTTGTTAATAACTTTTTGAATTACCTTTTGTGGTACTGGAGATATAGACCAATTACATACTAGAAACTTGCCCTGAATATCTAATATGTTACAAAAGTTACGTCGCTGGATAGTTTGGAATTTTTTTTTTTTTGATGTTAATAACAACAAAGGCTTTAACTTTTGGCTACTATTTCATATTTACTATTATGCACTTTTCGACAAGAAATAAACGAGTTTTTTCAGTAACCAGTTAAATGTTGTAGTGAAGCAGACATATCTATTTGTTCTCATTTTGAAGGTCTAACGTATGTATGCCCTAGAATTCTTCTATAGACATATAACTTTGAAGTTTGATAAAAAAGTTATCTAGAATTTTTCACTTTGAGATGAGAGGTTTTTGTATTCACTTTAAATAATATATAATTCCTTTTTAAAATCCTTATATACAATTTATTCTGCAACGGGCTTTGGCTAGTTAGTCTGATCAAATAAGTATTGTGACGATTCTAGATAACATATTGCAACAACGGTTTCCCAATCTTTCAACTCAGATTCCACTCCACAAATTTTCGATTAGGACATCTCTTGTTGGGTTTGGAGTTACACAAAAGTGACTGGAATCTTTGCATGAGTATCTCAAAAAAATAATCCTAGTAGTTTTCCATATCCTTATAAATTCTCAAATTCTCGTGAAAGACTGCATCAATGAATAAGACATTGAAATCCAAACAGAAAAAATATTAAGCACTGTACATGATTTGTGGAACACCAAAATTTTTTTGAAACTGTCCCCCCTTCGTTTTGAGCTGGGTACGGCCTTGGCTTGAACTGTTTACTTTTTGGTCACCGTGTGATGTCTGTTATTATTTTTTAAAATAATCCCATGGAGTCAGCTGTGATTTGTTCAGTGATGATTATACTGTAAGAAGGAAATCCATATCACTTATGATAAAAACTTAAACATCGGTAATGAGAACTATACCGAGATCTTTAAGAGATTCTGGCTGCACGGCTGCCTAATATTGATGGCTCGAAAAACTTTTATAAATTCCAAATTTATTTTTGTCAGGTTTTTTATATTTACATATATCATCTCTTATAGATTAGCCCTGAATAAATGTACCGTGGAATTTGATATAACGATAATAGACAGACTGAATGCTCTACTACACCGTCCAACGATATGTTTTATAGAAAAAACAAAATATAATCCTTGGACTGGTGGTATAATTCCTGCCCCTCTGGAACCTCTCGACACCATTGAATCTCGTCTAGATGTGAAGATTAGTTCATCATGTATCAATTTGAAACTAAGGTCAGTATTATTTTAGATATCGTGAAGGAATGGGAACCGTATAAATGGTAGTACATCCACTGTATCCGTATCCACTGTATTTTCAGTGTAGCATTCGGTTTTCGTCCAAGATCTGCATAGCTCTCTGTTCGAAAATGAACGACATATTATAATATCATTAGGAACAGTTTCTCCATTGCGAAATCCTATCCTATGCAGATCAGTGGATGACGTTATATTTAGAGACATGGAAGGAATCCTAAAATCCGCTTAGTGTGAACAGTCCTAATTGTGTGATGCGGCCTTGTGGATGCATAGCCTTAAGGTATCCATTCTACCTACTTTTACTTACTCGTGGCCTCTGGAAACTGAACTGTAGGGATGTGACATTGAGTGAAAAAAAAATCGATTATTTAGAAATCTATTTTCCCGTTCTAATATAAATCGATTTATCGAGAATCGATTTTAGAAGAAAAAAGAATCGATTTTTGTGGCAAATTCAGTTTTTCTAATGTTTCCAAGAACAACGTGTTTTTATATACAAGACCGTCTAATGGTGAGTGGGTGAAAATTTTACAGAAAAAAACTGTGTCTATGTTGTATTTAGGACACATTTTAAAAATATTCAGCCTTATGCAAGGTATCCCCATTTTTCACCACATGTCAAAGTTGTATTTCTAAATATTGAATATTCGGACAGACACCTTTTTAAAAGAAGAAGACTGACATAACAGGTCATAGGGTTTTGATTATTAGCTGTTTAACTAATCATTGTACAAAAACGCTAGTCGGCCACATTGAGAGATATTGAAATGCATTATGTCAAAACATTTTCTTAGTTCTCGTTTAATTTTTCATGGAGCTTTTAGACGGGTAATATTTTTGTTGCTATATGTGGCTGTAACTTTATTATGGCAGCTATAGTCCATCCCTCGTAAACCTTTAGTGTATGTCCTGGCTATATATCTCGTCTATACGAGGTCTGTGAATTGACTGATGGAGACTGGCATCGTAGAGTTCGAGCGGAAACACTGGATGCGCCGGCCTTGGAGGGGAGTCAGGGAACATATGATCCGCCTTCAGTACAAGTTTGAACTCGCTCGAGTCATTTGGTTATCCTGTAGCGATTTTTTTCTTGTGTGTGTTGTGTTCTAAAATGACTGACATGAATTTCGAGCAACGGTGTGCTATCAGGTTTTGCCTCAGACTTGGGTTCAGTGCAACGAAAATTCTTGCTAAACGGGCCCACGGAGATAGTGTTTTGTCAGGCGCCCAGGTTTTTCGGTGGATTGAGGCATTTTCAGAAGGTCGAGAGTCGATTGAAGATGACCCACCCATCTTGAAGAACCTATGAAAGTATTGACAGAATCCGGGATCTTGTGCATTCAGATCGTGGGTTGACAGTCAGAATGATTGAGGAAGAGATAAATTTGACTCATACCGCCGTTCACCAGATCAAGAACAACTGGGTGCTACATCATGATAATGCTCTTTGTCACGCAGCAATGCCAATAAACGAGTTGTTTGCCAATAAAAATATTTCTGTCGCTTCTCAGCCTTCTTTTTCGCCCGACTTGAGTCCTTGTGACTTTTTTCTCTTCCTGAAGTTGAAAAATCACCTCAGGGGTAAGGAAAAATCAGTCTCATCACTTAATTTACAGACCTCGTATATCGTATGCACTATATCGGCAATATTGTCTGCAATGTGTAGATCCATATACTTTTCAGAATTTCTCACCAGAGGTGCTACAAAATCATGTAAGAATAACTTACGAAATTGTACGAGTCGCGGCAGCTTACATTACTTGCATCGCATTAGATTAAGTAGAATTCCGATAGTTCAGCAATCTGACAGCAATATATGAAAATAGGTCGGAAATGCCAAACATTGTAGCGGTATATCCGAGCCATATTATCAATATTGCCTTATGTTTCTGGCTACTCTATTGCAGCTGGATCATTTGTTCTCCATGGTGATCGAAAACAAAAAACCTACTGTTCCCAAAATTTCAAATGGAACACCGCGAGCTTGGCTAGTTTTTCATCCCTCGCACAAATAGCGCAGTTTACAAAATCGACCGACATGCGTAAATTGTATAATCGATCATTTAAAATCAATAAATTACTATTATCATTATTATTATTATTCATAAAATCGATTATTAAAAATCTATTACAAAAAGATATTCGACAAAATGAAAATCGGTTATTTTTCAACATCTAATGAACTGTCGTTATTTTCAGGTTTCCTATCCCAGACTTTAGACCAACCCATGACATGAGCAGAACTCCATGGTGGAAAAGAAACGTCCGACCAGATTATGTGTCGTTTATTATGACAGAAGCCGTGTTTTTCACTACCTTCCAAACCAATCAGGCACTGAAAGAATACACGATACAGAGCAGAGGATTGGACATTTTTTACTATGAGACTGAAAATAGTATTCCACTTCACATAGCCAAGGCTGGATTCGATGACAAGTACGCATCGTCGATGCAGGATATTTTGTTACATACTAGGTATATATACAGGGTGTTTTAACTTCGACCCTCACCATTAGGATCTCGGAAACGATAAGAGATACGAAATCGCTTAAATGGAGGCAAAGTTGCGTATTTTGGTAACTAACAATGTCGCTTAGAAGGTTTGGAAAAAGTTGGAAAAAACCGAATTTACCCAAAATCGTTTTAATTTTTTCCTGACTTTATTTGTAGTAGATTATTGAAATAAATTTAAATCTGATAATTTCAATGCTCACCTTGGAAATTCTGTTTTTCTGGAATAACTAAGGCTTGGCAATGTCAATGTATGACTTATTATATATTTTTAAAATCAGAATTAAAAACCATTCATCTGTGCAAAAATCCGAAAGAAAAAATAAAGTTGTTGCTGGAGGACAAGAGGCGAAACGTCATATTGGAATTCTAATTATGCCTTCTTGTAGAGGAAAAAATGTGCAATTCATTTTGAAATCCCATTACAATTAAGGTCATGAAAATATTAAAACAATTCTGTCTCTCTCCGGAAGTACTTTGAACTTTCTAAGCGGCATTTTGTTGTTTCCTAAATTCGCAAACTTTGTCCCCATTTAAGCGACCTCGTATCTCTTACAGTTTCCGAGATGCCAATGGTGAGGGTCCAATTTGAAACACCATGTAGAGTGGAAATAGTGAAGCAGCGACTACATACACATCAGCCTATATCTCCAGATCCTACCCTAACAAACCTATGATCGTTGATTAACATGTTCTTCCTGAAGATAGCCAACCTAATGCTATATTCCCACGTCTAAAAATGTATCCGAGATAAAATGAGAATTTGTCACAGCTGCATCCTGTATTTACAGTCCCACTCCTCAAAGTTTGGACTTTCTTTTCCGGAAACAAGTACATTTGATGTGTCAGATTTCTCACCTACTTCTGCACAGTATTTTGAGTTTTTCAAAAGGCCATACCCACTTGTTTGCTTTCTGTTCATCTGTCTCCAGGACTACTAGTCATATATCGCACTGATGAGTTGCTAAGGAGCATGAAACAGCGCTGTCTGCGAATTGATTGACGATTCTTAAATATATCGTTGCCACATTAGCAGGGAGCTGCCTTACAGATTTCACTTTTCCAAAAACTCAAAGCATACGTAAGAAGTGTTCTGTCTAGATTTTATTTATATTATGTTTCTAGGTTAAATATAAAAGTGTTTCCCAAACGATCGACAGAGTTAGAGGAAGTTACAGAACCAGAACAGGACCCCATGACAACGTCTTGTTATGGTGCGTTTGAGAATCAGGATAATAAAGAGCCAGGTCCATTCAGTGCTAAAAAAGTGGTACATGAAAGTGATACTCCACACTCAAAGCGTCAAAAGGGTAAGAGATACAAGGGTAACGATGATATGAAAAAAACCATATAAGCATACGTCTGAAAGTAGTTTGTTTCCAAAATATGCGATGTGTAACTTCTTCAGAACAGGTTGACATGTTGAATAAAGCACTCACATCAGCAACACTCGTGCCGAGAAGTCACGGTTAGCGAAAAACAGTACGCCACTGTTTTTTTCTAAAAAATAGTATCTGTTTCTTAATCAATCCGTTTACGGCTATTAAAAAATAATAATCGGACTGGCACTTTTTACTTTTTACGCAACTGGGCAAGGAAGTATTGTAATCGCAAGAGAAGTACCACTCAGATTTTGATAAAATTTTCACACAAGGTTCCAACTATGTCGAGGATGAAAACACTTTGTTGTTTATGAAAATCGGCCTGGTGTCGGCGGAGAAAAATGCCAAAAAACTAAAAATAAAAATCGTCCTAACTTCATTTTTTCACGTTTCACAAACATGATCCTGACCATTTTTGAAAGAAATTTTAGGGATTTTGGGGTGGGGGTTGTTGGGGGCGTAGGATGGTGTATCGTAATTTTTTGATGTCAGTACACTTACAACCCCGATAATTCTACGCACCTATTAGACATATATTTCCCCGTACATTTGCCCTTAAAACTTAAAAAAAAATTGTTTTTACCTCATAAATTGGGACAACACTCTTACAGAACAAGTTTATTTGTGAGTTGTTCTTTTCGGAAATTGTTCCCGTGTACGAGGGGATTTATAGATATACCGGGAGTAATCTAGTAGTACAGGGTGTTCTGCGGGAAAGTTCACTTTTTGAATTACGAAAAACAAGATACAAATTCAATGAAAAGAATATATTTGTTACTATAAAGTATTCGTAAATTCGGCGGGTTTTATTTCTTAAATATCATTCCGTCCTCGGACATACTCCGAATGATGTTGTTTATTCCTCGTCGAATATTGTCTTCAAGCTCATCCAGTGTTAGTGGATTATTGGAAACACTTTTGGATACCTCACAAAAAATAATCGCATGGCGTGAGGTCGGGTGACCTAGGAGGCCAGTGAATGTCTCCAAACTACGATATAACTTTTTGAGGAAAAAGTGCTTTCACCGTGTCCATCGATTCTCTGGAAGTATGGGCAGTGGCCCCATTCAGTTGAAACCATGTGTTTCTCTTAAATCGACGTTCTGTTCTTACAGTACAAGCGAAAAAAGTGTCAATCGTGTCCTTGAATAGCTCGGAATTGACTGTCAATGCATTACCGTTTTCATCTTCAAAGAAATATACGGCCAAATAATACCGCTAGAGGATATGGCGCACCAAACAGTCACCTTTGCAGTATGTAGCTGTTGTTGATGTTTCTCTTTTGTTGTTCGTTGGTGCCCAATATAGGCAATTTTGCTTGTTCACATAACCGTCTAAGTGAAAATGGGGCTCGTCACTGAAAACATCGTTCTCGAGTCTGCGCTGCAAAAGAAAAAGATTCAACATCTGTTCAGCACAAGATGTCCGTAATACGTAATCACTTTCCTTTAAAGCATGGACTGATTGGATTTTATAAGGATGAAAACCCATTTTTTTCTTCATTATGCCCTGCAGTGTTAACCTAGGGATGCCCAAAGCAGCGGAATGCTTCCGTACAGAACGCCGAGGATTTGCAATGACGCACATTTTCTTCGGTAGATACAGTAGGTGTGAGGCCAAGAATGGGATGACCCTGAACCTGTTTCACGGAACCTATTAATCCACTTTTAAATAGGTTTTTACTTGGGGCATCTCTTGGTTGGCGAATGTTGTATCGTGTACAAAATTCCAGAAGGGCAGCTATGAATCACCACTCTTAAAGTAAGCCTCGATACCAAAAGCTGTGCTCCGGTCCAACGTTCCATTGTGACTATTTAACCCGCACGCCGAACACGCCGATTAAAACGTCTCTCCACTTTCTCGCGTATGCGGTTGCTGCGTAATTCAAATTTGAAATGTGAACTTTCCCACTCGACACCCTGTAGTTGCTTCTTGTGTATGGTGCAGATTAGAATTCTTCCGTCCTACTGGGTGACTACTGCAGTTTTGTTGCAAGGGCAGCTAAAAAATATCTGTGGACTAATTGTATGGACCTGTTTGACTGACTTGATGCGTTTATTAATTTTTCTTTTGTTCATGCTCTCCACACATTTTTTTCTTAGCGGATTCAGCTTGTTCTGAACTTCCTTTATGAACTGATGACGGCATTGCAAAGAAAGTGCAGTCAACTTACTTACTGTATGGTCATAAGCTCTAAGAGACTTTTCATACAGAAACTTTTAGGAAAACAACTCTTATTTTTGAAAAGAACAGTTTCATATAATTGTATACTAAACGTAAAGTCGGGTAAGCTTAACATCCCGTACTATGAAAACGAGGAAATACCGGACCGATGCTTATATGGACTTTTTTATATTTTATTTTCATACTCCACATCATCTTTTGAATCATCGTAAAATACATTCCACAAGCTAGCGCCAAGATGTGTGGAACCATCCTGAAAATGTCATCCCTGTCCTTCTATTTCCAGATGATGTTGAAGAATTGATCATGCCCGGCGACAAAGCGGAAATCAACGAATTCATCCGTCAGTCATCAGCTTGCACAAAGATCCAAGTGGAAATGTTTCTTCCCACAGTTTCACTGCAGTTCAAGTCGAAACACATCTACGAACTGATATACAATCGGATCAGCAACGATTTGCTGCTGTGGTCTCCAAGCGCTCCCAAGCCTAAGAGCGTTTATGATACTGGAAACCATGCCATGTATAGTGGGTTCGTGAGGAATGTGGTGGCGGAACCTGATACGTTTACGATGTGCAAGAGTGGAATTCAGTATGGTAAATACCTTAACATTCTACCTCCATGATCTCAAGATTCGAATTTAGTGTTTTTTTTGTTTAAGATTTGTTTAGCATGATTGCTACAATTACAGTCAATAAAAAAACTACAACATCTACATAACGTACAAATATTCAGAAAAACCAAACTTGCATCGCTAAGAATTTTCACTGTTCATGAAATGTTTCTTTAATTTGCTTTTAAACATCTTTAAAGATTTCATATCTTTATTTAGTTTATTAAATTCAAGTAATCCGTTCAGAAATATTGTTTTGCTAGTTATATTACTATTGCAGCTTTATAAATGGAAATCTATTTTTCCTCATGTACGAGGGATGTCTTTTAAGTTTTGCATATAGAAATAAAACATTACGGTAGGTAGTTTTAAATGACTTTATTGTTTTTCGAAGTATTCTCCACGAAGATTAATACACATCTGCATGCGCTCGAACCAATGTTCGAAGCACTTATTCCACCCGTTTGCTGGCAGATCCAAACCGGCATTTTTGAATGCGTCAACTGCTTCCTCTGGTGACTGGAACCTTTGACCACACAGTCTTAACTTAGATCGGGACTATATGGAGGATGGTCCAATAATTCCACGTTTTCTTCCGTTAAATACTGCCTTGTTTGTTGGGCTGTGTGCGAGCTTGGATTGTCTTGGTGGAGGATGATTCTTCTTTTGGGGATGACTTTTGGCTAACAAATGGTGGTATACCAATCCGTAAAAACAGTACTTTGCTCGTTAAGAGGAATTGTTGCAATATGACCCGCTTTTGACGCAAATGTCGCGACCATCTTTTCCGAAACACTTCGAGAACAATGACTTTTGTTGGCTTTTCTTCACCTTGGAACACCCAAACTGTCATTTATTTTCTGGTTCATAACAGTAAATCCACGATTCATCACCACTAACAATGCTGTACACATTTTTTGAGTTTCTGGAATTGAAACGGACAAGCGTTTTTTGACACCAATTAACCCTGGCTGCTTTTTGCTCTTCAGTCAACAGGTGGGGTATCCAACGAGAAACTAATTTTCTTACTCCTAATCCTTCATGTAAAATTTTTTGAATTTAGGTCTTTGAGATCTTCAAGGACGCCTCAATCTCGCGATATGTCACATGTCTATCTTCAATGATGAGTTTGCGCACAGCATCGACGTTTTCCTGGGTGACTGCCGTTTTTGGTCCACCCACCCTGGAATCGTCGCTGCGACTCACCCGTCCACGTTTGAATTCACCATACCAACGGGAAATTGTCGACTGATGTGGCGCTTCGTTGCCGAAAACAGACAGTAACTCAGCAAGGCATTCTTGTTGCTATAATTGTCTCTGAAAGTTGTAATAAATTATGGCGCGAAAATGTTCTCGGTTGAGTTCCATTTGCTCAATAAGTTTCAATCCAGTAGTGGTCGACTACTCGGTGCAGGCTTTGGCGCGGTTATCTGGAGCGTTGTCATGGTGGAGGTACCAAGTGTTCATTCTTGACTTTGGCCGCAGGATTTTCATAGACTTTATGACTTTATTCAGTCACTGTTCCGCGTACCACTTAACTGTGACTGTCTTATGTGTGTCCAAATCTACATGGTCCACAATCCCGCTTGATTTGAAAAATGCAGCTGTCATTTTTTTTCTTAACAGATCGGGATTTTCTAACAGCTACGGCTGTGTCCTCATCATCATCAAAGAGCCAAACTTTGTTTTGAGCCTTCGTAATAATAGAGCCAAGTGTCGTCACCTGTCATGATGCTGTTCTCGTACAGAAATTGCCCCTTATTAAACATTTTCATCATCTTTCGGCACCAAGTCGTACAACGAGTCTTCTGCTCTTCCGTCAGGCTATGCAGTACCCAGAGAGAACAAAGTTTCCTTACGTGTGAATGGTCATGCAGAATTGAATGAATTACTGCTGCATGAAGGTGTAAGGTCTCCTCTATCTATCTGTTGGTATGTCACTCTCCGGTCTTCATCAAGCATTTTTTCTTACAGCGGTCATGGTTTCCTCTGTTACTGACGTTCGCGGCCTTCCTTCCCTCTCAACGACCTTCAAAGTGAATTGTCCCTTTGGAAATCCCTGTATCACTTGAATATAGTCGTACGATGAGGACAATCATTCTTTAATACAACCGTCATTTCTTCTAAGCGCTGGTCTATGGTTTAACCACGCGTAAAGTTATACCGTAAAACTGCGCTTGTCTCACTACGTGCCACGACGCAATAGTCCGCACTTTACACTGTCAATACGAATGTACAACTAAATCAACAGACGTGCCGCAGGCGGCTACTATGCACTCTTGGACATGTCCCAACATACAGTAACATGCAGCCTCCTGCGTCCGTTTGTTAAGTCATATTGCAAAACTTTTATATTACCCTGTGTATAATAACTGTGGTAATGATTAATCAATTCTATGTAGTGTTCTAAATGTTGTGGCAAAAGATGATTTTTTATTTTCAATGTGAAAATAACCAAATATAATATGAATTTTTTTAAATTCAGCCGCTGCAATTCTTATAACATGAATATTATCTTGGTGTACTTATTTTTATTCAATTATTACTCTTATAGCTGTATTTTGTAGGACGTGAATACAGCTGCATGGGCAGTGAACAAGATAGTAGACAATATAGTAAATGCTGTAGAATAATACGAGCCCCTTCCCACCTCAGTTGGCCCAACTATTGAAATCTTAGTTTTTTCTTATCAAACACAATAAAAATGTAGCAGGATGTTATAGGTTTAAAATATTAACAATGAATATTTTGATAATATATAGTAGAAAACACCAACTTTATCACTCCCTAATCAAATTTAAAAATAACACATGTTGCAAATACAGCATATCAACCTATTTTTATTTCAATGCAAAATAAGTCTATAACACATAGGTGGCTGTGAAAAATAAAAGCCATAGCAATTGTTTTTATTAATCACAGCTGTCAGAATACGTTTAAAATAGTTTTGGGTAGTTAAGGTTTTCAAAATGGGTAGAGGAAAGGTTATTAGTGAGAAAATTCGGTTACTGATAATTAAATTTTTTAATTCTGGGAAATCAAACTCAGAAATTGCAACTTTATTAGACTTATCGCGGTACAGTGTGAGAAATATTGTTAGAAGATATAACGTAACTGGTTCAGTTAATATTAAGCCACGATATGTGAAAAAAGTAATATCACAGATGCTGACCGAAGAGCATTAATAAGAATAATCGTGAAAAACAGGCGTGCCAATTATTTACATTTATGTGCTCTGTGGAGTGACGCTGTTGGAAGTAGAATTTCGAGGTCCACAACTCATAGAGAGGCCCACAAACTGGGATTTAGCACTTGCAAGGTAAGTTTTCTTATAAAAAAAAAGTGAAGTAAAAACCCTAAAGTTGCACAACTTGTTTATAGGCCAAAGAAAAGCCACTATTAACTCCACTGCAAAAGAAAAATCGGCTTAGATGGGCTAAAGAACATAGACAATGGACACCTCATCAATGGTGTGCAATACAATGGAGTGATGAGGCCCTATTCGAAGTTTGTGCTGGTGACAGTCGCAGTAGAGTTATTCGCAAAAAGATGAAGCATTCCATGTTGACTGTCTGAAGAGAAAAGTGAAATTTCCAGCATGCTTTATGGTCTGGGGCAGTATGTCATCAAAAGGAGTAGGAAAACTTCATTTTATTGATGGAAATGTGGATACAAACGAATATTTGGCAATTTTAGAAGAATCGCTTTTACCAGTGTTGGAAGAATGTTTGACATCCGGCCAAGATTTTGTGTTTCAACAAGATGGTGCAGCGTGGCATACCTCAAAAAAGGCTATAAAATGGATGGAAGAAAATAATGTACCACTTTTGAAATTTGTTTCTAACAGTTCCAGATCTGTCACCTATTGAAACTTTGTGGCACGAGATGAAAAAGGTTCTACGACAACATCCTGCTCGTACAATCACCGAACTGAGACAAAAGCTTCAAGAAATATGGGATTGTTTTACACCAAATTTTTGCCAAAACTTGGTTAACACTATGCCCCAAAGAATTTCAGCCGTAATAAAAAATAAAGGTGATGTTACCCAGTGGTAATCTTTCAATTGTTGCTTTGTTAACTTCGCGCATTTATTCGCACATTGTTTATTTGTTCAGATGTTCTATTAGTTATAGGTCTAAGTGATTCCAAATATGTATTTTTACGACTAGAGTGTATCTAAAATGTTTTTGAGAAAATAAATTATTTTAGAAGTAAATAGTTTCGTCATGTTTAGTTTATAAAGGCATATTTTGGTACAAATCTTGAAGTGGACCAACTGAAGTGGGAAGGGGCTCGTAGTGTGATACACTTGTTTTTGGAATATGTACTAAGACTGTAAAAGTAATTTGTTTTTTGTAAATTTTTGAAATAATGTAATGTTATAATGATGTTATATGTACGTGTATATTATTTACTCTGATTTTATAAAAGTGTTCTGAGTAATCAACACTTTTATGAGTATATAGTACGCAACGGAAAACTTTCGAGATGACGGATAAGAGGAGTGATATTATAACTGACTTGTTAGCAAGACCTTCGTCAGTCCGTACTATAGATTGCATAAATTCTGAAATAATACAGCACAAAGTGTCATCTATTTCCGGAATCGACCAATACGAAAGTGAAGTGATAACGGCAAGCTGTCTGTTGGAACCATATCCCAAATTGCATTGTCAGCCGGGTCACCTCTGTGGCTGCTAGATGCCGCCGATTCTGGTGTTATACTCGTAGTAGATACGGTCTTCTTGCCATTGAACAATTTATTTGGCAATTCGTCAGCATTGTGTAGCAACTATCATCTATTCAGAGTATAATGTCTATCGAAATAAGGCAGTACAAAGTGCTGAAAGTTTACGCCAAAATTACAAATGTATTTTCCGTCAGGAAGATCTAGATACACAGTGGTGTGACAATAGCTTTCATTTATTATTCATTTCTAACTGTAACGTTAGTTCGTATTTTGGAGAGAACAGCAGACGCTAAGGTTTTGATGTAACATGCTCCTACAGGTTGGATTTTTCTGTCCATGTGGCACGCATCACTTCCGCAGCGACGCGGATGCTAGGTTTTATAATGCGTAACTGCCACCACTAAAAACCCTTTTTATTTCGCTGGTGTGACCAAAACTTCGGTACGCTTCTTTGATATGGAACCTTTTCTATGCATATTTTATAAATATTTTGGAAAATATACAAAAAAATTCTTAAATATTATGCTTATAAAATTGTTGGCTTATATCCATGAGCTTTTGCGCGACAGAGTGGACGCACCCGAACTCCTCCAGAGCTTGTGTTTTTGTATACCACGTTTAAATTCGAGGAAGACCTTCTACTGCAGTACATCCAATACCAACATATTATTTTATTAACCGTTATATTCTATTATGCAATAATTATAATTCCATAGCAGCCAGTGCTGACATTAATTTCGATTGTATCAATACATTTTTTCAATCTTCTGAGAGTATTACAATAGCTAATTTTTTTGTTTCGTTTTATGTGGTTCTTGTATGCACACTATTATTAGTTAAGTTACCATTATATTGCCCTGTAATTGGATTAATCTGTTGGGCAATTATGTAAAAATAAAGATATAAAATGTGAAATCAAAAATCTCCATATTGTTTTTACAAGTTTAATAAAATTTACTCATTTCGCACAATTTTGATGTCTAATTCTCTTAACTATATCGACTTCCAGATTCTGAAAGTGACACTGACAGCGAATCCGACAACAGCAGCAACATCTTCTATTCGACCTACGACAACCGCATGAAATTCACATCGGTACGACCTCAAGTACTGTCAGCCCCTAAGACGGTAGGCCAAAGCTACCTCACGCTCAACATCCAGATAGGACAGGGTGTGATGTGCGTCAACCCTCCTGTAAGGGAAGCCAGCACCAAAAACGTCATACCTGGCCAACAAGGGGAGTTCATGCTGAATCTAGAGGATGCTAATGTGTTCGTGGTGAGCGGCTATAAGGGCGAGACGAATTTGGGATATGTGTGCGTGCAGGTGCATAATGCTCAGCTGTATCACTGTGGTAAGTTTGTCCTTGATTTTTTTCGTAACCTAAAAATGAAATTGGTGAAATTATGCAGGGTTTTCCGAAAAACTGTCACTTGAGCTATATATGGGCACTATCGAAGGTCATTTAGCTTCTATGGCTGAATCTGTAAATTCTATACTACAGGTCTTTGCGCCATTCCTGAAAGTAAAGTTGAGGTTGGAGGACAAGAGATATTGAAATTCCAATTATGTCATTTTGTACAGGAGTAAAAGTAACAAAGTTAAGGGCAATTTATTTTGAAATGCCACTACAACTAAAATCAGGAAAAAAACGATTTTGGGCAAATTCATTTTTTTCTGTCTCTCTCCGGAAGTTCGAATTTCGAAACTAACTAAGCGGCTTTTTCTTAGTTACCTAAATACGCAACTTTGCCCCCATTCAAGCGACTTCGTATCTCTTACAGTTTCCGAGATCCCAATGGCGAGGGTCGAATTTGAAACATCCTGTATATATACAGTAGCGGACAAAAGTTTGGAAATTAAGAACTTCATATATGTACCTGAATTAAAATTGTATATATATAATATAAATATTAAAGTCTACCTTTGGCTCCCGTACTAATTCAAGGTTTATCTTATCAATATTCAAATTCTCTGAAAATAAAAACACGCGTTTTTTTGAATACCACAGTTTTTGTAACCGCAAAAGTATGGAAATATTTCAGTTTTGCCGTATTTATTCGTTCTGCGATACTTTGATATTGCGTGCGGTAAATATTAACATCAGTGAGAACGGCAAAAGTAAAAGGATTTTCAAGAGATATAAGAGACAAAGGAATTGAATTACATATTTAGAAGTGGTGTCAGAAATGATGACATTTCTCAAAGATTAAAAATGCACAAAGGGACGATTTAGAAAATTATTAGTAAATATCAAGAATACGGATCAACTGCAACGCGGCCCAGGTAAAAAAAAAACGATTATGTTTTGGATCGCTACATTAAACGTTTGTCCCATGAATATCCTCGAATGCCAGCCACACAGATTTTCAAAACAGTCGTAGAAGAGGGTGCCGAGAATTTTTCTGTCAGAACAGTGCAGAGACGCTTGGTTGATTTTGGGCTTTTTGGTAGGCATACAGTGCAAAAGCCTCTCATTTAAAAAAGTTGTATTGCTCAGCTTGAATTTGCTAAAACTCATCTAACTTGGTCAGAACAACAATAGAATACAGTTTTATTGAGTGACCAAAGCAAATTTATTTTGTTTGGATCTGACGGTACGGCATATGTGAGACGTCCAATACGAAAGAGGTTCGACAAAGAGTATCAGTTGCCGACAGTCAAGCACGGAGGAGGCATCATGGTTTGGGGCTGTTTTTCTAGTTCTGGAAAGGGTCCAATTGTTAAAGTTGTTGGGAAAATGGATCAAAAACTTTACAAAGATATTCTTAGTGAACACTTGCTC
Source organism: Acanthoscelides obtectus (assembly GCA_963669975.1). Taxonomy (NCBI): domain Eukaryota; kingdom Metazoa; phylum Arthropoda; class Insecta; order Coleoptera; family Chrysomelidae; genus Acanthoscelides; species Acanthoscelides obtectus. The sequence goes on from CAVLJG010000006.1 coordinate 78,135,013, forward strand.
CATTTTGCTGAAGAAGAAATGCCTATACGATGAACATTCCAAAAAGATAATGACCCCAGGCATACCTCGAAATTCGTAAAGGACTGGTTAAGACTAAAAAATATTAATTTTCTTACATGGCCTTCACAATCCCCGGACCTAAACTCTAAAGAACATTTCTGGGAGTATGTTAAAAGACAACTGACGAGAAAAACTTGAAAAGATAGGAACGATTTGATTATGAAAAAAATATTTGGCAAAATATCCCAAACATGTGTGAAAAATTGGTGTCATCTATGAACGGCAGATGTCAGGCAATGTTGAATGCTAAAGGCTACGCTACCAAATATTAGCTAAACAGTATTTTTTAAACCTTTTTGTAGAGCTAGTTGTATTTAATTTAGTAATAAAAAATACTTTTGTCGTCCCTTTTTGGGTCTTAACATAATATCAAGGTATATTTTAATGCTAGTCAGTAGTACCACAGCAAACACAAATTGTCATTTGTGTCCTCAAGACTGTAAGCAAATTATATGAGAAAAAAATGTCCTTAATAATAAAGAATAAAAAATTAGCGCACTTTTTAATAAATACTAAGAATGTTTCCAAACTTTTGTCCGCTACTGTATTGTACTATTTTATATTTCCCACCTTTAAGGAACACTTATTATGTAATTTCTTTTTGTAGATATGATATCAATACCTAGTCAAACTCCGCCATTGAAGGAATTTGGTTCAGCTCCAGGGAGACATTTGTTTCCTACTATTTACAAATCGGAACCAGGAATGCTGGTTTGTGGTAAAAACAGGGGAGGTAACAGAGAAATGTTCAGTGTAGCTGTTAAAATTCAAGGGAGGCATGAAACTCATCATGTTAAGGTAAGTGTTTTACTCGAAAATTTTGATATGGTTTGTTACATCTGGCATGGAATAATTTGTATAAAATGTTTTTTTTTATTATTTTTAGACTGTACAAATAGCAATTGGTCTGAACAAATCTACTTTGAGACATCGGGTGTGCAATGAACCAAACAGCTGGATTACTCACCTCATAGACTTTTTCAAAGTTCACGATTATCCTATAAAAAGTTATCATTCCAAAGACGTGCTAACCGAACTTCATGTAAACCTCTGGGATTGTGCTGTAGATTACAGGTAAGTAACTAGTGATGGTATGAAGCGATATTTTAAAATCAGCTGTAAAATTTTCATGTTCGTATGTGGAAAGACTGCCTAAAACAGAGCATAACTGTGTTTGGTAACAAAATAAGCTAAATGCTGACACGCCACCTAATATTATTAGGTCTACTGGAGAGTTCTCTCTTAGGTTACAACAAAACATTTTTTATATATATAATGTAAAATAATATAACATTCATTATTAAGGATACACCGAGTACACAACATTTGTTTGTACAAAGTCTGAGCTAATATGCCTTCCCCAAACCTTCCTGATATGCTCTGCAAGAAATTAACGCACCTTAAAAAAATACAACAAATTTTGGCCGCAATGAGTTGCCTGACTTGGATGATTTTTTTAATGCACAATACCGTTTACTTCAGTGAGATGATAGTGTATTGACGTAGCTTATTATTTATATACAAGGTGTTACTACTAAGTGCTGTTTTTTTCACAAAACAAAATAATGTCAATAATGCAACAAAAGTTGAAAAGTGTCGAGAATAACAAGTACACCGCGTTTCTGCAAAGAAAATTGGTCGGATTGCCTTCGTCTGAACGAGGTTTAGTGAGTTTGCCCGTGACATCATCCGACAAATCGGTATAAAACACTTTTGTTTTTCAGGCGTGGACACGCCAGTCGAGGGCTAGGCAGATCGTAATCTGCCTTTGAATTAAGTGCTGTAACGCGTTCCAGAAGGAAATCATGCTGAACTCAAAAAATTAATTTAATTTTTTTTTTAATTTTCCGCGCGTTCAGTTTTTAGTTCAGCGTCTGCCCAATTGTGTTACCACAAATTCCATCATAGTATTATCCGCTTTCTTACCCATCAAGGCTTTTTCGTTTATGTTTTTATCTGTGCACGTGACTCAATCTTTTCGCTAACATACCACTAAAATCATTTCAAGAGGGCTCAGCTATCAATCAAAAGTTCCTTTGACAGTCGGCTTCAAGGAAAAAACTGAATCGTGATTGTGTGAACTGTCCACGAGCCTCGCTGGTTCACTTTTCGCTCCCCACTCAAGGCAAGAGTCACGAGAGATCAAAATAAATAAGATTTGACTAGTTTTTAATATCCCATGCTAGTACGGGATGTGATTAAAACTTTGCGATCGGCTCTTGGACTGTTACTGGTTTACAAATTAACAAAAACAGTGATCCATATGCGCCTTGGCTTGGCGACTCGCTTATTGGTGGCTCTGCATGTACCGAGGCGGTGCTGGCAGACTGCCATAAAATGTTAAGAAAACGCTTCATTTATTCTGAGTTCAGTAATTTTTAGGGTTTACGTCAAAAAGTCTTACGAAATAAGTAAACATATCGTCTTAGGGCCAGGCTGTCTAGATGACTGACAAGCATGTCAAATAGACCATCAATTGGTCAAATAAGCAATCTGAAGTTAAACAACTTTTCAATTTCAAGCTGACCTGCTTCTTTTGTTACTAAACTAAATTGTGTAATATTCCACTTAAGGCTCTAAAAATAGAATAGCTATATGATAACATACAGGCTTTGACACTAACCTCTCTTCGAAAAGTGTGATTTCTAACTTTATTGAATAAAAAATGTATTTCACGGGCTGCAAGCGGATGATAAATATCTCGACCATGGCTGAATATCTAAACAAAAATGCGTTCACTGCAAGGTATCATCAATGAAATCATCAAAAAAGAAAAAATAACAGCACGAGTTTAGGCAGTCCTATGATGGCGTGTGTTTTGCGTGTCATTTCATTATTTGAGTTTATAAAATCAATGAAGCATTTAAATGTTATAAATAGACATTGAAACCTGAGTAATTGTTATCACACCATTGTGGATTGATTGTCTTAATTTCACTTATATCTGTGTGTTACCAAAGTATTCTGGTACTGTCAGCAAAAACTATGAATTTACTATTTATGTTTAAATTTATTAAGTTGTTCATAAGTCATTCAAAAATCGGTGGCAGAAAAACGTGGCAATAGATCTAAATTCTAAAAAAATAAAATCTTGTTTAATTTAGATGTAAGATATCCATATAACTTTATAAAATTCAATTCAAAGCTAGGCGCGATTATTCGTCTGTATTTGTTGATTTTTAGAAGATTTACTTGGTCAGGATAGAAGAACATAACAACTCTGTTACTATCATTTATTTATTGATTAGTTAAACAACAAAAATATATTTTTATATTCTTCTTTGTAATTAACATGAATTAAGTCTTTACTCTCATGTTTGACATGGAAAATCACAGTATTGTTTCTTACTTATGAATAATACTTAAAGTTATGGATACTATGTTACTCTGTATGTTTTAAATGAAAACTAATTTTTTTCTCAAATTGCTTAAATTGAATGAAATACAAGAATTTAACTAAGTTATTGTTCGTAAATAAAAGTAGTATATATATATATATCATTTGCAGACGATACGCAATTGCTCCATTATTTTAACCCTGATAATGTCAATAATACTGCTCAAATTTTACAAAACGATGTTAGTAAATTAATTAAATACTCTTTAGATCACAATCTACTTATATTAATCCACAAAAATCTAAAATGTTATTATTTTGCGCACAAAGAAAAACATACAATGTAAAACAGCTCTTGAACATTCAGATAAATAACCAAATCTTGCAATTTTCTGATTCTGCAAAAATTCCTGGTGTTGTTTTTGATACAAAATTAAGGTTTATTGAACATGTTAAAAGTCTATCCCAGAAAACCTACTTACGGCTGCGTACTCTTATAGCAAACAGGTATTTACTAAATTTTAAGTTGCGTAAAAAACTATGCGAAGCATTGGTCATATCTATACTAAATTATTGTAATATCGTATACTATACTTGTTTAGACAATTTCACTAAAAACGTTATTCAAGTTATTCAAAACAATTGTATACGTTTCATCTTTGGCTTACGTAAATTTGATCATGTATCAGCGAAATATCCCGTTCTAAACTGGTTAAATTTAATGACATGGTCAAGTATCACTATTCAGTTTTTGTTCACAAGTTGCTACTCACGTCTAAACCTTATTATTTGAGGGAAAAAAATTCATTTAATAATGATGTTCACTGTAGAGAAAATAATATTAGAATGCCCCTGCATACGACTACACTTTTTAAACGTTTTTCTTACAATGTAGCTATTATTTATAATGACCTTCCTAAAGTATATAAAGAATTTTCATTACCTGTCTTTCGACAAAAAGTTAAAACATTATTACTCAACCCTCCAAACACATAATTTACGTAATCATTCATTTCTTTTTTATTCCATCTTTAATTCAGATTAATAAATTTTCGTGTACTTGGGTTTGGAAAGTATGCCTTTTTCTCTTTTTTTGAATTTTACTTTCGATGTAATGAACCAAATCTGTTTGTGGATAGTGTATTCTTTTGAACATCTGCTAGAGACTATATGGTTAAGTGTTAGAGTAGCAGCATGCTAAACTTCGCCATGTAAGTCTGACATTTGGCTATACTACAATGTAATTGTGCATAAATAAAGACGTCTATTATTATTATTATTATTATATAAAATATACAACAAAGTACCAACTTTTTATAAAAAATCTAACTTTACTCTTTCAAAAATAGGGACATAAAGGTAACAGAGTTGTAGGAATCGTAACATAGTTGTACTTTTATAACTAATTTATGAATATAATCACAAAACTTTCTTTTTGTAATTATTAGCCGTTAAAACTTTAAAAAACAGGTATACTCTAGCTGAGATTAAATTAAAATTAGTTAACTGATATCTTATCCCTTACCCCTTTTGCCCTTCATTATCTTTTTAGGTTCAGAAACAATTCTTATCAAACTTTCATATTGTTCATATGATATATCATTTTCGACCAATTTAAATGTTTTTCCGGTATGGTCAACAGACTTCAGGAATACTATTTTTACTTCTTCATCAACGTCTACTCCATTTAACGCTTTTCCAAGGTAAATGTATTCGTTTTTAAAAGAGCAAATTTTTATTAGAACGTCGACTCCTTCTTTGATTTTACTGGGATGAATATTCTTCTTCTCAATTAACTTGTTATTATCATCTTTTTCTTTTGACAATCCAGGGTGATCATCACTAGATTCTGAGTCCGAACTGTATACAGCATTGTAAATTGATTTCCTGTTTTGAACAATTAAATTAGAATATCTTCTAACGTAGCAGGATTTGATTGTTCAATCGTTTCTTTAGGAGGATAATAGGTTTTTGGACACATGCAAGAACAGAAACCTCGCTGGCAAAAACAGCTCATTTCTCGATACTTCTTCTGTAAAAACTTGATGTACTTTCAATGTGCCATATAAAGGAACTATTTCTGTTGGAATTTCTCTCGCCATGTTCTCAAAGTCTTCATCAAGTATAAGGTGCATCTTCGCTTTGCTAATTTTGTGAATATTAGGTAGAAATTTTGTTTTTGGCGATACTTGGTCGCGGGTCCATCTGAAAATATATTTCAGCAGCCATGAGAGACATAATGATGTCTTATAATTATCTAGAACAAATTATTTTATTTATTATACAAGATACAGACAGACTAACCACGACCTAAGCTTCAAACAGTAAAATAATAAGTATGATAACATCTCTGTTACCAGTCTACAACTCTGTTACTATATAGTGGTAACAGAGTAGTAAATTTAACACTTTGTGCCTCTTATTATTTAAACAAGATTGTATTAAGTTAAAATGGATGCACATAAGATAATTGTTCCTCTATATCTACTTTAAAGTTGTAAATTTGTATAGAAATATATGAATACTTACTTGAAAATGCCGGTAACAGAGTACACACAGCATAAAACTACGCGCCTCACATCAAACCCAAAGGAAAACGCCGTTTGTATACCCCCGCCTGACTTGCAACGAACAGTGTCGCTAGAGCAATAGACATAAAAACATAACTGTTTCCTTTGAAAATGTGGCGTCATATATTGGCAGCTATCAAATATATGTGGTAACAGAGTGTAAGCTTACTATTTGAAATAAGGCGGGGCAACATTTTAAGTAATCATAAGTAGATCAATAAATTATATTTACTAGATATGAAACACGTTGTTGAAAATGTTGAAATTGCTTAATTACTATAGCATTTAAACAAAAAGATCCATATGGTTTGATAAAATGGTATCACGATTACTGTATAATGGTCTGCGGTCTGGGACGCATCTTTGTTGTATGAAAAACAACACTGTTACCATGAATGACATCTCTGGCTTCGTTCCAACAAAGCCGTGTACCGTACAGTGAACCGTCGTGAGCGTGCGCAGTACGTTTTTAGTGTCACTTACGGTTCACTGTACGGTACACGGCTTTGTTGGAACGAAGCCTATGTTACATGGCAAAATGGATGATTAATCAATATTGAAGGCGTTAGATGTTTAAAAAGTTATTAAATAAGTGCCCTTTAACGAATGATCCCATAATGATATGAAATGTTTCTAATATCTCAGCGAAAAGAAAGTATTTTAGTTTCGGGACATCATTTTCTACAAGGGATTTTAGAATGACCCTTAAATCAACTAAAAATAATCGGACCAAGATGCGCTTAAATTTAATTTATTTGAAATACAATACCTTGAAACTTTCAAAATTTGGAATCGATTATTCTGATATGACCAGTCAAGCACCAGTACAACCATGTTTGTTTGATTTTTTAAATAGTATATCATGACTTGCACAGTCAAAAGCTTTGAAAAAGTTACAAAAAAGAACATTTGAAATTTGTTACCGTTTTGAGTGCACCTGTAATGCCAAAATATTTCAATAGTTTATTTTGGCTACGGATGTCGGTGCGTAGCCGTAGTGCCCGGTGAGGAAGGGATAAGTGAAAAATGTTAACGAGGTCCCCGATTTTCAGGCCTTTGAACATACCCGTGCGATGTGCCATCACAGTGGGTAACTTCAGCTTGTCCTCTCACATATCTGCCCATGCGAACTCATCCACGTTGAGGTTCATCTTCGAAGACTGCAACCTGTTTCTCAGCGAGAGGGCGCCACCTAGGAACGGAGTTGCTTCCAGCGCTCCAGTAGATTTGAAACGGGACTACGTCAACGTCATTGAAGTGGGGCTGTTCGAACTGAGTCTCAAAACAAGTGATAAGGTAAAGTGCGCTATGTACAAAGAATCACTAAGATATTCCTTGCAGACTAGCTGGTTCCTGTAACGTTCAGGGTATTATGTGAGGCCAAATATGTGGTGGATAGTTCATTTTTGACTGTTTTCTGGAGTAATGGAAATACTTTAGAATAGAAAATCAAATTAATCTAGGTTCGCTACCCCCAGCCTGTAGAAAATGCGTTAAATTTCGAAAATTATAGAGTTTTTTGATTGACATCTTAATAGAGACTTTGAATTATGGAGCATGAAAAATTGATCCGACCGTGGTGGGGGTCGTGTCTCATCATCAAAATTTATCTTTACTAAGTGCGCAAAGAGATCACAACTCGCATCTACAGGGTTTGTCTGGAAAGTAATAGGACTGAGTCGATTTAAAAAAAATTTTTGAGCCAATCGTTACAATTCTTTAAAAACTTTCAAAATAGGCTCCTTCTGCGTCGATGCAGCGCTGCCAGCATTGAAGGCGTCACGGAAGGCATTCTCCGGAATAGCCTTGAGAGCCGCGGTGCTTGGATCCCCTCTGTCGTCTCAAAATGCTTGCCTTTCATCGGCCTTTTCAGACGAGGAAACAAAAAAAAGTCCGGGGGGGGGGGGCACATCTGGGCTGTAGGGCGGCTGCGGAAGCGTTGGGATGCCGGCCTTGATCAGGTAGCTATTCACAAGAAAGGCGGTGTGAGCCAGGGCGTTGTCGTGGTGCAACTTCCAGTTGGCTGCGATGTCTTGTCGGACCCGACTGACCCTTCGTTTGAGTCTCCTGAGCAGTTTCACGTAAAACTTGGCGTTGACGGTTTGTCCAGGAGGAACAAATTCATGGTGGACGATGCCTTTGATGTCAAAAAAGACAATGAGCATCGTTTTCACTTTGGATTTGCTCATTCTTTACTTTTTTGGGCGAGGAGACGCCGTCGTGTGCCACACGGAAGATTGCCTCTTTGTCTCGGGATCATACTCGAAGATCCACGACTCGTCACCTGTGATTACGTTATTCAAAAATTGGGGGTCACTTTCACACATGTTCAAATTTTCTTGGCACACTTCCACTCGCCCCAATTTCTGGTCGTCAGTGAGCACTTTTGGGACCATCTTCGCGCACACCTTGCGCATGTTCAAATGCTGTGTCACAATGTCATGAACCACAGATTTTGCTAAACTCAACACCTGAGCAATTAAACTTAGTCGACGGTCTGAGTTCAAAACTTTGCGCACACGAGTCACATTATCGGTGTTTGTCGAAGTCGAAGGTCTTCCAGCACGGTCTTCATCAGTACCTCTTCCGGGCCCTCCAAAAAGGCCTGGGGCCACCGAAACACACCACTTCTTGCTAAAGCAACACCTGGGTAAGCCTGCTTGATCATATCAAACGTCTCTATCGCAGATTTACCGAGTTTCACACAGAATTTAATCGCGTACCTCTGCTCTAACGAACGCTGCATTTTTGGCTTGCACCACTCACAGAAACACGTCGCGCGAAAATGCCTGTCCTGACTCTCCAAGTGCTCGGAGACATCTGACCAGCCGCTCATTCGTTAGCTAGGAACGCCCTCTACCGAATCCAGTCAGTGCGCGCATGCTCCGAAGTACAGTCATGGCGGAAGAAAATGACTCCTATTACTTTCTGTCAAACCCTGTACAAATAGTTCGCCAAAGCTTGATACATCTTCGTCCTATACGCTGATAATAGCAGAAGCCTCTACGCATCTAGTCTACACTGAATGACAGTAGCCGATCTATGAACGGATAGATGTCGCTCACCATCATTAGGACTCAGGACTCAGCTGGAATACAGGGTGTTATCAAATCTACTAGCAATGATATGCTATGCAAGATTGCATAAATAGATGCATGCTGAACTGATTCTCTTTGCTTTCCGTCTGTGTGACCAGAGCCAACCGCATACAACGTTGTTTCTTGCTTCTGAGCAATGATCAGTATTGGTATAGGTCTAATGAGGGATTTGAATATTACCCTGTGGCTTTCATGTCAATCATCTCCCATGTTGTCCGTGTGGAGGGGGTATGCCTATTCCAGACAGTTCTGAGCTATACTGGTTTTGCATGGTGCTATATTAAAATTTAGAATGATGGCTTCGTGCAATCTCAGCATGTTACAGGACCTTTCAAACTAATGCAGTAACATACTGTATAGGAATGTGAAAATGAAAAAGAAGCGTCACCTGTAAGACAGATAAATAAAATATATTGTCAATTGGGACCAACGAATTCGAAGAGATGATGAGCCAATCCTATATGCTTAAATTGTATAGTTTTAATGCATACTTTTGTCTCATTTGTTTACCAATGCCGGTCAAAGTGACAGCATTGTAATAACATAATAATAATACCGGTGGAAATATCCATCTTCATTAGGCTTTTTCTTCAAATCATCTAACACCACAATTATCTGCAAACACTATGACAAAATTACACTAAATATACCAATTTAATGGCAGAACCATCGAAAAATTAACATATCAAGTCCACTTTGATCCTCACTTGGTTGGTACCGAAACGGATTCAATAAAGAAAAACATGTAATTTGATTGGCCAGACAAACATGAGAGGCTATCGATATAGGTCTAGTCGTGTAGAGAGACAAAAAGCAAATAAGCGTAAATCATATCCACATGTTTGCTTTTCGTTTGTCTCCACACGGCTACACCTATGGATAGATAAATATGCGTGATTGTAATGAATAGCATGCTGATGATTGCTAAAAAGCATGCATCGACGTTCTATGTGACTGATTATTGTGACAGAGGCAGAGAGTAAACAGATGCAGTTCAGTCTTTGCCTTTACTGGATATGACCTACTTTTAAAATTTAGTTGACGAGAAAAACATGTCTCTGACTTAACTGTGTTGGGATTTAAAAAAATTTAAATACTCTCTTCCTCGTTTTACATTGACAATAAATCCATGGATTTCTTCATGAATTGAGTTAATGGCCAAATTTCAAAAGTGTAAAAAAGGGAATTTGACGTCTAATAAATTCATGAAGTTCTTCGTGGATTTCTTCACGAAATTACAACTTGTTCTAATTTTTGCCAAATTGGACGTCAAATTCCATGCCTTGTTTTTCTTTCCATTATATTGTACAACATCCATGTATAGAACTCTGATAGAACTACAAGATTCCGCAATATGGTTTCTGTTTGTGAGATTCGCCTCAAAATCAGAACCACAAGAGACATCAAAGGTCAAAATGTTCCTAGCAAGAATTGTTTATATGGTTAGCAGCACTGAGTGCTGACAGATAATCCATAAATTTAAAACGACTATCAAAATATCATCTGGTAACCATAAAATTGAAATAACTCTTATCAAATTTTGTGTCCTCAGAAAAGTGGCGTTAATCCACATATCGACCTGCGGGCCTCCAACAACATCGTCCACATCCATACGTGCGCCGACAGCGCCCGCATGCTCATGCAACTCATCAAGTACTTTGCCTCTGATGGAGACCTGACAAAGCCGCAGCCATCAGAGGACGTGAGCGGCAGCCCCAGGAAGCAGTCCAACGAGCAGGAGTTGATCACGGTCGAACCGCAGGGATTCAGCAAACTATCGGACAGTCAGCACGAACATGTTAATGAGATGATAGGGGAGGCTATGAAGGAGAGCACGATTGTAGAAGGTAAGAAGAAAAGCCAGGCTGCCTAGGTAACAAGCAGCCATGTCAAATACACCGACCATTGGTCGAATAAGCAATTTGTGTGTATAAAAATAATATAGGGTGTCTCAACAAAAGCGCCGGATTTGAATTTGCCGCCATTTTTTTGTACAAATGGTATGTTGTTTACTTGATGACAGCTGTCATGTCCAGACCAAAACTCACTACAAAAATTACGCAAATTACGTACAATTTTCGGTCGCAATGTTGCGTCAAACGAGTCCACAGTTCGCCGTTTAATTACAAAATTTGAGACAAAATTCACGTTGCTGAATGTGAAGACCACTGTATGTCGCCGTCTTGGTCGGTCCCTCAAAAATATAGTCGCAGTGCGGAAAAGTGTGGCCGAGAATCCAGGCACTTCTTTTCGGCACCGTGGCCAAGAATTGAACCTTACCAGACCCACTCTGTAACGAATTTATCTGTGCTTGCATGCGTACAAGGTTCAACTGACGCAAGAACTCAAGCCAACGGACCATCGTTGATTGGGCGCTGGAGCACCACCATATTGATGCGGTACGGGTTCGTCGATAAGCAGAACTGACAAATTTGGGGTTCTGATAACCCTCGTAATAATCGAACAACCAACCTTCTGACGATCTCTTGTTTCACATGCCAGCAGCATTGCGATACTATGCAAAACCTTTTGATTCGTGGTGAAGGGCAACCTACAAACCTGATTTTGAAAAAATATAGTTGGAAAATATATGCAATAGAAAAAATAATCTTTCGGGGGTCAACAAAGTAATCAGTTGCGGATTCCTAGTTTGCGCCCAGGCGTCTGATTTGTTTTTCTTCTTCCAGAGTATTTTTTCTCAGACGACGACCTACCACCAACTGGTACTAAACTGTTCTTCTTTCCCGACGAACATCACATACCTCCACGTCCAGAGCCCAAAGTAAAGCCCCTGCCTCAAGTTACCAGCGAACTGGGTGACCTGTCCAAGCGTCCCGTTCAAGGTAGCGATACTGACGATGAGTTCTGCTTTGTAGGTGGGTAGAATATCAGACACGACAAAGCAAAATGTCATTTACAATTAGAGTAATTGACAATATTGCGAATGTGTTCAAGATTTTTAAAAACGTTTAATATTCTTGTAGCTGAAGTCAGTTAGTTGCTTAATGCTCAATTGATCTCTTATAGGTTGCATTAGTAATAATTTGCTAAACATGGGGCAAAAATGCAGGGCAGCTAGAATGCATCTTCCATCTTTTTCTTATATACTACCGGATCTTTTCAAATATGCCAGTGTCATCTCTTATTGGGTATATCTAGAAATTGTTCCATTCCCGTTTTAAATGTATCCTATATTTTGATCGATAAATTTTGAAAAAACTACCGATACCGATATATTAGAGGCCGTATTGGCGTTATTGGACCATCGGCCGTTCATTCTTTCCATCCACAATCGTGATCCTGTTAGTTCATACAGTTGACAAGTAGGCTTGTGTAAGTTGTTCTATTAGTCAACGTATTAAGTCTGAAGATAGCTATATTCGCACGTCCAAAAAATTATCTGAGATAAAATGAGATAACGTACCATCATCTATGAGAATTTGTCACAACTATTTCTCTATGTGTCTCATAGAGGGCGGTGTCTACATGAACATATGCAAGCATACAGGGTGTTCATTTGAAACCACGGATTTATCGAAAACTACTGATTAAAAGGAAAAACGCCGAGACACGTCAAAAGGTTTGTCAAGGGGGACAACTTTTTAACTAAAAACTACTTCACCTTCTTTCACCCTCGGCCCTCCATGGTCATTCCCTTAAAAATTTTAAATGCGAAGAGAGATGCAGTAATAGCTCGTTTGAAAGGTCTTTCGAAGTCCTTCATTTTGATGTATGATTTTTCAAAATCGATTCGTTTTCGAGAAAATTAGAAAAATCTTTATTTATCTAAATTTGTTCAGATAGAAAACAAAAACACACGAAAATATCACTTTTTATTTCAATAAGTGTTCAAAATGTTGCCCGTTAGGGTTTGCCAAGTCTACAATTATTATTTATAATTTAAAACGGAAACTACCAACATAAACAGCAATCCGGAAGATTAGACGTGGCAACAAGCAAATAACAGCCCGAATTTTTTTCCGCATGCTTTTCATCAACAGAGATATCCTGGGCGAACTGTATTTATTGTTATACCTGTTTAGTTATTTGTTGCTAAGGGAAATAATTTAATTTGCTGTCACTTACCTTTGTGACAATCTTGGGATAGTGAAAATTAATTTATTGATTTAGATTTTACTTCAAAAATGGTTTACACACTAGCCGAAAGAGAGAAAATGATTCTAATTTATGGTGCCCAAAATCAATGTGCTCTGCAAACTGCCGTCAGGTTTAACATCAGACATTCAGGGAAGATAACTTTGCATAGGTATGTTTTGGACCTTGTTACTAAATTTACTTAAACTGGATCTGTTGCAAATAAAAAACGTGATCATCGGAGAGTTTTGGATGAAGCCGCTCAAGTTGAAGTTTCAGGTCATTTTGGAATAAACCCTAATACTTCATTACGCAAAATTGTTGCTGCGACTGGTATTACATTATTCTCTGTACACACAGTTACGAAACTCTATAAATTTCATCCATTCAATATGAGAATATTTTTGAAAAAATATCTGCAGCGAATAATGATAATACCGTTCATGTAAAGAATATCTGCTTCTGTGATGAATGCACATTTTATCTAAATGGATATGTTAATAAGCATAACTGCAGGTATTGGAGCAATGAAAATCCTGCTTTTGTACAAGGGCATATCCAGTACCCCAAAAAGTTAATGTATGGGCGGGCATTTTAGGAAACAAAACCATTGGGCCATTGTTTATTAATAAAAATTTGAATGGAGGCATTTATTTGGATATGTTAGAAAATACCATCAATCCGCTTATCACTGAAACCATTGAAAACCAAATTGAAGATGGAAACCCTATACTTGATGAGGCTGAAATATATTTCCAGCAAGACGGCGCTCCTCCTCACTATGTTCTTCCGGTTCGGCAATGTCTAGACGACGAGTTTCCAGATAAATGGATACGGCGAAGAGGGACTATAGAATGGTCTGCTAGATCTCCTGATTTGACGCCATTAGACTTTTTTCTATGGGGCCATTTGAAATCGATGAGTATTATGTTTACTCCCCAACCTAAAAGTTTGGATGAACTTCGTCAACGCATAATCAAAAGCTGCCATGATATCCCACAACATGTTTTCTAAAATGTCCTTCAGGAATTTGAACATCGCCTATATCATTGTTTGGTCAATAACGGACAACATTTTGAATACCTATTGAAATAAAAAATGATATTTTCGTGTGTTTTTGTTTTCTATCTGAGCAAATTAAGATAAATAAAGATTTTTCTAATTTTCTTAAGAACGAATCGACCGATTTATAAAATTAAACGTCAAAATAAGGCACTTCGAAGGACCTTCCAAACAAGCTATTACTCGATACCCCTTGCGATTTGAAATTTTTAAGGTGATGACCATGGGAGGCAGATGGTGAAAGGGGGTGAAGTAGTTTTTGGTTAAAAAGTTGTCCCCCTTGACAAACCTTTTGACATGTCTCGGCATTTTTCCTTTTAATCAGTGGTTTTCGATAAATTCGTGGTGGAAGTTTTCAAATGAACAACCTGTATAAGTGACTTCTATGAGAAACATAACCTCTTCAAAGTATATATATATAGTAGATAGAAAACAGCTGTGGCAAATACTCCTAGTTTTTTTTGTTTTATTAACTTTTTGGACGCGCGAATATAGCTTTAGGTTAGCTATCTTCAGGTAGAATAGGTTAATCAACGGTTTTTCGTACATACTGAAATTGCTGGATGTAACTAAAGAAATGAACTGTTGTATTCGAAGGGGTCTGGCAGTCTATTATGAAGAAAAAAGTAATCCTAAAATAAACTATTTTCTATTACAGGTCACGAATCATGTCTTGGAATGTTCCCCAAAGGAGGCATTCCAGAGATAAAATGGCTAAGTGGTGACTCCCTAAGGGTAGTAGAAGGCCACTTTTCCATCCCTATAGGCAAATCTGACCTCTTAAAACCTCCAAAAAACTGCCCAACGCCGGTATTGCGATATACGTTGTACGATATGTCAGTCGTGTGGCACATGTACGGAGGGAACGATTTCAAACTGCCTGAAGGGAATGGTAGTAAAAAGAAGACTGTTAATTTTTCTGATACTAATTTAAACGATAATGTTAGTTTTTCCAATGTAAGTAAGGGTGAAGTAACCATAGCATCAATGGCTGACAAGAAAAAGGCTTCGATGTCCTGGCTGCAAAAAGGTGGTGTGAATAGGGACCATAGCGTTCATATGGAATTACAGTTAAATAAGGTACGAAATTGGTGCTTTTCAACGGATATTTCATCGAACTTTGTCCTAGTAGTACACTATTTTCCACCATAATTAACATGCCAAAATAACAACATATAACAGCTGATTATTTAATAACTGCGATGTGGGGCGTTAGTGACATCATACCACATACTGCTTCAAATATCGTAGAGACGTCTATGCTTTTGTGTTTAAGTTGTTTTGCATAAAGTAATTGAGCAAGTTTTAGTAAGATCAGAACGATTCAATCGATATACAGGAGCTGCTAATGATCATGACTGAATTTCAGGTCAGCTAAGAATTAAATAAATTTTAATCAGTAATTGGTGGAAATATTCCCTATACGTTACTGAATGTAAACATTCTCTATTACCAACATTATAAAATTAACGCAATGGCAGCACTGAAATAGAGGTCAGTTATGAGTTGAAACATGGTGGTAAATAGTGTTGTCAATCTGATAGCTAAATATACGAGGTTTTTGTTTATTTTTAGGTTAGATTTCAGCATGACGTGTACCCTGATACGACCAGGGAGGCATCAAGGCAGGTCCTAATAGTTTCCGAAGTCGAAATCAGGGATAGGTTAGAATCAAGTCAAATAAACAAATTTTTATATCAATATACTAGTCAGGCGATGCCAAAGCAGTCACATGCTCATATGGTAAGTATGCCTCAAAAATTTAAAAAAATCAAAATATCTACTTGTTTTATTTCAATTTCCATGTTTTTCTCTCTGCCAAATTAAATGCCATACAGAGTGAGTTTTTAGTCTGGGCTCGGTCAATAACTCCGTTATTACTCATGGTACATAAAAAAATTGTAGCCAGCAATAAACTTCTTACTTTGAAAATATTTTTATTTTTACAGGTTGATTCATAATTGTGTAGTGACCCAAAAATACATTTTTTAGGTGGAAAGATTTACAGTTTATTGCAGATTCGGATAGACCCTTCCAAACGAAGCAATTTGATATAACATACTGTGGGGTTCTATTTTCAAATTGTTGAAATATTGGGCAATATATCGAAAAAACACTCTACTTTGACAACTCGCCCCTCCGCATCTGTTATTGCTGGAGAACTGAATTTTTCGTCAGAAAACTTTTATGATCCCATATTTTCTTCCTATCGACTTACATTTTCATTTTTTTGGCTAGTTATACAGTGAGGTCAAGAACGCAAAATAAACGATTTCTCAAAATGTTTAAATAGAACATCCTGTATATTTCACACCTTTTGTTTCCCCTTTTTCACAGGCTTTTTTCTGATATAAGGTTTATGGGGGCTTGTACAACTGGTTTGTGAGTTGCTAAAAAGTCTTTCCGACTGTATTGCATAAGGTTAGGTAGAACTGATTTATAATGAAAATACATTTATTTTAACCATACACTATTATTAACTGAATGCTATTTTTACTGTGAATGGCATTGTAATATTTTTCATTTACCTCGATAGCTGATTTACAAAAAGGTTAACTGTAACTCAAAAACCATCCAACAAGCTCCCACAAACCTTACATCAAAAAAAAATTATGGAAAGGGGAATAAAAGAATATGTGAAAATATACAGCGTGTTCCCTTTGAAAATTGTGAGAAATCGTTCATTTTGCGTTTATCGAAAAGAGGGTGTGAAAAAACTTTGGGATTATAAAATTATTGTAACGAAAAGTTCAGTAGTCTACCTACAACAGTTGCAGAGGTGCGAGTTGTCAAAGTTGTTTTTCTCGCTAGATTGTGCAATATCTCAACAATTTAGAAATAAAATTCTATAGTATTTTACATAAAATTGCTTCTTTTGAAAGGATCCATCCGAATCTGCAATAAAATGTAGGTCTTTCCATTTCAAAAAATCTACAAGCATGGACAAAAGTACTGAAAAATGAACATCCACTACTTCTTAGTAACATTTTAGAAATAAATGAAAACACAAAATAAAAACAAGTCTCATATAAAATAAATAAAGAAAATCCTTGGACAAAAGTATGGAAAGACTACTTTTATTAAGAAAAAAAGTTAAACATATACAAATTAAACAAGCAATGTTCAGTATTTTGTTGAAAATCCGAAAGGCATGACTTCCTACATCTTCTTGGCAAGATTTCGACACACATCAACTGGAATCTTCCGCCATTCTCACTATGAATAATTCTTTGCCGAATTTTCCGCTCTAAGTGCTCCCAAAGATGCTCCATTGGATTGAGATCAGGGGATTGCGAAGGCCATTCCAATAAATCAACGCTTTTCTCTAAAAAACAATTTTTTACTAAATATGATGAATGTTTCTGATCGTTTTCTTGTTGATATCTCCCCAACAGCGGAATTTCTTCGGCATAAGATAACATAATATTCTGTAATATGTCGCGGCACATAAAGCGATCCATTTTCCCAGTTATTTTCAGAATCGGCCCCGTTCCAGACCTGGAAAAACACCCCCAGATCATAACGCAGCCACAACCATGCTTTACTGAAGGCTTTTGATACTTGATATCAATTTTTTCCCTACAGGACTGCTTACAATCTTCCATCAGCACCAAATATTTTAAATTTGCTTTCGCCGCTCCAAAGCACCGTACCCCAGTTTTTCGGTGTCCAATTTCGATTCTTTTTAGACAGTAATGGTTTTTTGACAGCAACTCTTACAAACAACCCAACTTTACATAAACGTTTTCTCACAGTACGGGCCGTCCTGTCTGTGTTGAAACACGCACTACTTTCTTTTAATGCCCTTATAAACATAGGGGGCAGTTTTTCTAGGACCGCCTGACTTTGGCCGATTAGTACCTTTTCCTAGTAACCGACACTTTTTTAGAATTTTTGAAAGGACACCCTCGCTTAAGTCTAAATTTGTTACTATAGTAAATTACTTTTCAACTCGACAACTTTGTCGCAACTCTCCCGTCAAACACTTATTCTTGCCCATTCTCCATAGGGTGCTCGTTATAGCAGTGATACAACAAAACAAATCCAATGTGATGTTAAATACGTAACAATGCTGATATGAAAAAACTCTCCATACATTTGTCCAAGACATGAACAGCAAAAAAACGCAAAGAAGGTACTAATGTCTATGGCACAAAAAGTAAACATGTGAAAATATGTGATACCTAAGCAGGCATATCAAATGAACAGCCCAATGTATTGTGGTATACGAGGCGAGCTGGAAAAATGTTTGAAATAAAAATCTTTCCATACTTTTATCCATGACTGTATGTTTGGTTCACCACGTAGTTATAGTATTTTCTTTAAATAACTTTTTTAGATAGCATGTGTAATAACAGGGCTATCTAAGGAGCCCACACTATAAACTCACCCTGCATATTGGGTTGACGTTTTAGCCACCTCGGTGGCCATTTTCAAAATAAAAAAACCATGACAATTCGAGTGCAGCGATCTTTTGTAATAAAACAATTTTCTGAAAGACATATTTTGGCGCATTATGATTCAGTCATCTGTTATCTTTTAGGTTATAGTGAAAGCGATGCATATAAGACCAGATCCGAAACTAAAGACTCAAGAATGCTGCCTTAAAATCTCTCTGTTGCCACTTAGGTTAAATATAGATCAAGATGCTTTGTTATTCTTAATAACGTTTTTTAATGAGCTTAGCTGCGGAGGACCGTCAAAAATCGGTAGGTATCCATTTTTCATTTATAAAAGAAAGTCGGTACTTTTCAATTTAGATTTATCTTTTACTCATTACACTCAAGTCGTGTTCACACGTATTTCTGTACGAAACGCCCCGATTTTAGAGAATTGTGTTGCTAGACCTATAAGTCTTTATTGCAACTTGAGCTGGTGAGGATATTTTTCAATTGTTTATCCGAACCGCACCCTTATGCCCATTTGCTCCTCCTCGCGAAGATCAACTTTAAGCTAAACTGAATCTTATATTCTGTTTGTTGCACCAGGTACACTTAAAATGGTAGAAGTAGTAGTAGTAAGTAGTGACCACGAAACCAGCAGAACTAGAGTAAAAGGCTGCCTTGCCACATTGCATATATATCAAAAACACTGCCTATTTCTTGCCTTATCTGTGATCGAAACCTCATATTTCGATTATATTTTATTATGTATTTTTATAACTTGAGATTATAATAAAATTAAGCTTATCCAGCTTTACAACAGCTCTGAATAAGGAAAATACAAAATTAGGGAATAAGCTTTCACTTATTCTCTGTAACTAACGGAGCTTTTTTATTTGCGCAAAATCGAAATAAGAAAGAACATAACGAAACAGCCAAACAAGAACACCAAAAACTCTGTAATATTAGTTATTATTGAACGTTGTCCTGTAACGTTGCCATGCAACATAAATCGCATTGTCGCGCGCGAAAAACTGCTTGCGTAAATGAGCGCTTAATGGCGTGAATGAGATGGAGAGTTTTATTTGTATATCTAGTTTTATACTTATATGTTTTTATTGGATATTTTTTTAAGATGAAGAGCAACAACCTTCATCGAAACACAGCACCCCCACTCATCAACCCCCTGTGATGACAATAAATGATGAAGCTGTAAAGAGACAGGCTCACAAAGTTGTCAACGACAATCTTATTATACTGATAGAAGAAAACAAGCACCAACAGGAGATGGAATCATCTGTTAGTAGTACCACGAGTAGTGTTTCGGATTGTTCGCCGGTATATTTCAGGTATGTTTAAAAACACATTCGACACGCAAGCAGTTGCAAGACGGCATTGGGCATTGTCCGCAAGACAATTGCATCCAGTCACTTGCAGTTGCAAGGCGACCCTGTTTCCGCGATTCAAACGAGCAATGTTAGCCTAAAAAAGTGAAAGTCACATTGCTAACCTACAATTTTGGTTATTGTTTTTTACCCTTCAGAAGTCATGGTTTTAATATCTAGATTTATACCTGATTAATTATTGCCAACGTTACAGACTAATACAAAGATGTCCCTTGCTGATCAGCTGTTCACCTCAGTAGACGTCAAACGTAATGGATACTCGTGAAATAGGGTTTATCTGTAAACAATTAAACATAATCACACAAACCAGTCGACCGGCCTAGGGACTTTTGCAGAAATTGGTAACTTGTAAGTTACTATTTCACAAGAATTGCAGACAAACTTGTATGAAAAATCCAACTGATTGATTTTCATGCGCAATGTTTTCATGAAAGCCCCGGCAGTTGCAAGGAAATCACAGGGAGAATCAGCTGTTTTGTGAGTGCGTATGCATTTGATCAACATTTATTTTGCCCTAGCTGACTGTAAAGCTGGAATAATATTAAAACATGATTGACACAATGATTTAGCCAACAGACTATCAAATCTGATAGCCATGTGATGACTGCAATCAAATTAATAATCTACATGACTCTGTAATAATTTAGGCGTTCTAAAAATAAAGTTACTCAAAATTCCACCGTAATACCAATTGCATAGGTTGTTTAGTAAATCTAAAACTGCTTATGACTGTCTATACTCAAACAAGAGATTTTTTAAATGATGGGACAACCCAAATTAAAGGATTCACTGCTCCGCCGTTATGGTTAGCACCTTTGGCTGCAGCAGAAGTATTACGTAACTTGAAAAGTGAAATTGTCGTTTTTTGACATTATGCTGGTTTTTTGATATTATGTAGGATTTCCTACAAGACTTCAACTTGAAACTCGCTGTCGTTGACCTCATCCTCACTTTAACAAGTAGACGTTTTATCGTTTTTTTTTCTACATTATATAATAATAATAACAACGTTTATTGAGATACAACTCAAAAGTAAAGGGTATTGTATAGACATTTTTCAGCCCTTCCGTAAACATTACTATAAATAGATAAATTGCAAAAGAATAGATTGATAATAGACATCAGACAAATATAGTTAAATAACATAGTTAACACATTGCAATCAGTATATAAGAGTACATTCTGCATTTAAACTGTATTAATGAACAAGTAAATAACTACAGAAAAAAATGTATAAATAGATAGAGATAAGGTCATAACGCCAAATAATAGATGGAATTTGCGATTACAGCACATGCAACTGATACAATAAGATCGTATTAGTACACACATTTTTGTTTGTTAAGAAGATATAGCCTGCAGTATTTTTTAAACCGTTGTATGGTATTTTCTTCAAATAGTTCAACCTCTTCGTTGAAAATGGTTGAAGCTATGTAGCTAAAACTACTTTTAAACTTGCTTGAAGAGTGCCTAGGAATACATATAAATTTGAGTTTCTCGTATCTAAATTATGAACATCAGAAAGCCGCGTTAAATTGTTATAAATGTATGATGGTTTTTTATATTTGATCAGCTTATACAACATAGTACTGTATTGCAATTCAGCCTTTGAATCGTATTTCAGGTAACCCAAATTATTGTAATGTGGAGATATATGTTCAAACCTATTGATAGTGTTGTAACTGTACCGTAAACAACAGTTTTGTAGAACCTTAACCTTGTGTTTCAAGTTTTCAGTTGAATATGTATAAACAACAGTTAAATCATAGTCCATGTTAGATAGTATAACAGCATTGACTATTCGCCATTTCAAATCGGCAGATAGAATATATTTGAGTCTCCAAAGGCTCCTAAACTTAAAATAACAGCTACTAATTTTACTAGCTATCTGAGATTCAAATGTTAGATTGCTGTCTATTAATATCGCTAAGTTTTTGACATTGTCCGCTATATCAATATATACAGGGTGTCCGCAAAGTTGGGATTTTCCTTTACACGACGTGTAGATCTTGAAAACATAAACAGTTTTTCTTAGTACCATATACACCAATGTCTTAAGGGAACCGAGATAAAGGGCTCTGCAACATCAAAAATATCTGAATACCGTCCTGTAGCCGCGATATCCTCCAGTGGTACTAGGACACTAGCTCAACCCGACGACAGAACTGGGTCGGGGTCAGTGTGTCAGGTCAGTATGCAACCTTCAACCGAGGGTTACGGTCACGCGTGTAGAGGTAAACGAACCCGTATAATCGATTGCGTTTCAAAAAACAACAAGCATTAGAGACGTGGCTAGAGAAGTGAAAGTATCAAAAACTAAAGTGTGGCAAACGCTGCGTGAAGAGGGGCTGTATCCGTTTCACGTCCAACGTGTACAAGCCCTTCAACCTGACGATTTTCCAGCAAGAGTGCGGTTTTGTGAGTGGTTGTTGCATCAACATGACAATAATCCGGACTTTTTGAAGTGCATATTGGTGACAGACGACTCTACGTTCACGCGTAATGGGGTGAATAACTTTCGCAACACTCATGTTTGGTCAGTAGAAAATCCGCACGCTGTCCGTCGGGCACATTTTCAACAAACATTTTCGGTGAATGTTTGGGCTGGCATGGTGAACGGTATGCTCATTGGACCATTTATTCTCCCAAATCGATTGGACGGGATGCAAGACCTAGACTTTTTACGCAACATTTTGCCTTCCTTGTTAGAAGATGTGCCATTAAGTGTAAGACAATCAATGTGGTTTCTGCACGATGGTCATATTTGTTACCTCTGTTCGTGGTCTACTGGCCTGCACCACCGCCGGCGTCTGCTCAGTAGCGCATCAGCTGATTTCATTTTCTGTTGGAGCGGTATGATTTCGGGCAGAGACGTACTTAGCCCTTCTCGTCAACTGGAGAGTGAGTACTTTTTCCTTTATTTTTTTTTTTACTTGGTCGCCCTCGTTTCACTACACATTACCTTTGTTATTTCAAGGGTAGTTGTTTCTGAAAAGGAAAACCCCAACTTTGCGGACACCCTGTATATATATATATATATATTTTCTACGTAATAACCCTGCGGCACGTATCTTGAAAAGTGACATTTCGTCGTTTTTTTTTTACATTTGTACACTTGTGAACTCTTTTTGTAGCTGCTAGCCTAAACGTCAGCGAACAGCGATCATAGCGAGCAAACGTGGAATGAACTATTTGCACACTAAAAACTACCTAGTCTGCAAGACGACATTTCGTCGTTTTTTTTACGCTTTTTAGGTTTTTTACATGATACCCTTGCGGGCGTTTCTATCCTCATTTGCCATGAAGTGTATTCAAGCGCGAACGGCTGGTTCCTAATATGTATACTTTAGTTATTCCCCAATGTTTGATAATTTAGCTGTAATAAACAAATTATAAATTTACCAACAGACGTTTATCCAAGTACTATGCGTGATATTTTCGAGTTTCACTTGATGGCAGTCTCTGTATTTTTGTAAAATAATTTTTTGAACTATGATGATTCTATATTCTCATTGTTTCTTTTCCAGAAATGTGGTATTCTCTCCGGACGTTCTCATTCGTCTAGACTACCATGGCAAAAGGGTGGACATGACGCACGGTTCCCTACCAGGTTTGCTCATGGGCCTCGGCCAGCTGAACTGCTCCGAACTAAGACTGAAGAGGATCAACTACAGACATGGACTGCTTGGTATGGACAAACTGATATCGCACTTGCTGCAAGAGTGGTTGAACGACATCAAGAAGAATCAATTGCCTAGCTTGTTGGGTGGTGTGGGACCAATGTACTCGCTGGTACAATTATGTAAGTATTTTTGAAAATATTGACTCTTTAAATTGTTTTGGCCAGTCTGTCTCTTTAAATTGTTTTGGCCAGTCTGTCTCTTTAAATTGTTTTGGCCAATCTGTATGGTTCTGATTTTATTCGCCTTGTCTAACTGTCCTCTCTTGATATATCTTCCCTTTGTTATAAGCATGCGAATTGACGACACGTGTAAACTCACTAAATAATGAAACTTAAAGTGTAATTTAATCTCATTTTTCCCTTCGGGAGCCGACCGGCCAAAGTCCCCGATGGCAGTGCAACATCTATGGATTATTGTACCTTGTTTCTCGCTTCTAGTTTTTGTTTTCCGAAGAGTTGATGTCTTTTGTGATCCAGCGCCTAGCACTCGCATAAGGCCAATTCTGTTCGTTTTCCGCATTGTCTGCAGGTGAGGTCTCCATCATACAGACCTATTTTACGCAGGTGTTCTTTCAGGACATAATATCCTGTTAGAAGGGCTGTAACTACACGGAGTTGGTTTCTACTCATTGAGAGCAGTTCCGTAGTCGTATTCGGATATGGTCCCAGAAGGCATGGTCTTTGAGGGACTTACCTATAAACTATTGTTTGACGCCCATGTTATGACCACATCCAGAGCTCTTTGCATTTTGTCTTTGTGGTGTTGAGTAACGAAGTTATCCTCTTCCGTGTTCACCTTGGTCTAGGTCCGCTATTACGAGGGATGTCTTTTAAGTTTTGCATATGGAAATAAAACAACACGATAGGTAGTTTTAAATGACTTTATTGTTTTTCGAAGTATTCTCCACGAAGATTAATACACATCAGCATGCGCTCGAACCAATTTTCGAAGCACTTATTCCACTCGTTAGATCGGGACTATATGGCAGGATGGTCCAATAATTCCACGTTTTCTTCCGTTAAATACTGCCTTGTTTTTTGGGCTGTATGCGAGCTTGCATTGTCTTGGTGGAGGATGATTCTTCTTTCGGGGTTGATTTTTCGAAGCTCGGTGATGATTTTTGGCAAACAAATGGTGGTATACCAATCCGTAGTAACAGTTCTTTGCTCATTGAGAGGAATTGTTGCAATATGACCCGCTTTTGACACAAATGTCGCGACCATCTTTTCATTCCAGTCCAAGGAGTCCGCGACCTCTTCTGGCTACCCATCGAACAGTACCAGAAGGATGGCCGAATCGTCCGTGGGCTTCAACGTGGTGCCAACAGCTTCACGACCTCCACAGCAATGGCCGCGTTGGAACTGACCTCGCGCATCATCCACTTAATCCAGATCACTGCTGAAACTGCATATGACATTCTGTCGCCAGGCCCTAGCGTCAGGAGGCCGGTGAGGAACAAGGGGGGCAAGGGTTCCAGGAGAAGGAGGTACCACCAGCCGCAGGATATCAGAGAGGGGATGACTAATGCTATTATGTTAGTCAAGGAGGTAAGTTATTGTTTTTGCATGCAAGAATTTGCCATTTTACCTCCCACGAAAACAGCAGCAGTGTCCGACTTCGCTCCCGCTAGGGGAAAAAGACATTTTACCTATTTTCACGCCTCATCATGTGTTGACGACTATTGAAATGAATAGCTCATCAGCAATTCACATCTGATATTTATAACCTCCAACCTAACTAGCGCCATCTACTACTAGTTTTCCAAATGACTTGGCTCTAAAATATAAAATCCTTAATTTGTTCTTAAATATTTTTACATTTAATGTTAATTATATTTTAAGTGGTATAAAATCTAAAACCGTGAAATATGACATAATAAAATCAATATTGTCTTGTCTAGGATTTCATGCTCTGTCCAAAAATTTACTTTCTGCAATAATTTAATAATATTCTCACACACTCATTTAATAACAGTTGGATCCTGCCGTACAAGAAATAAGTAAATATAATCAATAATTGAAAATAATTGAAATGTGTGAGGAAGTATTGTCATCGCCAAAAATTTCGAAAATCAGATATTTTGTTTTTTGATGTTATGAATGTCCGCTAATCCTTGGCCCGTCTATAACGGTTACTACTATGCTAAGGACGAAAAAGCTTTGTAGTTTTTGAAAATTGGTCCAGTGGCGACGGAGTTACAGGCAAAACACGAAAAAAGTAAAAATCGCTCAAACATTGTTGTTTGACATTTCAGAAGCTCCTGATCATTTTTGGAAATTGTTTTGTAGAGGTTTAAAATGGGAGGTAAGGGAGAGTACATCTAATATTTCTAACGGTAGTATATTCATGCGCATGCAACCCCGCTAAAAGGTTAGTTTACACTTCTTTTAAGTAGGTCTTAAATATACAGTAATGGACAAAAGTATATAGACAAATTAATATTGTGCTGTATTTCTTTTTTAACTTGTTTTATTAATACACCAACCTGTATACATAATTCGTTATAGCATAATACTCAGTTATACATGAATAAATTCATTAGACTTCCTTCGATAAAAAATTAATTGAAAAAACTGGAACTATGAAGGACAAAAATATATAGACAAAGCAAAACAATTATAGAAAAAAGAAGCAAAGTTCATGAATTATAGAAAACCAACCATGTTTGTGTTAATATTTTGTAGCATAACCATTATTATCAATCACATCCTGGCATAGATTGTAGAAGTTTCTTGATATAAGATTCATCAACCTGTCTTTTTATCTCGTATTTGCTTATCTAAGTATTCCCATCGATTTTCAATGGGGTTTATATCGGGAGACTGTGAAGGCCATTTGAGAACTGGTATTTTTTCATCCATATTGTCTTCCATATAGGGTAACATGACATGCTTTAGTATGTCTGTGTATAAAAACTTGTCCATAATGTCATCTATTCTAAGTAAAGGTCCCATCCCAAACCCCGAAAAGCACCCCCAAACCATAACAGACCCGCATCCATGTTCGACAGTGGGCAAAGTGTACTTGGTGTTCAATCTTTATCCACTAGGACGTCTAACGTAATGAACACCATCAGATCCAAACATATTGAACTTGGATTCGTCACTGAAACATACCCTCTTCCAGTCACAGATGCTCCAATCAAGATGCAACCGTGCAAATTGTAATCGGTCCTTACGGTTTTTCCTCGAGATTAGCGGCTTCTTACTCGGGCGACATGCAAATAATTACAAATCATTTAATCTTCCACTTATAGTTTTCGTAGAAACACTGAAGATTCCTTTTGTCTCAATTTCGGCTTTTATTTGTCTTGGGGCTTTAAACGGATCTTTGGATGAAATTACTTTTATTAATCTAACTGATCTAGCATTTAGTTTTCTAGGCCGACCACTTCTCTTAGAGGCTTCCAATATACCTTTTAACATATATTTGTTCAATATTGCCCAAACTGCTTTACGCTTCAGCTTCAAATTTTTGGCAATGTCGACTTGACGTTGACCATCTTTGTATAACTCAATGATCTTAGTTTTCACATCGAAAGAAATTTCTGAACCACGCGGCATGGTCTTAAAATCACTCAACTTATTCCACAATACTTGATGAACACAAACTAATCCTCTTCTGACACGAAACTGTACTAAACTAATGTTGAAAAGAATTTGTCTACATATTTTTGTCCCTCATAAAAAAGTGCATGTATTGTGTTCATTGCAGATAATCTAAAAACAAGGAATTTAGTTTTTCTACTAATAACGCATTTGTTTATGGAGCAATGAAGTATGAATTCGTTTTCTAAAGGGATTTAGGTAAATATTCATATTTGTCTATATACTTTTGTCCATTACTGGACAATATATCTATATTATATATATATATATATATATATATATATATACAGGGTGACTTCGAAGTTGAGTCATTTATTTTAACAGTGAGTAGATCTGATCAAAAGAAATGCTTTTTTCCTTTACCATTTTTCTGGTAAAATTAAAGTAACAAAGTTATATCCCTTTGGAAGTTTGAGTATCGCCCTGTCTCAATAACATCATGTGCTCGTGTTTGGCAACAACGGATATAATCCACCTTATCGGTTCATCGCATCGGAAACAAAAAAGCGAAAGAATTTGGAACGATGTTTATTTCATTCAGTTCAGTTATACATACAGTCAGTGTCAGTCGAAGGGTTTATCTCTGGTCAGTCGGTAACGCGTGTGAATAGTGTCTGTTGCGTGGCTCAAACGAAATAAAAAATGGCACATGTTTATGCGGATCGGTTTCCCAATCGAGTGCAACCAACCCCTCGTGCCTTTGTTAATGTAGTACAACGGGCTCGTGAATCAGGTGACTTCAGACCTCACAGGGGACCTCACGATCAAATACAGGTCCGCACTGAAATACTTGTCGGGAGGATACTTTATAAAACAAGGTAAAAATTTTTTTTTATTTTTTTTTATTTTTACACACTTATTTTGGTTTATCTTCCTTCTACAATCATTATCTGAAAATTAATGACTCAACTTCAAAGTCACCCTGTATATATATATGTTCGGATAGGAAAAAATGAATACTATATTTTTTTCAGATCTAAAACGTTAATTTGAAAAAATATTTTTTTATGCAGGCTAAAACGCTGTCCGTTATGTTTGGCTCATATTAATTTGCCCTGACGTCATAACATTTGTATATATAAACATAACTTGCATTAGTTTAAATAAAAAATATATTAACTATCGTTATTGTATCGTCAGATAATGTAAAAACTCATCGATACAGGCTCCAGAAAAGGTGCAGATCAGAGGGCCCAGGGAAATAAATATACGCAACACTGTATTGCTTGTTTGGAACATATTTTATATTTTACTGTGCAGATTTTATCGTCTCGTTTAAGTTGGGCATAACCTACGGTATTATCACCGTACGATTATTTTGCAGATGTGTAAGAATTCTTTTTTGTGTTATAAATGTTCATCGTTAACTTTTTTCTCATAATAATTCTTTATGAGCTGATGACAGTGTTGCGCGGGAAGTGCAGAGTCAACCTACTTGACACCATTTTTTCACCATATGGACAATTTGGATGCATTTCTATCTAAATATCCTACTTGTTGTTACTGATATAGCCCACATGCTCACTGAAACTTAAATTTTGGTCTATTTCATTTTAGGGTTGATCGAAAAACCTTGGATGTTGATGATATTTTGACACAAGGTTACTACTGCTATGTCAAGGTCGAAAATCCTTTCTGGTTTTGAAAATTGATCCAGAGCCAATTGAGCTACGGATAAAAGACGAACAAACAAAAGTCGCACAAACGTGCGTTTTTTGACGTATCACTGACTCCTGTTCAGAAACCTTTTTTTTTTTTGAGGGATTAAAAATTGGGCATTGTAGGAGGTAGGATGATTATTGCATCTTTGGTATCAGTGGAAGGAAGGAAATTAAGGAAATTTTACAAATTCTTGCATATTTGTAGTGCTTGAGTTCAGAGGGGAGAACATAGTCACGACGAAATAATAGGTCACCTAAAAATTCTTCCTGGCCATTTCAATGCTCTGACGAAAGTATCATACGGTTGGTTTTTCAGACATTCTTTATTTTTTGAATAAAAGGAAACAATGAAGACAAAATATAAAAGCCATCTGAATGTAGTAAGAATTATCACAGGAAGAATGTGGTCAGTTTGATTCAAACTCTGCAAAAACATTGTACCATTACAATACCATTGACGCAGGTACAAACTCACTCACTTTTTTTGTTCTAGGGCATAGGCGAAACCGCTGACAACATAGTCCAAGTAGCCTCACATGAAAAGGAACAAAAAGGTTACAGCGGCGCCGTCGGTGGTGTTCTTCGCCAAATCCCTCCTACCATTTTGAAACCGATTATCATCGCTTCGGAGGCCACCAGCAACGTTTTGGGCGGGATGAGAAGCCAGTTGGTGCCCGACGCACGTAGAGAGGCGAATCAAAAATGGAGGAGTGATGAAACTTGAACGAGGGTGTGGTGTTTGTGATATGCAACTGATTGTGATCGGGGAAAGGCATGTGTTCTGATGGTTTTCACGATAGGCTTCAACATGAGGATTATTATTTCTTACTATTAGGAAAGTAAATTGTCTACTGCTCAGTTGTTGCGTTGTTGCATAAGTTTTATTTTTACTAGCATGGTTTAAATTTAAATAATAAATAATTTAAATTTGAGTAGTTTCATCGTGCGTCAGTTTAGTTTTAACGGAACGTTTTCGCCAGGCAGCATTTCCTGACCATGAACATTCGTGCATACACAAGAAAGGGGGCAAATCAATAACATCGAACTCCTGAACATCTTACATGACACCTTTGCTGCATTACAATAAAACAATTTAGAAAAGTTAAGGGAAAAAATGCGGGGTAAATAATCTGGATTCCTTGGATTATTTTGATCTCTGGCCATTTTCTAAATACCGCTTCATTTCGGCCCCTAAAGGACATCGCTGGAAATCGGTTTTCTTAAATAGCTTATGAAACGGCTATAAATATAGGATGTTACTCAATAATAGTCCGTATAATTACAAGGGCGCATTCCTTAACTAGTTTCAAGTAGAAACGTTCATATAAACGTATGTCCTAAGATACAGGGTGTCAAATTTTTATACAAGTTTTAGTTTTTGTTAACATCTCAAAGACACTTGTGCCAAATTTTAGCAGTGTTGCTCATGGCAATAAGATGCCAGCTTAGCACTAACTAGGAGATAGTTATGAATTCCAGTAGCGTCTCAGACGGCAGTCTCTCGAAAATTTTCAAAACATTTACGCTCCATTTTGAAAAAATTAAACTTTTTCGGATTAGTCAGCTCTTTTGTTTCTTCATAGCTCTTCGTATTCGGGGAGGGAATAAAACAGACTTCAATACATGTCAAAAAAATGTTAAAACATGAGAGCAGAAGCCTGTATAGAAGCATGAGTTGGTCATTTTCAACTTTTTTGATTCCCTTGATTTTAATAAAATGACTTTTGAATTCATATTGTGCATCGATCAAGTTTTAACAATTTTTCGACGTGATTGTTATTTTTTGCTCAAAACTAAGCGGGATACGAAGAGGTATCCAGAGACAAAAAAGTCGTTCAGCTGATGAATCAGAAAAAATATATTTTTATTAAAAGTCAGTTGTGTACATTTTCTTCTCAATATCAGTCGAGAGACTGTCTCGCAAGACGCCACTGGAATTGATTATCAGTTAGTGATAACTTCCCGAGCTATGACAGTGAACAACACTGCCAAACTTCAACAAAATCGGTAGAAAAATCTTTAAGATAATATTATTAAAAAACCAAAATCTTCTTTGACACCCTGTATCTTGGAAACCAGACTTTTCCGGACAAATGTTTGCCTGAACTTTTCAACCTAAGTTTGGTTAAGGAATGCGCCCTTGTACTTACGGCCTATCATTAGGTTGAGTTGGGAACAATACTCCTTCCATAGATTTACAGTGCTGCCAAAAACACACATCATATGAATCACGTTTGGAACAGGTTAAATCTACCAAGGATGTCCCGGAGTTCATGGAAAAAATATATTTATATATTTCCTAAACGCTATCGGATCAGGAAATTATTTTTTTATTGCCCGCCACTTTCGCTCAGTTTTGTCAAAAATTTGATATAGCCTAGATCTTAACAATGAATCAGTAAGTACCCTGGGTAATAGTTTTTCAATGGGTACTTTACGAGATTCAGTTCAAAACCGGACCCCTTGTACCAACGTAGTCTGAACACAATTGGCGTTTTGTAATAGCTACTTGGTGTTCCAGTTCGTAATTTTCGCCGAGCTTTGAGAATTTACTTTCAATATTCAATTTTTTTAACTTCTTCCCACCTGATACCGGTTAGCAAATGAGAATTGTTTTGACCACCAAAAAAGACCATTCTAATTTTTTATGCGAATTTTTGTTTCATTACGCAACTTTCATGTTTAATTCTATGTAAATATTTACTTGATTATATGCGTAATCCACTAAAAACTCTGTTTATGGTATTATATAATATCCTTATTATAATTTCAATGTATCTGTACTTGTAAATTGACTCCAGAACTGTAAAGCACATTTCATCTGATAGACATGAAACAATTTTTTTCCCGATTCAATCAATAAGCAGCAACTTTGATCTCTTCCTTAATTTTGTGATATTTGTTTTGTTGCTACACACATTTCATTGGGATACAAATAGTAATTTTTAGAATTCTATCGTGAAAGTCGTATCGTATGTACACGAGTGTTTTCAAGTTTAGCAATCTCAAAGGGTAGATTCGAATAACTGTAAATAAATACTTTAAGTGCCGACAGGATATTTTTTCATCTGTTCAAAATGCAATTCATTGTTATAAACACTTAATTAAAATTTACAAGCATATTTATAACCTTATTACTACTAAAGCAGTGTAGCGTTTGAACTTGCCGTGTATCAAAGCAAATTTCAGAATTTTGTACAAAAGGTGTAATCTTGCTAAATTGCTTAACAGAATTGGGAAGTTAGTGAAGATTCGAAACCACACCTTATAAAACTGAAAGACTTAGAACTACTGCATATTATTTTTTACTTTCATTACAGCTTCATTTAATCCCAAGTATTCACTTTAAAAATTCCCTTAACACGTTGACTGCGGCTACCAATTTCTACCTTCATTTGGTGTGCGGCACATGCCTTTGGAGACCCGTGCCTTATTTTATTTTTTGTGCGTCACATAGTTCAATTATGAGCAGCGTTAAAGCAATTTAAACAAAATCCAGGTTGACCTGGACAATCAGAACAATATGTTATAACCCTTCGAACTTTTTTGTCGATTTCGCGATAATTCAATCCAGATTTTTTCAAAATTTGACGACAACCCTTACAGGGCTTGCGCTTTTTCCTGCCAGGTCCGTCAGGTTTTTGAAAACTATGCACTCTTTTTTTTTGGAACCTTTATCGTTTCTTCAGAGTTTGGAGATTTGACTAGGGAATAAGCTAGCTGACGCCTAAACTCTGTTATGCTCAATTTTTCTTTAGCACATAAGTTATATATTATTAAGGAATTCACCACGGATGTTCCAAGAATCAGCTCAAACATGAATTTCCTAAAAAAAAATCAGAAAATATAGTATGCCATACTTTAAAATAATGTAAAAGAATACTCACCTGTACCACTTCAGGCTTCGACGCAGAACAGTGTGGTATGCAGACATTTGGTCTGAATAATCGACTCCCTTTTTGGCTGCATCACACATTGGGGCTTAACAACATCTTCTCCTTTTTTATTTTTTTATCCAACTGGAATTAAATCTGCCTTATGAGATGGTACACTACTTATCATTAACACCTGCCTCTTGTCCATCCATTTAAAAATCTTGACGTCTCCTTTTTTCTTGGAAATGATTTGTCCCCTTTTTATTTTACTTTTTACAGAAAAAGTTACTGGTAAACCTTTGCTGTTGGCTCGTAATGTGCCACAGTACATCATCTTCTTTTTTAACAGCTGTTTGACAAGGGGGACGCTGGAGTAAAAATTATCTGCAAATAGGATTTTGCCTTCCTTTGGCTCAACATTTTCCAACAATTTTAGTACAATGGACTGGGAATGGCCAAGTTCAGCGTTTGTGTCCCCCTTTCCACTGTATACAATGACGAAAAAGGTATATCCTTCTGGCGAACAGAGCTTGTAAAGTTTAATCTCATATTTGTGGCTTTTGTTTGGGATGTACTGCCGGAACAGGAGTCGTCCTCTAAATGGTATCATAGATTCATCTATTGCTAACGTATTGCCAGGTTTTAGGGCTTCTTGAAAATTTTTAAGTAACTTGGATATTATGTTTTGTATTTTGTAGTCTGTTTGCTTTATCGCAAGTCTCATTGTTTTCAAAATGAAGAAATGATAACAGCAAAAGATAACGATCACGACTAATTGCACTGGAAATGAAGTGGTTATGATATATGTCATCTTTGGCCCAATATAGATTGATATGAGGAACTTGAGTAAGCTCCATAGCCAGCGTGACACCCAAAAAAATTTTAATTTCACCTCGATTTGTTGGAGTCCATTTATTAATTCTGGATTTTCTGGAATGCTGTTCAGCTTGCTTCTGAGTGGCGAAAATATTAGTTTGTTCGACAATTAAATCTAATATTTCATCGGTAATAAGGCAAGTAAAAGCGTCAATGGGTTCCTTAATGCTGTTCTTGTCAATATTTAAAAGTTTACATTTTTGTGGGACAAAATTGTCAGTCACATCGTCATCATCTAAGTCACACCACTCATTGTCACTGGAATCATCAGTTTG
The DNA here is from genome assembly GCA_963669975.1 of Acanthoscelides obtectus. NCBI lineage: Eukaryota > Metazoa > Arthropoda > Insecta > Coleoptera > Chrysomelidae > Acanthoscelides > Acanthoscelides obtectus. Next base: position 78,169,001 of record CAVLJG010000006.1, read on the forward strand.
CTCATTATTACTTACAATCTGATTAGTCTTAATGGTCACTGGGGATGATTGACGTAATTCGGATGATTGTTCGGAATCAGATGAAGAGGATGAGTTTCTGTCACGCAAGGAATCATCGCTGCTATAAGGATCTTCTACTTCGAGTTCGTCTGTTGAAGATGGATATATTATATTCATGTCGTCATCTCCTTCAACTGTATGCTCCGTTTCTTGATTTTCATCTCCACCAAACGTATCATATTCTCGGAAAACTTTCGACACCACTCTTTTCGAACTACAGTTCTCAGTGTGTAACACAGCACTTTCTTCTTCAATTCTGCGGTCCGTTTCTTGATTATCAGCTCTATTACCACCAAAGGAATCATCTTCTTGAAAAACTTCCGACACCACACTTTTTGAACTACCGTTACCATTTTGCAATATATCACCTGAGTTCTCATCAACTTCTGCATGTCTCATTTGTTTTCTGGCAATTTCTACCATATATTTCGCTCTTTCAGACATCTTTTGTTCAATTTAAACACCCTTGTTGTATTGTACACAAATCACATAACCTCAAAAACAAACAGGTTGCAGTAAAACTACACATGCCTCCGGTGGCATGTGTCGCACACAAAGTAAATTTCATTACTTGTGTGCGGCGCATGCCACCGGAGGCATGTCCTGAAAAAAACATATTTTGTAATTATAGATTAGTTCCTGATCACAGGTATATATACGGAAAAAAATGGGTAAGGAATAAAGTTTTTATGACATCCGCACGTAACGAATATCTGCCCAAATATCATTCAGCCTAGTAGTAAAGAACGAAACATGCCCCTGGAGGCATGTGTCGCAGCCAACGTGTTAAATATGTTTTAAATACATGTAGCGGACAAAATTTTGGAAACAATTGTTAGTAATTTTTAAAAAGTGCGCTAATTTTTTATTCTTTATTATTAAGGACTATTTTTTTTCTCATATAGTTTGCTTATAGTCGAAATCACGAAAGATCACGATTACGTCATCTTTTTAGTCAGTAGTAAAGGCAAACGACAGCGCTTTTTGAATATTTTTTATTAAGTTTCAGATATGCTTTATTGTCTAAACAAACTGTATTGCTAATTTGAATGTATCCGACAAAGATGGACGATGTTTTCATGTTGCACGATCGATCATATTTGAAAGATGAATAGAGGTTATATTAACCCTTTCAAGGCATATTTTTAAATTTTTAAGCTATTTCATTTATAGCTGAAAAAAATGAAGTGATAAGATCTCAAAAGCATTAAAAATAGCCCAGAAAATTTTTCCATTTGGAGAAAAATGAATTAGTAGGTGGTATCACCATGATACCACCAAGCACTAAAATAATACAATGCAGATATTACTGAAACATATATTTAATTAAGATAATGTTATAAAAAGGAGTTTGAAGTAAAAACATACAACTTATTTGATATTTTTCAAAGCAATTTTTTTGGTCAGTGAGACACAAACCGACATTGCAAGTACTGCACGACCATTGCGTACGGTGTTGTTCCGCTTTTGTGCTGCAAAATGCACGTCTTCATCTGACCCATTTTGATCATCCTCCGATTCATTTCCTGAAGGTATGTCCTCAAAAAATATATTCCTGTACTCTTCAGAGGTCATATTTTCCAAATCTTTGTAAAACCACTTTTTCCCTGAAACAAAATCCCCAATCAATTAGTCACTATCCACGTCAGCAGCTAACTTAGTAAAATAATTGAATCAAAAACAAAAGTACACCCACCAATAAACAAACATACCAACAACATACAAGTAGCCCACCAACCAATAGTCTAAATAGTTTTTCCATCGACTTCCATCCCGCCGCAAACTTCACAATTACCGAACTGACGGCAGATCAACTAACCCAGCAAAACAACCAAGTTACTCAAAAACAGAAAAATACGCCCACTAATTACACAAACACACTGCCAAACATACAAGGCAAAAATCCAAAATCACCGAAAATATTAGGCATTGATTGCTATGTGGTATCAATTGACACCACCTTAATTTTATTCAAAGCAACCAATAAAAATATATAAAATCGCGTGTGCCTATGATAATAACATAAAACAATACCTAATACAATAAATTATAGTACTTACCCGCCATTCTGTTCTTATTTTTTGAAATAAACACTCAATTTATGACCACGCACGCCATTGACCTGCACACTGCGAAAACAAATCGATAAATGTCAAATAACAAGCTGTTAGGAATGGCGTCCTATGTAAATAATTTTTTTTCATACTAGTTGGCAATATAGTGCTACTTCTTACACGGTGGTATCGGCAGATAACCACTCCGCAGCGCCGTGATAAATTATTAAAAAGGTGGTTTCATGGTGACACCACAAAGCTTGAAAGGGTTAAAGCAGGTTAGGTTTTCGAACAATACTTTGGTCTTTAATGTTCCTGACTTAAGGTGTATTCTACTCATAACTGTTTTTCCAAAACAAAAACTCCCCGCTAAAATTATTATTGAGGTAACTTTAAACCATGAAATAAAATGAAAATAAAAATAATCAGTGAAATAATCTAACTAACTTCGCAAAATCATAATATAAATTCATTTTCATATTATGTTCCCGACATTGTGATTTTATCATCGACGTACGTCCATTCATTACTTCAGTACAATTAATAGTATGACGTAATAGTCATGTTTTGTGATTTTGATTGTACATTAAAATACCTTCATATGATTTCATGGCCAAAAATGAGACGACAAAAGTATGGAAACATATTTTTTATTACAAAATTAAATATAATAACTCTACAAAAAGATTTACAAAATACTTTTTAGCTAATATTTGGTAGCATAGCCTTTAGCATTCAACACTGCCCGACATCTGCTGCTCATAGAAGACACTAATTTTTTACAGACGTCTGTTGGGATATTTTGCCAAATATTTTTTACATAATCAAATAAATCGTTCCTATTTTTAAACTTTTTTCTTGTCAGTTGTCTTTTAACATACTCCCAGAGATGATCTATAGGTTTAGGTCCGGGGATTGCGAAGGCCATGTAAGAACATTAACATTTTTTAGTGTTAACCAGTCCTTTACGAATTTCGAGGTATGCTTGGTATGCAAGTTAAATTTGCTTTCATTGCTCCATAAAACTATTCCATTGTTGTTCTGTCCAAGTTAGATGAGTTTTAGCAAATTCAGGCCGAGCAATACGATTTTTTTAAATGAGAGGCTTTTGCAATGGACGCCTACCAAAAAGCCCAAAATCCGCCAAGCGCCTCTTGACTGTTCTGACAGAAAGATTCTCGGCACCCTCTTCTACGATTCTTTTGAAAATCTGTGTGGCTGGCATTCGAGGATCTTCATGGGGCAAACGTTTAATGTAGCGATCCAAAACATAATCAGCTGTTTTTGGTCTTCCGCACCTGGGCCGCGTCGCTGTTGATCCGTATTCTTGATATTTATTATTAATTTTCGAAATCGCCCATTTGTTCATTCTTAATCTTTGAGAAATGTCAACATTTCTGACATCACTTCTAAATAATTCAATTACTTTGTCTCTTAAATCTTTTGAAAATTATTTTACTTTTCTCATATTAATATAGTATTTACCGCACGCAATATCAGAGTATCGCAGAGCGAGTAAATACGGCAAAACTGAAATGTTTCCATACTTTTGTCGTTACAAAAACCGTGGTACTTAAAAAAACGCAAAAACTCTTTTTTTTCAGAGAATTTGAATATTGATAAGATAAACCTTGTATTAGTACTGGAGCCAGAGGTAAACTTTATTATCTGTTCCTTCACAATTTTAAACAAGAAGCATCTTGTTTAATCTGCTCAAGGCAAGTAGACCAAATCTACTCTCAGCCAGAATCATTAGCCATCTAGCGGCATGGCTATTAAATTCGACCTGAGATCTTTGACAGTTCCAACTAATAGCAGCGGTGCGCGATCGATTCTGGTGCGATAGATGGCGCTTTGCGCTATCTCATGATCACAATTTTAATTTATGTATATACTGGGGACATTCTTTTGATTCCATTAATTCTTCAAGGTTTAATGGTGATAATATTGATCCTTTGAGGTTGCAATAATCAAGTCTGGGGTTTTAAGTGTATATAGTTCATAATTTTTTTGCAGAGTGAGGCGTGAGGTGATATACAAGTTTAGGCGATTTTATTTTATATTGCTTTTAGTAAAATAGCGTTTTTTAATGGTATATGCAATGTTCATTGTTACTAAGGTATGTAATATACTTTTATTAATTTGACTACCCGTATTCCTTTAAAAAACCATGAACATACCCAATGAAATTTGAGTGATTGGGATGGAGAAGTTCTTCAGTTGAGCATATAAGGCCACTGCACAATTTCCCGGGAACGGAAACGAGAGAAAACTTCAATTGCATAATTATTATCTCTACATACATGTACAACAAACGGGAACGAGCTCGGTAGGTATATTAACATATTCTTGTAAAGTGACACTATGTCAGTTTTCTACCAGATGTTAACTTAGAACTAGATGTTCACTTGATGTGCACTCGTTCTGTAGCTGCACGTGTTGCCTAAACGCCATGACGCTTCAGCTGTCAATATTTGGCTCTGATCTGATGTAACTGCTTCAGAGATGGCATGAAAGAAGAGTTGGCCAAAATTCAACTTTTCCGTTCCGTTGTCTTCTCGGAGCCAATTAGAATGTTTAGAATGTGTACATGCGCATTAAAGCACGCCATAAGTGTTAACCTAAAGTCCTAAGGCCCGTATCATCAGTTGTCCCTACAATTGTAGGGCGCCTTTATTGCCTCCTTGATTGTCATAGTTTTCTACTTCTCCGTGTCAGAATTCTATTTTGAGGTTATGTCACAAACATCTATTGGCATTAAATTGTGCTTGCTTTTGAGTTATATCATGTTTTATCAGCCTGAAATTTCCTACAATTTAAAAGGAAAACATATCTTCACAATAGGAGAGCGCTGACGCTGACACGGGACAAGTGTAATCTAGAAATTTTTGAAGGACAAAAAGGAGTATGACAATCAAGAAGGCCATAAACGCGCCCTACAATTGTAGGGACGACTGACGATACGGGCCTAAATGGGGCAATGGAGGCAATAAGAAACTGTTCCTCAAAATTATTTTTTTATTTTATCGGATAAATAGTCCAAAAATGAAAAAACAGGTACTGTTCCACAAGAAGTACGAGAAATACAGAATGTATCCGTAAAAATGTTTCGAGTATACCAGAATGAGTATCGACAATCAATATTCAAACAGAACTGGAAAAAAAGTCAATGCAGATAGAATTTTAAGTGCCAGTGAAAAATTGGTTTTGACATTAATGTATGTACCTATCTATATAAAGAATGAAATTTAACTAGCTGCGCATATTTTGGGGAATGATCAATATGAACAACTTTTCCCAAAAAGACATGCACATATGGTCTAAATGGAATTTTTTCATAGCTAAATTTTTTTGGAACTATCATTGCCCAAAATATGGTTATCTAATAACATGTCAACCTGTATATTAATATTTCATGGAATTAAAATACTTCACAATAATTATGTTATTTATATAACTTTAATTCTTTGTAAAACTGAAATAAGATAATTTCTTAACTTTCTAATCAGCCTTTTAGGTTCACTTAAAACATTATGAATTATAATCAGACAGTCTTTTCGATGTTAATTGTGTAGGTACTCTATTCCTTATTAAAAGTATTGCTTATAAGGTTCACCATATATTGTGATACTTATTTCGTCTAAAAGAGCCTAGTTAATTTTATTTCTTAACCTGATTTTTGTATAGTAGGTAGTTTTTCCATTTCAGGCAAAATACTCATTAAAAAATGGTAGTCATCTGATTTTTTTTCATTATCAATTTGTGTATTTTTAGAGATATCGTTTTTTTAAATTTTCAGTTTTTTTCTCTTAATCTCTAAATACTGTGCTCGAATATGTTGTACATTTTGTCGCTTTTTTTTAAATTTTGAGTACTAGATGTAGAGGGTTCAATCGGTGAAGGTGGTGACCTTACTTCATTTAAAATTACAGATATATCATCATTGTCTCCATTATTGATTATTTCACTGTCTCCTTCATCTAAGTTTGATTCAGCAGTTAAATGCATGAACTGATCTTTCAAAAATCCTAATAGCGTGAAGTATTTCCAGGATGGTTCATGATTCGAAGATGAATCACCCGACCGGGATTCAGACATTTTCCTTAACTCCTTACTATATGTGTCTCTCAGGTTCTTCCATTTCTTTTTGAGATCATCGACTGAAAAAATTGTTTAGTTTAACTATGCACTTGAGAGAAAAAATAAAGATGGTACATGTGTAGGTACATAAAGAGAAAATGTTTTATGTTTCAGATTTCTCGATGGGATGATTTTTAAATCTCTGGCTCAGTCATACTCTCTAGGCCGAAGCACCGTCGCCAAAACGGTATATCAAACTTTAAAGGCAATTTGGAAAAAGTTGGTTATTCAGCATATGTCACCAAAACTAACAACTGAAGATTTAAGTGAAATTTCAGACGTTTTTTCTATATGGCAATTCTCCAATTACATAGGAGCCATAGATGGTAGCCAATATAATATAAAATTATTTTTCATTGGTCCTACAAGCAGTTTCGGATGCAGATTATAATTTTCTATAAGTGAGATTGGTGGAAAAGGAAGATACAGTTTTTGAAAATTTAATAAATTACTTACTAACAATTGATTTAATATGCCACTGCCTAGAACATGACCTGGGTCAAACATTTTACTGCCACACATCCTAGTTGGCGACGAAGCCTATCCACTGAAAACATATCTTGTGCAACCCTTTCCATCCAGTACTTACTTTAGATAATTCGAAAGAAACTTTAATAAAAGATTGTCAAGAGCTCGACTGACAATTTGAATGTGCATATGGTATTATGACTAACAAGTGGCGAGTTTTCCTCAAAGCAATGGAGACGGACACTAAACATGCAAAATTAATTATTAAATTACTACACAAAGGTACAGATACACATGCTCAAATCTAGCACAAAAGCATGCTATTAATGAGCAATTGCTACTTAGTAGCATGTGTGTACATACATTTCTAGAAATAAGCATGCTTTTTTGAGCATGCTTAAAAATCGACCGTCCTGCGATTCTCGAGCATGCGCGGGTGGAAGGGGGATGTGTTTTTAGTGCGTGTGAACAGGTCTGTTTATTATGGTACTGACAGACGTGCTCAAAAAAGCATGGGTCTCAGTGTAGTGTGTCGTTTGAGACATACCATGGAGCGTTGCAAATTGTTCGCAAAGTTCTACTTTGCAGTACTTGAAGACTTTGCATATGTGGCTTGGCAAGAAAACACCAAGCCGCACATGCATAAGTAATGGCTGGTCTAATAATCATTTTATATACGCGAACTTTGTCTATCAAACTCAATTTGGAGGATCTACATAACAAAGGATAATGGAATTTTGTTTTCAAGGCTGTTGTATGTTTCTGCCAGGTCATGCCTTTATCAAGGGTGATACCGAGGTACTTGGCAGAATTTGTCCATGGTACACGATTGCCGTCTACAGATACCTCTGCTGCTGGGGGGTCGCGACGTTTTTTGGTACAATAAATAGCCTGCGTTTTCGAATTATTAATTTTAATCAGCCACCGTTCCGCCCACTCTAGTACTTCTTCCACCGCACTCTGCAACCCATCGTGAACCGGATCACCAGTACACGACTGGGCGACAAGTGTAGTGTCGTCAGCAAAGGGGTAGACTTTACAGTTGCTGGGGCAAGGGACGTCATGGATAAAAAGCGAATAAAGGATTGGTCCTAGGACCGAACCCTAATGATGACCTCAGCAGTCTTCCACCCATCAGGGAAGTACTGGATTCTGAGCGTCGCATTGATTATTGTCACCAAATATGTCAGGGCTTTCGGCGAGAGCAGCTTCAATGCTTTGTTGGTGATTCGATCCTCCCCAGGAGCCCCGCTTCTGTGCTATGTGGAGCCTCAGGCGAATCTTCTGAAGAAGAGTCATCTGAAGAGGATTCAGTGCATCCGCTAACGCCGTTGGCGCTAAAATATCTCCTGACGGATCGTACGATGTGCTGTTCCTCGTCGAGGTCCTTATCAAGATCATAGTTGGGAGAGAACTGTTTTTCCATGGCATCAGCGAAAACCTCGACCTTATCCTCCGTTCTGAAGACTATGCCTTGAGGACCGTGGATGTGCGGGAGTTGTTCTCGCTTTCTGTTTCTGAGTGACTTTGCGACCCTCCAGAGAGGAATACTTAAATCAAGCATTCCCACCAGAAAGTCGCTCCATTGCTCGTTGCGGAGTTCGTGCAGTGCGTTTCTCACTTCATGGACAAGATTTGTAGCCCTACGAATGTCATCAGGATGACAAGACCTTTTTGCCTGCTTAAAAGCGGCTCTTTTATCAGAGATTTTCTGACGAATGTCCGCAGGCAAAAAAGGTCTGCCGTGTCGTTAGACAGGAAGTACAGCTGCGCGCTGTAGAGCTGCTTGAATGAAACTTGTCCACTCCGCTTGAGCGGCATCTATTCCAGACTCATCATCCATAATCGGGATATTGGGAAAGTCTCTAAGGAGCAACTTGTATAGCTCCCAATCAATGCGTTTCCTTGGAGAAGCCCACGTCCAAGACAATAGGTAGATGGTCACTAGAGATATCATAAAAGATTCGAGAACAAATACTGTATTTACAGTTTTTAGATATCGCGAAGTCGATGACATCTGGTGCCTGAAGATGGTTGAACGGATGAGGTGTCGGCTCTTCAGTGCTATGTATAAGGTACCCATTTCGCATCACATGGTTGTACAATCGAATCCCACTAGTGGAATTCAACCTAGAATTCCATGCTCGATGTTTGCAGTTGAAGTCCCCTGCCACAATAAGCGAACCCGAGTAGTCCAAAAGGACCTCCAGATCCGCCTCTTGTAGCCTGGCACCACACCTGACATACACCGATGTGATCTTCAACGAGACACCTCCCGCCATATTGATCACCACAGAAGCTGCTTCGATGCTATGCATCTCCGCATTACGAGGGATGTCTTTTAAGTTTCGCATATGGAAATAAAACAACACAGAAGGTAGTTTTACATGACTTTATTGTTTTTCAAAGTATTCTTCACGAAGATTAATACACATCTGCATGCGCTCGAACCAATTATTCCACTCGTTTGCTGGCAGATCCAAAACGGCATTTTTGAATGCGTCAACTGCTTCTTCTGGTGACTGGAACCTTTGACCACGCAGTCTGTTTTTAATTTTCGGGAAAGTAAAGAAATCGTTAGGACTTAGATCGGGACTATATGGAGGATGATCCAATAATTCCACGTTTTCTTCCGTTAAATGCTGTTTTTTGGGCTGTGTGCGAGCTTGCATTGTCTTGGTGGAGGATGATTCTTCTTTCGGGGTTGATTTTTCGAAGCTCGGTGATGACTTTTGCCAAACAAATGGTGGTATACCAATCCGCAGTAATAGTTCTTTGCTCATTAAGAGGAATTGTTGCAATATGACCTGCTTTTGACACAAATGTCGCAACCATCTTTTTCGAAACACTTCGAGAACGGATGACTTTTGTTGGCTTTTCTTCACCTTGGAACACCCAAACAGCCGACTGTTGTTTATTTTCTGGTTCATAACAGTAAATCCACGAGTCATCACCACTAACGGTGCTATACACATTTTTTGAGGTTCCGGCATTGAAACGATCAAGCGTTTTTTGACACCAATTAACCCTGGCTGCTTTCTGCTCTTCAGTCAACAGGTGGGGTATCCAACGAGAAACTAATTTTCTTACTCCTAATTCTTCATGTAAAATTTTTTGAATCTATGTCTTTGAGATCTTCAAGGACGCCTCAAACTCGCGATATGTCACATGTCTATCTTCAATGATGAGTTTGCGCACAGCATCGACGTTTTCCTGGATAAATTATGGCGCGAAAATGTTCTCGGTTGAGTTCCATTTTTCTAATGACTTGGTGGCACTTAAAAATTCACTGTAGTGAGAACACTGCACGTATTGTTGTGAAACTTTGAATTTAAGTTTACTAAAGAGCAAGGTTAAGATTCGGTACTGACTTTCGATCCGCGTGGCCTACTATGTTTCTATATGCAAAACTTAAAAGACATCCCTCGTAGTGCTTCTATAATAGCCTATACCGCGCTTAATCAACACTGCTAAACCGCCACCTCGACCGTTCAATCTGTCACCTCGGATAACATCGTAATTCGGGAGAGCTAAACGATCTCTCGGATTAAGTAACGTTTCCTGCAGCAAGGCCACATCTATACCTTCATCCAAAAGAGCTTGATGAAATTCCCGTTTTTTGGGAATATCCCTCATGCCCAAACAATTCCAAAAAATAATTTTAGTGAATGCAGACTGTCTACTATTGTACCTAGACATTTGCAGGAAATATCGCCTGCAACGCTTGAGTAGCGCTAATCAGTGGGCCTATTATTTGATGTAGCGACCTTAGCACGGTTGCCAGGTCCACATTTTGTGTGTTCAAGGGAGGTTGGGCAGACGGGGGCAGGCAAGGTTGCATCCTTAGCTGCGTCCGCGTATGATGTGAGGGTCATGTGGTCCTTTGCACATTTTAAGCATTTGGGCGGTGCAGTGCAATATGACTGCGCATGCCCGTACTTTTGGCAGCGGTGACACTACCCAATGAGTCTGGAGTTCTTCTGAACCTTCAATCGAATGACGTGGAGAGGGCTATATCCCCTGTGCTCAAGTTCTCTCTTAATCTCAGTATCCGAAAAGTTGACGGGAACTCCTCGAACCACCGCGTGGATGTTCCGTTTCGAAGGGAGAGGAAAAGTGTGATGAGGCACTTCTTCCTCACGGAACAGTCGAACGATCTTACGATAGTCTTCCTCAGATTTAGGAATAATCCTTATTCCCGCATCGAAGCAACCGCGCGATCTATTTTAATGCCTAGGGAAATGAATTTGTAGTTTAACGTACGTAACCTCGCCCCATCACGCAGAACAATAGGCGTGACGCGCCTTTGGCGTGGAGGTTGGCTTGATGCCACGTCAGCTGAGCGAGATGGCTGAGAGCTGAGAGTGAGAAGTGACATTGGCCGACGGGGTGACCTTAGATGTAGATAATGTTGTCCCTCCGCCAACCGATGACAAAGGTTTGGTAATAGACATAGTGTGGCTGGTATTTTGTTTTGATGAAGTGGGGGAGGTGCGTAAGAGAGTGGATTCTGTATTTGGAAGAGGTGGAAACTCTTCGGCTCTTCGGTCAGTCTTGTTGCTTCTCCTCCTAGATTTTGCGTTTATAAGTCCGTCGGTGTGTGTATCATCGTCTGTGGAGGTATATTGATCGTCGGTCATGGTCCGTAGCGGTCTCTTTAGGCTGTTGGTCCGTTCTTTGGCGGATTCTTTCGAACTTATTAAAAGAGTTACCTGGGCGGTCAGGCTGTCAATTTTAGCGGTCTGGTCCTTGATTGTCTGCATAAGTTCTCGGATTTGCCTCGCATGGTCGTCTATAATCATCATCAGTTTCTCATTGGTTCGATGACATCTGCGTCAATGGGCCCATGTTTTCAGTTTTTGAACGTGATTCGCCGCCGCTCAGCTTCTTCCCCATTATCAGTGGTACTGCTTCCTCTTTGAACCCTCCTGGGTCAACCTCCATGTTAAAATAGCTTTTCTTTCCAACAAACTCGTAAAAACCTTTATGCTCGCAAATGTGACAACGTTGTCAAAACCCTTCCTACAGGGCGTTTTGCCCATAAATTTGATATCAAAGATCGTGAAGTCAACTGTAATTGACTCAGCATTAGAATGCCATCGACTTTGGAATCAAAAGTCGTTGATCCTGAGATTGAAAATTAATGGCACTGAATTCAATAATCATTAACTGTATACCGAAGACGCCGAGTTGAAATGTGTGGTTGACCTTGCACCTCTATTAGGAAAATGGGAATTTCTAGGTCTCCTGCCGATCTTGGTGAACAACTGGCTCAAGAATATTTTAACTATCTTCACTAGTGTGCCTTTAAACATTTGAGAGTATCTACATACTTTCGGTACATCAAATCAAACGATAAAAATGTATCGTACAAACTGGATAGCCCCCTTTTTTCACCACCTCCAGGGCAAGAGTTTTTCCACTCCCTTATACCTACGGCAATGACATTAACAGATGAATCATTTTTCGTATCAACCATAAATATGATAAATATTCATGACACATTCACATCTCGGGCCTAACTCGTTGGATAATGAAAAAACGTTGAAACGACCGTGACCTCCAGCATTATTTCTAAAAATAGACTTGCGCTTGATAACTCAAACGATCTAAAGCGTAATTTGTATTGGTGAAACACACATATAACTAAGTAATTTTCAATTGCGGCATGCTTAAACCAAAATACGAATTAATATAACTTTAAGAAGAGCATTAGGAATCGGAGGAATGGTTTCCGGTGGTCTTGAGCCCGACAATTTCGATTCCGAATCCGGTGGTTTTGATTCCGATGGTCTTGGTTCCGGTGTTTTCGGTTCCATCCGGGTCGTATCAGATTTGGAGAAACTGTTTGAAAGCCACTATACTGCTCGGACCCGAATACCGCTGGTGCTGCTACCGCAATAAAAATAGTCGCACTAACGCTTTTGATTCCAGTGGCTCTAAATTATTAACGATCTAAATGATCATTTGGAATGCAGTAATGAACGACGACGATTGTTGAGTTTATGATTAGATGCCATTTAATGTTTTCAATATTATATTTTTAATGAGGAAATTTTCCGTGCATACACTTTTTAAATAAATGCAACATTTTCTAATATGTTTTTCTTTATTTTGCAATACAATATATCATGAACACTTTTGTTTCTCTCTTTCGAAAATGGTAGAAAGCAAGTAACTCGTAATTGCCAAATCTGTTGTATTCTGCTATTGGTAACGTTGCACTAAATAATTCTTATTACCCAGAAACACATCCAAATCTGTACAGAACAGCAACAAATTTAAGATGAACATTCATAAAAGCCATGGGAAACTTTTTTATAAATGACGGTAGGGTCGATACCCGATGGTATATATGAACATACCGTCCTACATCCTACATCGATGTTCTAAATAAGGCAACCTTGCACGTGCCTCGAAGCTTCAGACTGCAGACCGAGACCAGCCAGTGTCGCGACGGTTTCGTTCCGTTGCATTCCATACAAATTACAGTGAATGGGAATCAAAAACTATCGGAATCGTGAACAAATGGAAGGAATCGGTTACGAGGCTGCAATAGGAATCGTGAACGAATCTATTTCGAGGCCCGGAATCGAATCACCGATAGAAACGATTTTGTATTGTCAATATTAAAAAATATGTCCATTGTTTGTAGCTGTTCGACAGAAGTTTAAATTTGTGGGAATGCGTGGGCAACATTACAACTATCGGCAGTTGTTTGATTTCGATGGTTATTTCAAGTCATGCAAGAAAAACTTGAGCGAACTAGTAAAAGCATGACGGAATACAGTTAGAAATAATGTTTTCTCCAATTTTCAACATCTACAGAGTCGTTTTTCAACAAATGTATCTTACCTACCTCAAACTGGGTCCTTACCCCGCCACTGCACATGTATTAAAATACCATCGAGAGATTTGCGGTTGGCAACATGGCAACTCAGATATCCGAGATAGGTGGTTCCCACAAAGCAAATCGCATGATAACTATAAATGTCCTTAAATACCTCGCTTCCGCTTAGTCACAGTGTGCCGTTGGAAATATAAGGTGGCTAGAGTCAATATGAATAAAGTGTACTTGTATTCTTGGCTTTGTGCAATTATTCCAGTGATATGTTCCTGGGAAAAAGGAGATGGTTATATATCGTGAGTTTCATATTTTTTATTGTATATTTTGAGAACCCCAGTTTGTATAATTGCAACTAAGAAACAAGATAAGGCTCCACTGATTACATCTCACTACTTCTGCAAAACACAAATCAAATAAATATTTATTTAAACAGCATTTATCAAATTCATATTTCCTGCCAGTTCACATTTAATACTTTAACTTTCTTCTTTTATCTTGGAATTTCGTATGAGGGAACCTTAATTTCCACTATAATTTTGTGAGTGGTATCTCTGAGGCCTACGATTAGTGTTCATATAAAATTTTCGAAGTCATCTAAGTTGAGAAAGAGCGCATGCTGTTCACAAGGTTGCCTTGAGCAAACAGTTTTTTTAATAGCTGAAAGGTAGTGATATTTAACATGACATAGTTTGGTGTTTAAAATGAATTTGAATTAATTAAAGACTTGCACACGGTTGCTGAAAAAGTCAATGTTGTATACTTTATTTTCAGAATCGATCTCATACGACAAAAAACGCCCCGGATGCAATACTTGGAAAATCCACATTTAGCAGATAAAATGGGTTTTGGAGAATGGTTTCATAAGCCAAAACCTAAGCCTAAACCTGGTAATGACTCCATTGCACTTTACAGATTCCTTGATGTAAGTATTGCGATTTCAACTAGTAGAACATTGTTTTGTCTTTACTTTACACATCATTGTAGGAAAATTTTAAATTTGAGATATGTTCTTTGGATGCTGTAAATAACATATATTTTGACAAATCGTGAGAGGTACAAAGTTTTATTATGGAAAAACATGATTTCTACTATAATTCAGAAAGTACCACTCAGATGCTGATGAAACTGGATGAAGAATCAATCCAATGGCGGTGGTGTAATTATTACACTGTATATAAATGAGAAACAAGTACATTAAAATGGGATTATACCCAGTGTCATTTGCACTATCAAGACAAATCTAGATACCCATCGTACGTCAAAATTCATCACAACATTTAATGAAATTTTAATCATGAAATTTTTGGATTTCGATTTTATACAATTTTAATGTAGCCAGTCATTCTGTTAAAATGAATCTAACCAGACCTCATATCTCAAAGTCCATTAAGCCTTTTGAACTGTAGCCAGAGAAATAGAATTGGTTGTCCATATACCCACGCGCGAAAAACTTAACCTTCCTTCACACATTGAGTGCTAGCCTAATAAACTCAAGAAATATTTATTTTGGTGCATTCCGCGGCCGGCAAACCTAATATAATTTACACAGAACTAATTACTGGTAGCGCTAAAGGTTAAAAGTAGTGATACATGACACTACGCTATGTGTTAAAGGCGATCAAGTAGGTAAATATCCGAATTCTGTGAAATATTGACACTAAAAAGGAAGAAGAGAATCTCATTGGACAGACCTAAACATTGTTGGAATATGATGGTTGACAAACTTTGGTGAGGTAACTTGTGCAAATTTACTTACCTACTTGCAGCGACGTCCCGTGAATATTTTTGTAGCATAAAGGTCTATTCACACTCAGCCGTGACATGACACCGGTCATTATTTTTCTCCGTGCTCTGACAGTGCAGTTGTGTTCACGTGAGGTCAAGATGGCAAAATTTTCAGAGGATGAACTTGCAATTATTGCATTAATTTTGGATTTTTTTATACTTCAACTACCACGAAGGCGTAAGGCCTAAACACCCATGGGGTACCGTGGTACTATAGGAGGAAACACAGGAGAAAGGGGCGACGCCACACGGACTCTGGCGCGGGAACACATTCTGGCCCCGCCTACGAGATCCGCCGGAAGGTACCTCCGCGTTCGACACTCAGAGACCGTCTATCACCTACGAAAGATGAAGAAGAAACGAGAAGAAAACGGAAGTCCGTGTATTTTGAATTTGACTGGCTCTACAGCACGGGATGCACGCGTACAAATTCAATTAGTTTTGCATGATTCATGTTTTTTACCAATTACCAAAAAGGCCTATTCATACTCAGCCGTGACGTGTCAGTGCTGTGAGTTTCGCCGGCACGTGATCCGCCCGGCGAAACTAAAAGATTCTTCCTGGAATTTGGATGAACTGATTTACACTAGACCGGCACGTGGAAATGGCCGTGTTCTCAGTGCCCTCGACGACGCCGTACCGTGACTATCGCATTGTTTTGGAACGATATTTTTCGGTTTTCACGGCAATGTTGTTATGTAGTGTCGTGAGTATTTTGATATAATTGGTCAACTAATTGAATTTGTACGCGTACATCCCGTGCTGTAGAACCAGTCAAATTCGAAATACGTTTCTTCTTCTTTATCTTTCGTAGGTGGTAGACGGTCTCTGATGACTGTCGAACGCGGAGGTACCACCCGGCGGATCTCCTAGGCGGGGCCCGAATGTGTGCATATTGCATGTACGAGTACACGTGTTCCCTCGCCAGAGTCCGTGTGGCGTCCCCCCTTTCGCCTGTGTTTCCCCCTATAGCACCACGATACCCATGGGTGTTTAGGCATTAGGCCTTCGTGATAGTCGGAGTATAAAGAAAACATCCAGAATTAATGCAATAATCCTCTGAAAATTTTGCCATCTCGACCTCACGTGAACACAACTGCACTGTCAGAGCACGGAGAAAAATATTGACCAGTGTGAATTGAAAATACTGTGAGCTCACGTCAGTGAGAATCACTGGCACGTCACTGCACTGCCACATCACGGCTGAGTGTGAATAGACGTAAACAATGCGATGATCATGGTACGGCGTCGTCGAGGGCTCTTCCACGTGCCGGCCTAGTGGGAATCAGTTCATCCAAATTCCAGGAAGAATGTTTTTAGTTTCGCCGGGCGGATCTCGTGCCGTTCACAGCACTGTCACGTCACGGCTGAGTATGAATAGGCCGTATTTTCAAATAAAGACGACTATTATTATTATTAATATTATTGTATATTTGGTCAAAAACATGAATGATGAAAAACTAATTGAATTTGTGCGCGCACATCCCGTGCTGTACAACCAGTCAAATTCAAAATTCTAGACTTCCGTTTCAACCTCGTTTCTACTTCTTCTTCGTCCAGAAGCTATGCAATAATTGCAAGTTCATCCTCTGAAAATTTCGACCTCACGTGAACACAACTGCACTGTCAGAGCACGGAGAAAAATACTGACCGGTGTGAATTGAAAACACTGTGAGCTCATCTCAGCGAGAACCACTGGCACGTCACGGCACTGTCACGTCACGGCTGAGTATGAATAGGCCTTAATACTCGTATCTCTTAGGGAAAAGTCCTGGGAAATCCTGATCCCAAAATTAATGAACATTAAATTAAAAATATGAATTTAACTTAAATTTAAAACTCCCGTTCTCGTTCGGGTTCTGTATCATATTTGCCGGGGGCACTACTTAATAGTTTGTTGAAGACTGATTGATAGCCAAGAATATTTTTTATCATAATAATACTATAAGTGAAATATTATGCAGTCTACATATGCCAAAAAGCTTGATTTTAACACAAACACCTAATGTCTCGGAAGTATCGAAAATCCCGGGAGTCCCAGGAAGAGCACTCGTTCTTCATTTTTACTTCCTATGCCAAAACTGGCGAGAAAGTCGCAAAAAATATAATCGCTTAAACATTGTTTATGGAGGTTTCTGCGGCTCCTGATCATTTTCAAGAATTTTTTTGAAAGGGGTTGAAACTCAGGGGTTGTAGTTGTAAATGTATTAGTCAAAGACGTTTTATCATTAAGGAGCTTCTGGTCCTGGTAACAACAGGAAAATTAAATTATAGAAGTCTGATGTATAATGTGCTCTTAATTTGAAATAACTTGTCAATCGTTGGCGTTGTGTGCACGGCACGATGCTGAATCGCCGTGAAGGCCGCTGCCGACTGTCCAATTGGTAATAAACTCCAACTGGTCTGCGGTGGTGGCATCACTGACACACCGCTACAGGAGAAATAGTCACATATTTTAGCAATATTTGGATATTATGAGTACGTACCACTTTGTTCTCTAAATATTTCGTAAAGTATACTGAGGGACAAAAAAAGGTCAACACCTACGTAATATTTATTAAAATTCATATCATTCATATATCGATTTACCTTGCCACAAACAACAAGTGATAAAATGGTCAGGTCTTTCTGTTAGGTTTTTGTGGTGGCTGCGTGTATTGTTTGGTGATAAAGAAAATTTAATTTACTAGTAAGGGACACTGAAGATATATTAAAAATTATTATTAAAATCGGATAAACACCTTTTTTTGTCACTCAGCATAGATTGGCTCAGTACGTATGACGCATTGATATACAACAGACACAGACTCACAAAGCGACATAAATGATTAACATTGTCTTGTTTTGATTATTATCGCGAGTTCGATACTTCTATCGTTTAGGTAGTCGTAGATTTTGAAAATTGATTCAGATGCGGCGGAAATAAAATTGCGGGAACATAGTGTTACAACGTTTCTCATATTCCTGCTCATTTTCAGACATTGTTTGGAGGGGATGAAAATTGTAGGTTGAAAGCTGTATGCGGTAAATGGTTATAAATTGTTGCATATTTGGTACCAAGTGAAATACCTTCTATTTAAAAAGTTTCTAATCTCAGCAATACTATGCACTTGTTAGATATGTCACACATGTTTCCGCAGTTCTGCAATGGAAACAAAAATATGATAGATTAGCTTTATATAGTTGCATAGGTCGAAGATTCGTGGTACCAAGTGAACCTACATATTCACGATTTGATTTCGTCTTTTGAAACGATTTGACTCGTTTTTTTCTTTTAAACCACCTACGAACGGGTAGGAAGTATATAGTCAATCTACTTGACGCCATTTTTTGATACCAAAGTAGTCGCGTAGTCAGAAGCCTAAATATCGGGACACCGCGGGTGCTACAGGGAGCTTGAACACACCTTATTAATCCGCGTTCTGAACAGCCTAAGGTTAGTAGAACTAGGAGAAGCCTCCTCAGACAGATTGTGCCACACCCTGGACACCCTAGGAACAAAAGACCGGACGTACCTTTCAGTTTTGCGTGTACGAAGTTCGACACGGTTAGGATGGGAGACCAAACTCGGGCGGGTCTGTTTGGCAGGCTCATCGCGTGGTGGCATTGTGGAGGAGAGCTTTGAGGAGCAAAGACCATCGACATAACGGTAGAAGATCGCCGACAGCTCGTCGGTGCGAAAGGGTCCCGAGACTGCCCGTTAGAAAAGACTCATCAATTAGCAGGGCAGCCCTTCTCTGATAAGCATCGAGCATGAATAATGTAGTCGGGCGGCAGCACCACAAACATAATTTCATAATATAAGTTTTTCCATATCTGTCAATTTGCCTAGTAGTCTAATCATATTAGCAAATTTTCCGGAGATAATTGTAAAGTCTGGTTTTATTGGTGAATGTTGTTCAAGGGGGTATTTAAAACATGGACGCATAAAATGAGTACACCAATTTTTGTGGGAAAACTTTTTATTTGACAACAAAGAATGAGAAAACGGGTTTTTTGGGTTTCAATCGAAAGTGCTGACAGGGACGAAAAAACGTTTCATATTAGATTTTTAGGTATTTATGAGACCTACAAAATGACACCTCACGTAAAAAGATCCGACTAATAGCAAAAAAGTTATAGTCGAAAAACGAGGCAAAATGCAGGTTTTGGCACTTGTAGCTAATGAGACGATAATTTCACCCAACGAATTGAAATTATTCAAATCCATAGGATTCATACTTCTAAATATCAACAACAAAATTGGAGTATATTGGTCAAGTAGTTTTTGAGAATTTCTAATTGTTTATCCCAAAACATCTGTTTTCCGGCCACCACTACTAGTTTATACAGGGTGTTCCATAATTATTGCGACAAAATGATAGAGGTTGTAGAGGACATAAAAATATGCAATTTTGCCTTATAAATCCCTGTTCGTAAATATGCCGTTTGAGCACTACCGCTAATTTTACCTTAAGAGCTCATAGGAGAAACAAAAAATTCACCAGCTGCAAAATGTTCGTCTAGCACATTTCATGGTCTCGCCGGTTTGTAAAAAAGCCTGCTGTGTTTACATTTTTGTTATCGTAAATTCTCCACACCGATTCATTTAATTTATCTGAGTGGTGCGTCAAACTAGATAGTAAATAACAGTACCTTACTGTTAAAATGCAGCGTTATTCGTATGCGAAACTTGCGGATATGCATTTAATTTACGGAGAAGCTGGTGGTAACGGATGACGAGCCTCGCGAATCTACGCCCAACGGTTTCCAGAACGTCCTCATCCGCATCACGCCATTTTTGCAAGGATTCATGGACGTCTTCATATCAGTGGCAGCATCAGACACCTCGCGGGAGCAGGGAGGCCCTTCACGAGGCGCACAGTAGAATTTGAGGAAGCGATTCTGCATCATGTAGAGGCCAATCCGCGTACAAGCGTACGTGCTATTGCATATGATATAGGAGCGTCTCAAACTACTGTTTGGCGGGTTCTCCTTGACCAGCAACTACACCCATACCACCTTTTAAAAGTCCAATCCATGGGTCCAGAAGACTATCTGCCGCGTCGACGTTTTTGTCGTTGGTGGCTGCAGCAGGAGTTGAGGCAACCAAACTTTGGTCGCTACGTTTTGTTCACTGACGAGTCTTGTTTTACAAAGGACGGTTATTTTAATAGCCGTAACAGTCACATTTGGGATGAAGAAAACCCTCATGCTATAGCCATCCATAGAGACCAACATCAGTTTTCAATTAACATCTGGTGCGGCATTGTGGACGAGCATATCATCGGGCCATATTTGCTTCCACCACGTTTGGATGGGCATGCTTATGGTCGATTCTTACAGCATGTGCTACCGGAACTATTATAAAATGTGCCACTGAACATAAGAGCCAACATGTGGTTTCAACACGATGGCGCTCCAGCCCACTTTTCTTTACAAGTGCGGCTGTATTTGGACGACAAATTTCCAAATAGGTGGATAGGCCGAGGTGGCCCTGTGCCTTGACCTGCGCGGTCACCCGACCTGACCCCACTGGATTATTTTCTCTGGAGCCATCTGAAAGCTTTAGTGTACGAAACTCCTGTTCACAACCAACAAGAGCTACTGGGAAGAGTGATGGCCGCGTCCGCACATGTTCAGGACATACCGGGGGTATGCCACAGAGTTCGCCGATTATTGAATAATCGTGCACAGCTGTGTATTGAGCAAGGTGGAGGACACTGAGCAATTACTGTAGGTAAGCTGTTTCAAGAAACTTATCTTTTTTTTACTGCAGCAAAAACGGCATATTTCCGAACAGGGGTTTATAAGGCAAAATTGTTCATTTTGATGCCCTCTACAACCCCTATCATTTTGTCGCAATAATTATGGAACACCCTGTATATAGGGTTCGTTCAAAGAGCACTTAATAGCAAGATACACGTGTTTACCTTGCCGATATGAATCACAAACCATTCCGAAAGATAAATGTTAGTTTCATGCGAAAAACAAAGGTTACGTTTTTTTCTTCTAAACAAATTCAAACATTTCGTATTTGTGAGTAATTGAACAAATGCGCTACAAATGTGTCTACAATCTTTTGTTGCGAATTACTCACATATACGAAATGTTTGAATTTGTTTAGATGACAAAACGTAACCCATCCTTTTTTGCATAAAAATAACATTTATCTTCCGGAATGGTTTGCGATTCATATCGGCAAGGTAAACTAGTGTATTTTGCTATAAAATGCCCTTTGAATTAACTCTGTATATTGCTCAATAAATTAGTAGTGATGGGATGAACAATTGGAAATTCTCAAAAACTACTTGACCAATTTACTCCAATTTTGTTGTGGTTATTTAGAAGTGCGAATTCTACGAATTTGAAGAATCTGAAATATCTGCGAAAAAGCGTCGTCGCATTACCAACAAACCAACTAGTGCCAAAACCTGCAGTTTGCCTCGGTTTTCGGCCGTAAGTTTTTTTGCTATTAGTCGGATCTTATATGAAGAGTTTTTTCGTTCCTGCCTGCACTTTCGATTGAATCCCAAAAAACACGTTTTCACATTCTTTGTTGTCGAACAAAAGGTTTTCCCACAAAAATTGGTGTACCCATTTTATGCTTCCATGTTTGAATACCCCCCTGAACAACTTGCAGCAATAAAACCGGACTTGACAATTATTTCGCAAACCAGGGGTATTTTTATCTAATATGAATATATCGAAAAAACAGGAAAATTCCTTTAATTAATAATTGATCATTA
The DNA here is from genome assembly GCA_963669975.1 of Acanthoscelides obtectus. Taxonomy (NCBI): domain Eukaryota; kingdom Metazoa; phylum Arthropoda; class Insecta; order Coleoptera; family Chrysomelidae; genus Acanthoscelides; species Acanthoscelides obtectus. Next base: position 78,191,083 of record CAVLJG010000006.1, read on the forward strand.
TTTTTACGCCAGAAATAAAAATCACTAATCCGATCATATACATCATATATTTACAGTTTAAGCTGTATGTATACTACTCATCCAATAAAACAGTAACATACAAACAAACAGTAATAGCAATTCTCAACTGCTTATCACTTCTCCTTAATATTAAAGTGGAATGTAAGCATTCCATGATTGGAATAACTGGACAAAATACTATTCGGAAACATAATACACCTCTTTGACAGCTCTTCTTCAGACACATCGCTCAGACAGTAGTCGGTTCTGATGAATTTCTTCTCAGGTCTTCTCATGTCCATGAGGGTGACTCCGTAGACGTATGTCTTCATGTCAATGTTGCTGCCATATACCTCGGCGGCCCAAAGGCAGTGGTCTGCATTTTTTTTGCAAGACAGTCTGAAAATTTGGTTGAAGGCGATCACACATTTGCGATCAAAGACTTTGTTGCAGCACGATGTGTTATCCAGGCGGAATGAATCAGTGTAACCTGCAAATGAAAAATATATTACATTATTTTCTAAAAAAATATGCGCATCATATCAATAAAAATATCGATGGTGAAGAATGGAATACTTTGTATGTGAGTAACAAGATGTTACCAAAAAAAAGGTCAAAAATTTAAGTGACGATTTTTTGGACTATTTTAAGACGACGTTCCTTTGACAATTTACATAAAACTGCTTCATTTCGAACATACAGGGCGGATAAAATTTAAAAAAATTCAGCAAAAATGGTATGAGAAGTACATAGCCATACATACGTCAAACGGTTAACGCCAGAGAATAGAGATAATATTCCCCACAACTGATTCTGAGGACAAGGTGTGACAATGGTAACTTTCCTTTTGCAGTTGAGTGACTCACCGTACAAGTGAGGAAAGTGATTCTTCTTAGATGTCAAAAGGAACGGTCAAATGAGAATTCCATCTCACAAGCGCGGAACATGTACCTGGAAGTCAGATGTCAGTGTTCTATGAAAATGTTTTATTAGTGTCGGTGCATTTCTAAACTGCAACTAAAAGTTTGTAAGATATTGAACCAAATCCCCAGAAAATGTATAAGCTTAACCAACAAATAATCCCCTCCACTTATCCAATCAAGTGAGTCAAAAATATCATATCATATCATCAAGGCATGTACCGCACATGCTCCAGGGGCGAGGGAGAATTGAGGAAACTCGCCTCACTTTTACAAATGGAACGCACTGACATGTGAGACGCCTTGTGTGAGAATGAAATGAGATTATCTGATGACGTGGCCAAAAGAAAAGCTACTATTACATACCTAGTCTGATGTGGTTTACTAACTCTAGCAGCTTTTCTTTTGGTAGCTTTGTCAGATACGAGGTCTGTAAATTAAGTGATGAAACTGATTTTTTTTATTCAAACATAATTATAATTTTATAACACAGCGCTGGAGACGGTTCTTCCCACTCCTCATAGCAGTGCTGGAACTCTGATACTGGAATAGGCTTCAGCTGGTCAGCAGCCGTTTGAATGTTTTCGAATGTTTCCTGGAGGTGATTTTTCATTCGGGAAGAGAAAAAAGTCACAAGGACTCAAGTCAAGCGAATAAGGAGGCTGAAGAGCCACAGGAATCTTTTTGCTGGTCAAAAACTCGTTTATTGACATGGAGGATTATCGTGATGTAACACACAGTGGTTCTTGATCTGATAAACGGTGATGCGAGCCAAAATTTAACTCTTGCTCGATCATTCTCAAAAGAGTCAGGCGAGTTCAAACTTGTACTGTACTACAAGTTCCCCTGTTTCCCCTCCAAGCCCGGCACCTCCAGTGTTGTCAGACCGTAATCTCATTTCACTTCAAGTTACCTCTCATATATCAATGCGTTCCATTTGCCAAAGTGAGATATGAGCTTTGTCACTTCCCCCTCGCCTCTCGATCATATGCTTATCGGTACATGCTTTAGAGATTTCTGCTAACTTGATTGGTTGGTGGGGATGATTATTTGTTGGTTATACATTTATATATGTTCTGACGATTGGTGAATTTTGGTTAAAGATTTTGCAAACCTTTTTTTTAGATCTGCAACGACAATACGCGAACAATCTCCTGAAATTTAACGTTCTAAATAAACGTTCCTCGCTTGTGAGGTGGAAAGCTCACTTGACCGTTCCTTTTGACATTTAGAAATATCACTCTACTCACTTGTGTGGTACAAAAGAAGAGTTACTTATGCCACAAAATATTTGATTTTATACCACGTTTCCAATTCTTTTATAAGTACTTTAAAATATCTGGTTGGTATCAACTAAAATTAGTGACTGCAACTGGAAGCCGATTCGGTTGAGGAAAAAATGAAGAAACTCAATACATTTTTGGATGCAGAACATTGATATTCCATTAAAATTAAAATTCAAAATATTTATTTCGTCACGAGTAAACATTACAATCAATACAAAATAATATGTTTAGAAAATACACTATTATCAGATTTTCCGATAAAGTTTCAAAATAACTTCTTTTCGATAAAACATTTTTATGGATACCGCCAAAAGACTAGAATATGGAGAGGAGGTATTTTTACAGAATACCGGCAATTTCGGAACTAACTGTTAAAGGGACCGAAAGGCCCGCAATGTTCGCGAGTTTCGTGACTTTGGGGCCAAATTTAGTTTTGGTGTTAAAATCAAGTTAAAATTGACCGTTGTGGGGGTTTATTCCAATTCCGCATAAAATGTTCGGCCTAGTTTGTTTTAGGTGAAAAAATCATTTCACTTGAATTATTTATTATAAAAAACAATATTATGAATCAGTCCTGAACAAACTAGTAAGTAGTGATATTCACTAGTTATAAATAATCAATACTTCTTCCGCCACCGGTGCGGAAATATTGTGAGATAGACAATTTTTGAAAATGAGATACGTTTTTTGGGTTTACCGCTCGGATATTGATGTAATTTTCACACATGGTTACTACTACGCCAAGGACAAAAAACTTTGTAGATTACGTTCCGAGGACTACTTCATAGTCCATACCACCTTTTGAATCTTCCCTCCCTATTTTTGAAATACTCTGTATGATAAAGAAACAGTATTAAGTGCATACCTGTAGCTCCATTGTATATAACAGATTCTGAATGAAATGCGATCAGATGATTGATCATTGTATGATAATTCCCAGTAGAGGTACAGTTGGTAAATGGACAGCTGTATGGCTTAAACTGACACTCCCTCTCATGTCTGCTGATAACATTCGCAATAGCAGTTTCTGGACATCCCAGGTCGTGGTACAAACAAGGGTACTGCACGCCTGAAGTGAGGCCCTCCAGGGAGTAGTTCCTGGTACTGCCGAAGATGGCGCGACAAGTCGGACATTTTTCTAGTCGGGGTCGGCAACTGTTGCAAATGCTGTGACCCGATTGACATTGGTAGATGGGCGGTTTCATGTAGTTCTTGCAGACGGGGCATTCGAAGAAGTGTAATATCTGGAATGCAAATTGCGAAGATGCTAGAGTTATTATGACAAACAGAAAAAGTAATGATCAATTTCGGCTCTTGTTGGTGAATTCGTGTCTAAGAGTGCGAGCGTGTTAATTAAACTGGAAAAGTTATACCAACGAACTATACCAGTCGAATCTAGTTTCACTGTAAAGTGAAAATACGAAATTTTAATCCGTTTTTCGAGCAATTTCAAAGTTTTTCTTTGAAACTGAAAGTAAATAGTGAGTAAACAAGATTCCATTTAAAAGGATTTGGGTGATTCCAGTGGTGTACGACATTATTTTAAATGCGACATCAACGAGAAATTAATACATAACAAGGAGGAATCTCTTGGGTCATTTAAATGCTATAAAATGAAAGATTTAACATGCCTAGTACGTATATACTGCTTCAAGGTATTCCACGGAAGCTGCGTGGAAAGGATAGACGTCATCATTAATGAAAAACAAAATATTGTACAGCAAAGACTGTGAAGGCAGCTATGAAGCTGATATAGTAAAGCAGCTCAAGGAGAAAATTACCGAATTAAATGTTGAAATTGAGCAAAAAGATGAATTTATTAATAGACAAAAGAAATCACCAGCTATAGATGAAGATGCAATTGAATGGGAAAATCAGGGAAATTGAAGGCAAGGATAGATCAATACAACAAAGGAGCTACTAAAGCAAATTGAGAATTTAGAAAAAAATAAGTATAAGAAAGAACACAAACTGCTATCCAAACAAGCTATACTGTCAATTCCAGATGTAACAGCTAGTAGTGAAATCAGTCAAGTATACTGTTACTTCATTATCAAGCTGGTACAGTCGGAGTTTCAGGCATGTGTTTAAAAGTTTGCCACAAATTACATTTTCTAAGTAGGATATCTCCAGGTACCAGTAGCGAAGCAACTATATGCATCCAGCTCGTACCCAATGAAGCCATCAAGCAGAAATACGTATTGTTCAGCTTAACTATCCTCCTTTTTCTGCACGATTCCACTTTTCTTATTTTTGCGTAATTGCCCATTATTTTTTTCTATTGGTTATATATTTTTCTCGGCATGATCCTTTCTCTTTTTTTTGCTAGAACTATTTCTATTAGTGGGGTGTTTATACATCGGAATCTGGAGAAGCTCAACAGACTTGGAATTTTCAGTGAAATGTAATTATTTATTAATAATGTGCGCTTTTTGATTTTCAATAAATGTTAATCTTTAAAATTTTGTTCATTTCTGTATATGGTTATTTAGGTTTATAATACACCAGCTGATAGAACTCAAATACACAAACAAGATCATTACAAATTATGTATTGCAGCTTCCATGCTTCCAAATATTCCTAGATTGTTTTAGTTTTATAAACAAGATTATAACTCGCAGATTTGGATCCGTATGAAGTAAAATATATTCCAGGATTTGTAAATATGCCTCAATTAAATATGTGGGTTTTATTGTTAATGCCGTTTCCTGATGAATAAACCTAGGTCGATACAGTCATATTTCCACATTTCTATTTAATTCTGGGAGTTTCATTATTTAGCAATCAAACTCTTAAATTACTTACAGGAAGAAATATTCTTTTGTCTGAAAGTCACTTGACTACAGTAATAAAGAATCTAGTGGCGTACTTAGTCAAACTCCGAAATATCCTGTTAAAATTAGACAGCGCCGCACCTGGAATAATTGAGTCGGAGTGCTTTAATGGCTACCGTCGATTCACTTGAATAACTCAAGTAATTTGAGATTAGTTAAAAATATACAAATTAAAATAAATGAATCTATCTCACTATCGGCGTCGTAAGTTTACGTTCTTTTCTTGTTCATTTTAAAGAGATCTACCAGCTGGTAAATTATAAACCTGATTTATCGTTTACATAAAAAGCGATATTAAAAAACTGTTTCAATGGCAACATCTCTAACAGAACACTGTCGCCATCGCATCCGCGAGTTTAACGCCCTTATAACAAAAAGCGCTGTGCTCTCCTTTTTTGCGCCGCGCTTTTGGTTTCTGCACAACATTTCACCAAGAAAAATAATTTTTGGTGATTGATTCTATATATCTCTGCATCTGGCAGATTTTTTATCTCGAAATCTACAAAAACACTGGATACAGCAGCATTAACGTAGCTCGAAAATTAAACAAAGCTGGAAAATGTTCAAACTAGTAGCACTAATTTGGATGCTCAGTGTAAAATTACCGAACTAAGATCTGCTTATTGTATAAGCAAACCTTTGAAATACCACCATTTTTAAAATACCGTCGTTAATTATGACAAGATCCCAAAATTGCGTAATAATTCGTCGTGGAACACTATTCATATTCTCCCAAACCCTCAAACATTTTTACTTACTTTTTTCACAAATTCATTGGATACAATTGTGTATGCAGAAGAATATGAATACCACAATTAAACTAACCTTTTCATCCAGATGTTCTGCTCTAGATTCCTCAGCCTTGATTTTGAAAATATTGGTGATGGTATCAGAAATCTGGGAAATCTGTTTTAAGGCTTCCAAATCCACTTGCACGGCAATATTCTCATCAAACTCGTTGTAAATATTGTAAGAAGACAGAATCTTAGACTTTGTCTTTATGTAGTTATCACTACTCCCCTTATGTTTTACTGAGTACTCGCAGAATGAACTGTGTTCATCTTTGACATTACAAATCATATAGAAAAGCTTCTTTTTCGTAGGATTTGTCTGCATTCTCAAAATGTAGACTTTCTTGTTCATAATGAGCAGCTTCACCAAGTTCAAATCTCGCAACGAGGTTTCGAGGAAGAAAATGTTGTTTTCAAAGTTGATCACATGGTCTCCATGGCATTCTTTGAAATGCGTAGCAAAATCGCTTCTGTTCCCCTCCCAGTCGCACCCAGTGAATCTGAATAGGGCGCATAATTTGGTGCGATATCGGCAGGAATTCTGATGTGTCAAAAGGTCTTCATAAGACAAAGTTTCTTCACAGCCTTTTTGTTTATATCTGCAAAATGTTGGGGATTTTTGGTTGAAAATGTGTAACGCTTCTAAAAAAGAAAACGGAAAGAAACATTTTAACAATTTCGTTTCCCATGCCAATATTCGAAAGAATTGTTGCAATCGCGAAAACATTTCGAAACTAGGATGTTTTTTTGTCTCTCTGTTGAAGCAATAAACAAATAATTCTTGAGATATTTTCAAAAACCGCTATTTATTGGAAATGTGAACTAAAACTCATCTCCTGGGTGAATCGGATGCGCAGATTTCAAATTCAACGTAAGTTTAATGGCAATGCCCATGAGGGGCGGGGTGCCAAAAAGTTTAGCTCCGCAAAGCTCCACGATTTTTCGACAATCATATTCGGCTAGAAAATACCTTGGCATACCAAGTTTTGTTAGCTTGTAACAAGGGAGGCAAAAATGGAAATCTTGAGGTTTCCTATAATATTTTCAAAAATCCTTTATTGAGGTCTCTACACCTATCTCTGGCTTCTAACTATTATGTAGGCAGTTTACATCCACAACAGTCTTGCAAACATTTGAATACATCTTCAACTAGGTATTCTCTTACATTATAAGCAGATTGTGAATATGTTGGACAGCATAATTGACATTGACTCCAATTCAAAAAATAGAGTAATGGTAAGGATAAATAATCAAAATTTTTACTTTGATAATGTTGAAGAGCACAATTACCAACAATTGATGAAGCTTGGGTAGATGTCTGCTTAGACACAGATCCATAGAAAATTTTATGGAAAAGAACAAGGATCATTTCTATATACAGATTGTATTTTTGGTTATTATTTTATAACTGGTTAGATTCATTTTTTGCTGATAATACCTGTGATGTAGACAAAAGCTTGTCTCCTGGGTAAATCCTTAGCATACAGTCCCAAATGACTTATTTTCTACCTCAAAGTCAGCACCACAATACTTCAAAATGTATAAGTCATAGTTGAATTCAGTGCCCCATATTATTTAAGTGTATCAAATTTATTTAGTTGTGATAAAACTGATAATAGGATAAGAAAATGGAAAGTTTGACCCACGTGGGAAAGATACTGATCTTTCTTATAGAAGAAATTTCAAAAATCCTCTGATCAGAACAAAAACTCATCCTCTGGGTAAATCGTTGTGTAGATTCCAATTCAGATGCAATTTGACTCTAAGATACCAGGGGGTGGCAGGCAACCCACCATCTACCTTACATTTGGTGTTACAACATATCAAGATTTTTCAACACTATAAGATACCAGAAAGGACCAAGTTTCAATCACTTGTAACAACAGGGGATAAAAATGGAGAATTTCCACAATAAAGTCTTAAATATTCCAAGAATCCCTGATTTGGACAAAAGCTAAAGCCCTGGGTTATGAATTGGGTGCATAAATACCACAACAGATATCAATTTTCTATCTCAAATACAGCCCCATGATGCTTCATGGTTTTTTGAGGATAATACTAGAGTCTCCAGGTGTACCATGTTTCATATGCTTGGAATAACAGGAAATAAAAATGCTCTTCAGAGGTCTCTTTCTAGCTGTAGGTAGAAAAAAAAGAAACACAGCCCACAAGCATTTTCACACAATTGTTAGGGTCTACCATTGATAAGTTAATTCTCTTTGTTATTAATGCTCCTTAAGATGTTGTTAGGGGAAAGATATGATTCTGACTACCCCTCCTATAGACAATTGTGGGTTATACACTCGACAAATGTTATTTGATTATTGGAGATGATACAAATAAATACGTGAAAGCAACTTACCTGCAAGGGAGCTTCATCAACTTCAATATCTTCTCCATTGGTTCATTTGGCAGACTCGTCATCTGAGAAAGCTCACACTTCTCCTCATAGCAAGTCGAACAAACATTCCCAAGGTTTTGTGTTAACATTATCGGAGGCCTCAACACTTCTTTGCAAATCACGCAAGACAGGCAATTCATCTCCAAAATCTCGTCGACAAAAGATGACATTGATTGCTCTGCCATTTTTGACTGAAAATCGATATTTTATGCGAATGTACTGCACACAACAGCACAAGACATGAAAATGATGCTCTTTTGTCGCGCTAGATTAAGACGGATTTCGAAATGTATCTTGATAACAGCTTAATTGCATCATTATATTCAATTGCTAAGTTGTTGAGTATATGTTTACTTCAACAATCGTATGAACTTGTATAAAAGGTCAATGAAGCTTGGAGTATCAACACAATTTTCATTTTATTGTTTGTGCTTCTGAATGCATATTAACTGCAACATAAGTTTTAAATAGTACTTTAACATTTAATTCGTGTCCTTACCTTCCTTTCAAAATTGAAGGGAAATTTTAATTTTTTCTCTTTAAAATTATAACCTAACATCTATTCACCTTTTGACATAACTATAATCCGTGACATAACCCTTTACAACCACATTGACAACTATCACAGAACAAAAGTAATTTCACACAGAACATAAAACGACACAGAATCAAAACTAGCTTGGACTACCGCCTGCTAGATACTGGTTACTATTTTCAATTCAAATACCAGGGGTATACGAAAAATACATACAACCATCCAAAAGAGCTAAAAATATGAGCTGTGGACTCTCAATAATACTCTGATAAGTCATTACGTATTTTATAAATATAGAAGAATCAGATATTTTAGTAAATTTCTTACAGTATGAATTTTATGCAAAAATCGTAATTGGACACCCAGGTCAAACTATGAATGTCGCACTTGATACTGGATGGACTCTTTCTTGGGTACTTTCGGCGAAATGCCAAGTTTTGACAACACCAGGATGCTGTAAGTAATAGCTATTTGTGTATTATAAGAGACCAAACAGCTACTTTGCCGCTCGAGATTATTATTAGGGATGCAACCAAGTACCCGGTTTTGCTGAGAATTAAATTCTTTTCATATGAACTAGTACTCAGTATTCGAATCTGACCGAGTAAGCGGTAGTTGGCCATTTGAAAATAAAGTGGTACTCGGTACATCCCTAATTATGATTATATTTATTATTTCGAGAGCGGGGCAAGTAGTTTTCATTCGAATTGCAGACAAAGCTTTTTTACAACTGCAGCTATTTACCTTTTGTTATACTATCATGTCTTGCCGTGATAGCGTGTTGCATGTTGGAAATATGTAAGAGATACATCGCCACCTGTAGCAACCTTCTTTGCTACTTTGTCACTCTTGAGCGTCAAACTTCTGTCATATACAATCGGTGATCAGAAATCAATAACACTGCGTGCTAGACTGCAGCTAAAACAATAGACATAAAAAATAAATTAATGAGAAACATGGACGGATCCATTTGTCAGGGGAAGGTCACAGGATTCATGTTCAGGAAGATATTCGTTTCCAAGATCCCAATCGCATAACTAAAAATATATTTACTATTCAGCTCTCAGAAACTGCTTTCTTCACAAATCTAAGAGATAACATTTTAACAAAGGTAAACATAAAAAATAAAATGACATTGTTGCCACAGCATGCTTTAAGTATAGTCATTATGTTACAAAAAAAAACAAGTTGAAGAAATTATTTTTTCTGGGTGTAATATTTCTAATGTCACTAGTATAATAAGCAATGTATAAAAGACTAAGTAATATAGCCGCCGTATGTGCAACATAATAAATCAATTGAGTGGTATCTGCAACATGCCTAACTTGCTTTTGAGGTAAAATATTACCAGCCAACATATTGAAACTATAAAGTGGCATCTGATATTACTATTGAAGACATAAAAATTGTATGTACACGTTACTAGGCGGAACAGTCGTATCGACTAATTGTCAGCTATTCCTGTGTAAAAGCAAAAATGTGTCAACTGTTACAATTACTCAGACATAAAAAAGTATCTACACGGTCGTATTTACAGTAACATTGTCATTAGTAATATAGCTTTGTTCGCCGGATCACAGACGGCCAACCATGGACAGCTATTTCGTGCTATTTGATAACTCCTGAGCATGGTGTAGGCTTGATCTCGGTGGACAACGAACGAAACTGAACAACTTTACTCTATTCAGAGGATAAGGTTTATCGAAATAATACAGCACAAAGTGCCATCTATTGCCAGAATCGACCACTGCGAAAGTGAAAGCTGACAATACGAACTGAGATATAGTTTCAGCAGTCAGCTTGCTGTTTTCACTTTCGCAGTGGTCGATTCTGATAATAAATTGCACTTTGTGCTGTCTTGTTTCGATTCTCATTTACAATTCATACTAATATTCGTCACTGTTCGTCAGAGCGGTGAGGTGGACCTTTGCTCTTAGTTACAAGTCTCGTCGGTCGGTTAGTCTGCCAGGTCTGGCTGCCCAGATACCAATCATGTTTAAGGGGAAAAGGGAAAGAAGTAAAGAAATGAAGGAAGAAATAGAGCAAAGAAAAGAAGTAAATCATTTGAAATAGCTTAAGCATTATTGCTTTCACTACTCGAATAATTTTGTAACTCCAAGATATACTTTTGATCGGTTTTGTATACTGTAATAATTTTGGCTGGTCTGAATCCTCAATTTAATTTTGATAGCAGTGCGAGGCGCGGCCTGGAATGTTTGCTAACTTGCTTGACTGTGTAGTCTACTGAATCACGCAACAGAGGGTTGCTGTGCGATTCGGCTTGATTATAACGCCGCTGTGCCTGTTGTTTTACATAATCCCTTAGATATGGTACATCAAGATCTCTGTGAATACTTCTTCCACCGCACTCTGCAGCCTGTCGAGAACCAGGTTACCAGAACAAGACTGGGCTAGCAGTGCAGTGTCGTCAGCATAAAGATAGACTTCACAGTTGCTGGGACAAGGGATGTCATGTATATAAAGTGAATAAAGGATTGGTCCTAAGACCGAACCCTGAGGAACACCGGCTCTTGTTGACAACACATTGTTAATTTTGATCCGAAACTTCCTTCCTTCTAGAAAAGATTTCAATAGTTTTAGTAGGCAAAATGGAAAACACTTTTGGATAAGCTTATACAAGAGGCCCATGTGCCACACCTTGTCAAATGTCCTTGATACATCTAAAAGCAACATATCAGTACTTTTGTTCAGGGTGAACCCCGTTGTTACATGCTCCACCTGTCCAACTGCCTGTAGCTACGTACTATGCTCAGACCGAAAGCCGAATTGCACGTCAGGAATCACATGGTGATCTGACGAGAAATTCTCAAGGTGACGATAAATCACATTTTCAGCGAGCTTAGAAGGAACTGACAGCAGACTAATGGGACGGTAATCCTGGGGGAATATCGAACCTTCCTACTTTGGGATAATGATGACTTCAGCGATCTTCCACGCCTTAGGAAAGTAATGAGTTCTGAGCATTGCATTGATTATTGCCAACAGATAAGTCAAAGCCTTGAGCGAAAGCAACTTCAGTGCTTTGTTGGTGATTTGATCCTCTCCAGGTGCTTTACGCACCTTTAAGTCCTTAATGTGGCCTTGGAGCTCAGCTGGTGTGCAAAACGGAATCTCAGAGGATTCCGTTGCTGTGCTATGCTGAGATTCATCTGTAGTCTTCCGTAGAAGAATCTTCTGAAAAGGAGTCACCGATGTTAGCACTGACGGTGTTGTCGCCATTCGCTCTGTAATATCTCCTGACGGATCTTACAATTTGTCGTTCCTCGTCAAGGTCATTGTCCAGATCATAATTGGGAGAACTGCCTTTCCATGACGTCAGCAAAAACCTAAACTTTATCCTCAGTCCTGTAAACTATGCCTCCAGGATCATGAATATGCGGTAGTTGTTCTTGCCTTCCGGTTCTGAGCGATTTTGCCATTTTACAGAGAGGAATACTTGATTCAAGCAACCCGCCAGAAAGTCGCTCGACTGCTCATTACGGAATTCATGGAGTGCATTTCTCACTTCATGGACGAGATTCGTCGCTCTACGAATGTCATCAGGATGACAAGACCATTTTGCTTGGTTAATCGCAGCCCTCTTTTCAGAAATTTTCCGACGGATGTCAGCAGGGAGAAAAGGTCTGCCGTGTCGCTGCACTGGAAGCACAGCAGCACGCTGTAGAGTTTGGTGAACGAAACTTGCCCACTCCGATTGAGCAGCATTAATTGCATTCTTATAATGTATGACCGGGACGCTGGGAAACTCTTTGAGAAATGTAGTTCGCAATCAACTCTTTTCCTTGAAGGAGTTTCCTCCTCCACGAAATGCCCATTACATACTTCCAGAACAACAGGTAGATGGTCACTAGAGATGTCATACAAGATCCTAGAAACAATACTGAACCTACAGTTTTTAGATATTGCAAAGTCTATAACATCCGGTGCCTGAAGATGATTGAATGGTGTGCCGGTTCTTCGGTGCTGTGAATAAGATACCAGTTTCGAATCACATGGTTGTAAAGCCGAACCCCACAAGTAGAGTTAAGCCTGGAATGCCATGATCGGTGTTTGCAGTTGTAGTCCCCTGCCGCAATAAGAGGTCCCGAACAGTCCAGAAGGACTTCCAAGTCCTCCGCTCGCAGCCTGGCACCGCACCTAACATACACCGAGGTGATCTTCAACTGAATGCATCCCGTCATATTGACCACCACGGACGCCGCTTCAATGCTTTGCATCTCGGCGTTCGTGCTTCGGTGATAGTCAATACCACGTTCAACGAGCACAGCCAAGCCACCACCCCTACCATCCAATCTGTCAGCGCGTATAACATGATAATTCGAGAAAGCAATCTCCCGGATGTTTCCTGCAGGTTTTGAGGGGACTGACTTGAATTTGGATTTTGCTTTTGGAAGAGGTGGGAAGTCATCCGTCTTGTCGGTTTTCTTCGTTTTGTCGCTGTGTCTTTTCCTAGACTTGGCCTGGATGAATCCGTCATTCTGTATTTCATCGTCGGTCGATGTCACGTCAGTCAAATTTTCCATAGGTCTTTTCAAATTGACCGTCTTGTCAAATTTAGAACTAAAATTTGGATTATTGATTAACTGAGTTACCTGGGTGGTCAGGTCATGCTTTGGTCTCTAACTGTCTCAGTCAGTTCCTTTATTTGCTGGGCCGGGCTTTCGATGATCAGGGTCAGTCGTTGGATGGTTCTGTCCTTTTCGTCTGCTACAGCTGGTGTCGTCTATTCCTTTGATTTCATGGTAATTTCTGTTCTCTCCTTCTGTCTGGCTCCATGCATCATCAGGGACGCTGGGGGATCCTTACTTTGACCTCCAGAGTCTCTCCATCTCCATGTTTTTAAATCGGATTTTCTAACCAAAAACTTTCACAAGCAAAACTATGACGTATTGTCAATTATCCCTTATACAGGTCGATTTTTACAATTCATATACCTTAGTAAAACATGACATTTGTGCACGTCAAAACGTCAAATAAGAATGTAGGATTTTAAAAAAACTTTTACTTTTTGCCTGAAAATGACGAATGAGTAGAGAAAATGCCTAGGTGTCCAAAATCGCATATGCATGAAAATTGCAGATACCACCCTGTGCTCGGCAGTATTGCTATATTGTAAATTCGAAAATGTAAATTTTTAGGGTTCCATAATATGTACGACCATACCAGATCCTCTAAATATAAGAAAGATGGGACACCATACGTGGGGAATGAAGGAAAATACAATTTAACTGGATTTTACTCGTACGAAACTATTTCTGTATGTATATTATCACTTTTATATAAGAGGTTCTAAAAATTTGTTCCTAAGACATTTTGATTACGAAGTTTCCTGAATAACGTCATATTAGCGCTTTGATTTGAGCTCTTGCATTGTCGGGAAAAAGGATGGTTTTCAAAGTGAAATCGGAAACATGGTTAACTAAACCATGTTTTCATTTTTGGAGAGTTTGGTTTCATGGTTTATTTTTTTTCTAGGTGGCACATTCTAACGTAACAAATTTCAGATTCGTTGAAATGGATAACGTCCCTTGGACATATCTTTTCAGTAAAGTTGATGGTTTGCTAGGTTTGGGCATCAGAGGACCTAAAGATGATGAACCATTTTTCTATGCCCTTCATAGGGAGAATAATATTACGAATTTTCTCTTTTCTGTATATATGAACAGGTACGAATTATTTTCCAAATGAAGCTATTTCATACAATAATAACAGTCTACTTTTAGGGATCGACAATCAACTCATGGTGGAAATGTCATCTTGGGATTTATTCAAGACAAACATATACACCAAACACAGTTCAAAAATGGAACAAAAATTCATGACAAAATTAAATTTTTACCGGTAGAGCCAGGTCAATATTGGAAGTTTTCTGTAGATAAGTAAGTTTTTATAATATGGCATTATGATTTTCAAATCAATCTTGGGCATGTTTGTAATGAAGAACATGAGTTTGATAATCTGAGTGACGTAGGTCATGAAAGGGAAATAACAATATAAACGAGATTGTTGTTGAATCAACAACAATCTCGTTAGTACTACAAGCCCTCCCTTTGGTTACAGTGGTCCTTTTAAACTACTATGAGCAGTTGGATGGCAAATCTCCGGTAAATTTCACCCACAGTTTTTCCCAAAAGATCGGTGCGTGGGTTTAAAAAAAGAAAAACGAATTCGCGGTCCTGATTGAGTCAACTTTAGTGGTAAAAAGCTAAAGTGAGCATCTCTTGACCAAATACGGATGGATGGCAAGAGCGTGCCCAGGTCAAAAATTTGTTTGTGGTTCCAAATCATATCTACATATCCAGTTCGTTGCAAGAGTTAATTGGTTACTGCTAAAAATCGATCTTTTTTGCCGAAAAGTGCATGAGAGTAAATATGAAATAGTAGCCGAAAGTTAAAGCCTTTCTAGTGATTAACATCGAAAAAAATCTTCAAAAATCTTGAAGGTATCTTGCGACGAAAGTCTGCTACAACAAATTAGATATGCATGTTGAGTTTTTAGTACTCAATTGGACAACATCTCCATTACTATAAAACATAACCAAAAATGTTATTTACAAAAATTGTCGACTATACGGTTCTTAGTTCCTACTATTCGCCCTGTATAAGGGATAATTGACAATACTCGTACGTCATATTTTTGCTCGTGAAAGTTTTCAAGTTTTTCAATAGAAAATCCGATTTAAAAACATGGAGATAGACTCTGGAGGTCAAAGTAATGATCCCCCAGCGTCCCCGATGATGAATAGACCCAGCCAGAAGGAGAGAACAGAAATTACCATGCAATCAAAGGAATTGATGACACCAGCTGTAGCAGACGAAAAGGACAGAACCATCCAGCGCCAGACCCTGATCATCGAAAGCCAGGCCCAGCAAATAAAGGAGCTGAGACCATGAAATCAAAGAAATTGATGACACCAGCTGTAGCAGACGAAAAGGACAGAACCATCCAGCGCCAGACCCTAATCATCGGAAGCCAGTTCCAGCAAATAAAGGAGCTGACTGAGACCATGAAATCAAAGGAATTGATGACACCAGCTGTAGCAGACGAAAAGGACAGAACCATCCAGCGCCAGACCCTGATCATCGAAAGCCAGGGCCAGCAAATAAAAGATCTGACTGAGACAGTTAGGGACCAAAACAGTAAAATAGACTGCCTGACCACCCAGGTAACACAGTTAATCAATAATGCAAATTTTAATTCTAAATCTGACAAGGCTGTCAATTTAAAAAGACCCCTTGAAAATTTAACTGACGTGACATCGACCGACGATGAAATATAGAATGACGGATTTATCCAGGCCAAGTCTAGGAAAAGACGCATCGACAAAACGAACAAAACCGACAAGACGGATGACTTCCCACCTCTTCCAAAGGCAAAATCAAAATTCAAGTTAACAGTCCCCTCAAAACCTTCTGTTTCATTAAACGGATCAACCTCTTCTCCCACTTGTCCTATGACGGTCGATGCAGCGACCACATTTTCTCAATCTTTGGCCACTGCATCGACTGACGGTGCATTATCTCAACAATCTCACGTTGCTAGTGAGTTGACCAGAACAGCACCCCGCCAGGGGCGAATCACGCCAATTGTTTTGCGTGATGCGACCAAGTGGCGACATCTAAACTACACCTTTATAAGCTTAGGCATTAAGATAGAACGCGCAGTTGCTGTTGATGCGGGAATAAGGATTTTGCCGAAAACTGACTACATAAGAATCGTTCGCCTGTTCAGGGAGGAGGACGTGCCCCATCATATGTTCCCTCTTCCTTCAGAATGAAATATTCACGCGATAGTCAGAGGCATACCCGCAATGTTTTCGGAACAGGGGGTCAAAGGGGAATTAGAACAGAGGGGATATACTCCTCTCCACATTATCCGACTCAAACGCAGTGGCGGCGCCCCCATGCCTTTGGTGGTCGTGATACTGCCCAAGATTGAAAAGTCCCAGCAGCTGTTCAATGAACATGAGCTTCTGGGTCTAGCAATCAGAGTTGAAGTTCAACAGAACTCCAGACTATTGGTGTCACCGCTGCCAAAGATATGGTCGCGGTGTGTGAACTGTGGAGGGGCGCATCCCGCTAACAGTCCCACTTGCAGATTCACTCCCAGGCGAAATCTGGAAGCTATAGTGCAAAGTCGCAGCAAGTCATACGCGGAAGCAGCCGTCTCAACATCTTCGGCTGCCTCCTGTATTCAACCCACTTTGAACACGCTGAATGTGGACCTAGCAACTGCGCTTAGGTCCCTTCAACAAATAATAAGTCCTCTAATTAGCGCCACTCAGGCATTGCAGGCGAACTTTTCGCAGCCATTGAATGGCAAAGTACAATAGACAACCTGCATTTATCAAAATTCTTTCTTGGAATTGTCTGGGTCTAAGGGATATTCCCAAAAAACGGGAATTTCATCAAACTCCATCGGACATTACTTAAACCGGGAGATCGCTTAGTTTTCTCGAATTATGATGTTATACGAGCCGACAGATATGGTAGGGGTGGTGGCTTGTCAGTGCTCGTTAAACGTGGTATTGACTATCACAGAAGCACAAACGCCGAGATGCAAAGCATTGAAGCGGCGTCCGTGGTAGTCAATATGGCGGGATGCATTCCGTTGAAGATCACCTCGGTGCATGTCAGGTGCGGTGCCAGGCTGCGAGAGGAGGACTTGGAAGTCCTTCTGGACTGTTCGGGCCCTCATATTGTGGCAGGGGACGACAACTGCAAACACCGATCATGGTACTCAAGGCTTAACTCTACTTGTGGGGTTCGGCTTTACAACCATGTGATGCGAAACGGGTATCTTATTCACAGCACCGAAGAGCCGACACACCATCCTTTCAATCACCTTCAGGCACCGGATGTTATAGACTTTGCAATATCTAGAAACTGTAGGTTCAGTATTGCTTCTAGGATCTTGTATGACATCTCTAGTGACCAACTACCTATTGTTCTGGAGGTAGGTAATGGGCATTTCGTGGAGGAGGAAACTCCTCCAAGGAAAAGAGTTGATTGGGAACTATACAAGTCATTTCTCAAAGAGTTTTCCAGCGTCCCGGTCATACATGATGAGAACGGAATTGATGCTGCTCAATCGGAGTGGACAAGTTTCGTTCACCAAACTCTGCTGTGCTACCGGTGCACCGACACGGCAGACCTTTTCTCTCTGCTGACATTCGTCGGAAAATTTCTGAAAAGAGGGCTGCGATTAAGCAAGCAAAAAGGTCTTGTCATCCTGATGACATTCGTAGAGCGACGAATCTCGTCCATGAAGTGAGAAATGCAGTCCATGAATTCCGCAATGAGCAGTGGAGCGACTTTCTGGCGGGGATGCTTGAATCAAGTATTCCTCTTTGGAAAGTGGAAAAATCGCTCAGAAACGGAAGGCAAGAACAACTACCACATATTCATGGTCCTGGAGTCATAGTTTTCAGGACTGCGGATAAAGTGGAGGTTCTTGCTGGCGTCATGGAAAGGCAGGTCTCTCCCAATTATGATCTGGACAATGACCTTGACGAGGAACGACAAATTGTAAGATCTGTCAGGAGATACTTCAGAGCGAATGGCGATACCAACATCGGTGCTAGCATCGGTGACTCCTTTTCAGAAGATTCTTCTACGGAAGACTCTTCAGATGAATCTCAGTATAGCACATCATCGGAATCCTCTGCGATTCCGTTTTGCACACCAGCAGAGCTCCAAGGCCACATTAAGGACCTAAAGGTGCGTAAAGCACCTGGAGAGGATCAAATCACAACAAAGCACTGAAGTTGCTTTCACTCAACGCTTTGACTTATCTGGTGGCAATAATCAATGCAATGCTCAGAACTCATTACTTTCCTAAGGCGTGGAAGGTCGCTGAAGTCATCATGATCCCAAAGAAGGCAGGTTCGATATTCCCCCAGAATTATCGTCCCATTAGTCTGCTGTCAGCTCCTTCTAAGCTCGCTGAAAATGTGATTTATCGTCACCTTGAGAATTTCTCGTCAGATCACCATGTGATTCCTGACGTTCAATTCGGCTTTCGGTCTGAGCATAGTACGGAGCTACAGGCAGTTAGACTGGTGGAGCATGTAACCAGGGGGTTTACCCTGAACAAAAGTACTGGTATCTTGCTTTTAGATGTATCAAAGGCATTTGACAAGGTGTGGCACATGGGCCTCTTGTATAAGCTCATCCAAAAGGGTTTTCCATTTTGGCTACTAAAACTGTTGAAATCTTTTCTAGAAGGAAGGTAGTTTCGGATCAAAATTAACAGTGTTGTCAACAACACGGCCCGTAAGAGCCGGTGTTCCTCAGGGTTCGGTCTTAGGACCAATCCTTTATTCACTTTATGTTCATAAAGTCCCTTGTCCCAGCAACTGTGAAGTCTATCTCTATGCTGACGACACTGCATTGCTAGCCCAGTATTGTTCTGGTAACCTGATTCACGACAGGCTGCAGAGTGCGGTGGAGGAAGTATTGGAATGGGCGGATCGGTGGTTGATTGAAATTAATACTTCGAAAACGCAGGCAATCTATTGTACTAAAAAACGTCGCGGTGCCCCCTCAGAGATATCAGTGAAAGGAACCATGGGAGCAATCTGTCAGGTATCTTGTAGTCATCATTGACAACGGGTAGACCTGGCAGAAACATACTGATATTTTGAAAACAAAATTCCAAATTACCTTTCGGCAGCTTTATCCTTTGTTGTGCAGAAATTCAAAATTAAGTTTGATCAACAAGATTTGGTTGTATAAAATGGACATAAGACCCGCAATCACCTACACATGCGCGGCTTAGTGTTTTCTTGCCAAGACGCACATGCAGAGACTGCAAGTCCTGCTAAACAGAACCCTACGCATAATTACTAACGCCCCTTGGTACGTGTCAAATGAGACTATTCACAGAGATCTTAATATCCGATATCTAAGGGATTACGTAAAACAACAGGCGCAGCGGCGTTATAATCAAGCGGAATCGCACAGCAACCCTCTGTTGCGTGATTCAGTAGACTACATAGTCGAGCAAGTTCGCAAACATTCCAGGCCGCGCCTCGCACTGTGATCAAAATTAAATTGTAAATTCAGACCAGCCAAAATTATTTCAGTACACAAAACCAATCAAAATTATTTTTTGGAGTTACAAAATAATTCGAGTAGTCAAAGCAATAATGCTTAAGCTATTTCAAATGATTTAATCCTTTTCTTTGCTCTATTTCTTCCTTCCTTTCTTTCCTTCTTTCCCTTTTCCCCTTAAACATGTTTGGTATCTGGGTAGCCAGACCTGACAGACTAACAGACCGACGAGACCAAGAGCAAAGGTCCACCGGACCGCTCTGACAAATAATGACTAATAGTAGTACGGTTCTTACTTGGAATATACTGCGCCCTACAGGGTGATTCATTCCGACATGACAACAAATCGTTTTTTTAAATAGAACATCGTATATCTTTTGGTTTATTCTAATATACCACTTCAAAAGGAGAAGTTTTGATATAGCCGGGGATACAGCATATTATACTAATTCCGGAAATAATTTTTCTTTATCGATATTTATTCGTGGTTTTTCTACTCGTACAATTACTGCGAGATTTTTTCATATAGGCAAAATTAGTTGCACAGAATATGTATAAGGATATGTACTTAGTTTACTCTAGAATGATTTGAGAAACAAATTTATTATATTTCACCACAGAGATACAAGGAGAAGGGAATTAATTATGAATTTCCCATAATCGTTTCTATTTTTCCTGAATCTATTTGAGGATTTCAATATAAACTGCATACGGTATTGACATTGTCACTTTTTCTCAACTTTGATTTCAAATATCATACAATATTATAAAAGAAATTGAGTAAGGATTGAAATGATCATATAGTCATTTATTTAATAGGATATCAAAAATGATAACATTAATGAGGAGCAACATAATGTAACTCATTTATATTATTTGAGGGTAATTATGAAGACATCAAAAAGGGTATGATTTTAAAAAACTGAGAGCTGAAGCGTCAGATCGAAATTCTAATCAAGTTACCGTGTAGAAGAGAAAAAATTGCAATGATATTGTGTAATGTGTTTGAAATTTGTAGATAATGGTTATGTTTGACAAAGTTTTGTTTCGGACTAAAGACAGGAAAAAATAAAAACGACTTAGAGTAAATTCGTTCCATTTTTTATTTACCAACGCCCATAAGGTAATCCGCGTCGTATAGTTATCATGAGGTTGATGTGATATTTATTAACCGTGTGGCCTGGACATCATAATTATTAATGCATAATGTTACTGAAATCCACTGATGGTACGGACCACCATAAATTCTGATCGTGTGACACTAGCTTTACCGTTTCCGAGATCCCAAAGGCAAGGTTCGAATTTGAAACACACGTAACATAATATATAGCGGTTTTAGCAAAATTATTCATATCTTATATAGATTTCAACTAATCCTAGTAATTTCTTATCTAATAGATATTGATTCAGCTTTTGGAGTACGATGAATTGAAAAAACAAATGAATTTTCAAGACTATCGCTTGAGCTGTTTATTACAAAATTACATTTTTATGCAAATCGTCAAGGTCTAAGTTGCCATCCGTCAAGGGCGTACCCAGGACATGAATAATTTAATTTTAGTAAACATGATCATTTGATTTTTGCCAATGTAGCGAAGTTTGGGATAGCTGTCCCTCCTTGCGCGCCCCTGGGTGCGCCCTTGACGGATGGCAAGTTAGACCTTGACGATTTGCATAAAAATGGAATTTTGTAATAAACAGCTCAAGGATAGTCTTTAAAATTTACTTGTTTTTTCAATTCATGAGGCACTGTTTCGCCGATAGCGAACATCATATGTTTCTCCGTTGTCATTTACCCGTTTTAAGAATGAGGGCTATAAAAACTGTAACTTATAATATATATTTGTCATATTCTTAGGATAACAGTAAAATCAGACACAAATGATACAGATATAACGACATTATGCCCTAATGGTTGTAAAGCTATATCTGATACTAGCTCGTCGACAATTACTGGGCCAGAAGATGAAGTTGATAAAATACATGAGCTGATTAAAGCTCAGAAGTTTCCATTTGGCGGAATTTGGACGGTAAGAAATATAATAAAATTAAGTGATGAGACTGTTTTTTTAATTTCTTTACAGACCTCGTATGTGGTGTTGCAAAGATAACTGATATAAATATTCCTACTTAATTCGCTATGTGTACTGCATGATAGATTTTCAAACAGCAAGTTGATTTAGCTTAACTGTATAAACCTATTTTCATAAAACCCTATCTTTTAAATGACTAATGTACATACTCTTATTACGCCTCGTATAATAAGCGCTTCAAAATCATCTTACGTTACACATAACATCGTTGAGCATACGCAACATTCAATTAAATGTATACTAAGTGACATATAAATCCGAACACCCAGTTTAAATGGTTTTATTTTAATAAAAGTTGGTGAATGTATTTATCTTACTGTAAATAAGAAGTGAAAAAATTTTCAGCCTTATCAGTTGGACATTCCGGTTTTTATACTGCTTTTTTTTAATTCACTAACGCTCTAAAAATGAATATTTCAGCCGCAGTAAAGAATCAACGTTGGCGGATTTTGGTTCTTGACATCCTTTACGATCGGTTACGATGCCTAGAGTACGGAGACCTGTACGATTTCGTCAACTTAGTGAGTTTGATAGGGGCCGTATAGTGGGACTTCGGGAAGCTGGACTTCCTTTTCGGGCAATTGCAGTTAGAGTGCAAAGAAGTGTACACACTGTGGTTAGGTGTTGTCAGGCATGGCTTCGGGAAGGCCGTACGCAGAGAGCAAGGGGCACTGGACGCCGCCGTAGAACAACAGACTGTGAAGATCGCCGCCTAAGATTATTGGCCTTAAGGGACCGTTTCTCCACTACCAGGTCCATTGCAAATGAATGGTTTGCAGAACACGGAAGACCTATTGGCATGCGAAGTGTTTACCGACGAATGAGAAGTTTTGGCTTGTTTTCATACCGACCACACTGGGTCCTCCCTTTAACTCGGGAACACCGACGTAATCGCCTTGAGTGGTGCAGACAACGGTCACTCTGGGATCAGGAATGGAACAGTATTGTCTTTAGTGACGAGTCTCGATTTTGTTTAGGCATGCACGATGGTCGTGCCAGGGTTAGAAGGCGACGTGGTGAAAGGAGGAATCCACAGTTTTTTGTTGAAAGACATGTTCATCACACTGTTGGAGTTATGGTTTGGGGTGCTATAGCTGATGGTTCCAGGTCACCTTTAATCTTCATCAGAGGTAACATGAACGCGCAGCGTTATATCCACGAAGTTCTAGAACCCCATCTTTTACCCTATCTTGACACCCTGGCAGATCCAACTTTCCAACAAGATAATGCCCGACCACATGTTGCAAGAGTCACAATAGACTTCTTTCAACATAATGATGTCACATTGTTACCATGGCCACCAAGATCTCCCGACTTATCCCCAATTGAGCACGTGTGGGATATGATGGGTAGGAGATTGCTCAATTTGCAACGTCCTCCTCAGACTCTAGAAGCACTTCGAGAGGAGTTGGTGGTTCCTGGAATGAGATACCACAGGAGGACATTGACCACCTGATCAGAAGCATGCCTAGGCGCGTTGGAGAATGCGTAGCACATCAGGGTGCATCCACACATTATTAAAGGTCAAAGGGCTTTAAATCAGTGCAATCATTTTGAAATTTTTATCATTTACTTATTAAGTACTATAAAGTACTATACTATACTATACTTGTATAAGTACTATATTAAGTACTTATACAAAATTTTATTAAAATAAAACCATTTAAACTGGGTGTTCGGATTTATATGTCACTTAGTATATTTGAAATTATAATCTAGAACTGGGACCAGATATTTATACAACAATAAGCAGGTATTTGAAAATGCTGAATTAGGGAACCAGATTCCGTTCTATGACGTCACTTGCTTCAAAATTATATGTTATTTTCTACATTATAGGTGAGTTGTACGTCGGTGAATAAACTGCCCGAAATATCGTTCGTACTTGGAGGTCAATCGTTCAAGCTCAAAGGACCAAATTATATAATAAGGGTAAGAATTCCTCTAATAAGAACTTTATATTTTTTTATTTACAGTTGGTTACTTGCCAACCGAGTACTATCCATTCAAAATGTATTGAAAAATACAACATACAGTCATGCATTGCACTGACCCTAAACATGTATAAAATAAGTATAGGAACTTGTTTAATTAACTGATATCTCATAAAGCAGCAGCAACAGTATGTTTAAATCTATTTAATATGCAAAAACAATATGATAGCTCCATTTTTCTTCTTTTTGAGTTGAGTACTTTTCCACACTATATCCGTTAAGGCTAAAAACATTTAGTTTATGTGTTCTTAAACTTTGATTTTATATAAGAATTAGATTTTCGTGCTTTCCTGTAACCTACATTGTCTGACCACATGTATCAAGTGTTGTACATCTGAATGCCAATTACTAAAAACTTCACTTTGAAGTTATCTAGTTTTTGTAGTAACGACCCGAGGATATATACTATTGTTTAATATGAAAATACTAATACATTTACTCTGTACTTTGTAAAGTATAACTGCTAAAGCAGGCAGGTCATCATGGCAGTAGTGCATTGTAGTTGCGCTCCCAATTTTCGGGGTCCTGACGTGATAATTTCTGTTATATAATAATTATGGTTATCCAGAAACGTCGAAAGTATGCGTCTTATGCATCAAATAATATTTTTTGATGCAATACTACACTTCTTTAGCCTAATTCCTGAAACTAACAGCATGAAAAATATCGTATCCAGGTAGCGTAAAGGTTAGTAAAGTATATTTTAGACAGTTGTGGTTTTAATTTATTCGTCAAGGAAACATTGATGAACAATTTTTTAGTTGTTTGAATCACTATATCTTTTCTTTTACAGGCCTCCTTCATGTCGATTGAGATATGCATGTCAGCCTTCATTCCCAATCCTTCACCATCTGCTGCAAACTTTTGGGTATTAGGAGGAGCATTTTTGTCTCAATACTACAGCATTTATGACCTCGACAACAAAATCATTGGATTCGTCAGAGCAGCTTGAAGACGACAAAAGGAAAACGACTTCATTGCTTAGTTTAGGGAACGAAAGCGAGCTTCTGCCAATTTTTCTTGGTTTCGTCATATGTCTTTTCGCTAATGTGTCCTAACAATGTTAAATACATAACCTACCTATGAATATGCCACCTCAGAGTTTCAAATTATCTTTTGTAAGTTTGTAATTATAAGGCTTTCTAGAATGTACTTTCTAGTTCAACGTGCCTCTTTATGTCAAGTATTTAATCACACCGTAATAAAGTTCTTAGAATTTGAGAATGGTGCTTTTATATTTATAAATAATGTTCATGAGCTCTCGTACATTGCTAATTGGGGGAAAGGTTAGTTTCTATGAAAAAGGCATATTTTCAAGATTTTTGTTTGTTGATACTAGTAATGCAGATTTAAATACCATAAAATTTTCCGTTTCAACAATTAGTATTCAGAAAATAAGTATTCAAAAGTTTACCCGAAAACACCGTACTGTTCGTCATTGTTCGTCAGAGCGGTCCGGTGGACCTTTGCTCTTAGTTAAAAGTCTCATCGGTCTGTTAGCCTGTCAGGTCTGGCTACCCAGATACTAAACATGTTTAAGGGAAAAAGGGAAAGAAGGAAAGAAAGGAAGGGAGAAATAGAGCAAAGAAAAGAAGTAAATCATTTGAAATAGCTTAAGCATTATTGCTGTGACTACCCGAATAATTTTGTAACTCCAAAAAATTATTTTGATCGGTTTTGTATACTGAAATAGTTTTGGCTGGTCTGAATTCACAATTTAATTTTGATCACAGTGCGAGGCGCGGCCTGGAATGTTTGCCAAATTGCTCGGCTGTGTAGTCTACTGAATCACACTACACAGGGTTGCTGTGCGATTCGGCTTGATTATAACGCCCTCTGTGCCTGTTGCTTTACATAATCCCTTAGATATGGGATATCAAGATCTCTGTGAATGGTCTTATTTGACATGTACCAAAAGGCGATAGTGATTGTGCGTAGGATTCTGTTTTGCAGGACTTGCAGTCTCTGCATGTGCGTCTTGGCAAAAAAACACCAAGCTGCGCATGCGTAGGTGATTGCGGGTCTTATAACCATTTTATACAGGGTGACTTTGAAGTTGAGTCATTAATTTTCAGATAATGATTGTAGAAGGAAGATAAACCAGAATATGTGTGTAAAATTAAAAAAAAAATAAAAAAAATGTTACCTTGTTTTATAAAGTATCCTCCCGACAAGTATTTCAGTGCGGACCTGTATTTGATCGTGAGGTCCCCTGTGAGGTCTTAAGTCACCTGATTCACGAGCCCGTTGTACTACATTAACAAAGGCACGAGGGGTTGGTTGCACTCGATTGGGAAACCGATCCGCATAAACATGTGCCATTTTTTATTTCGTTTGAGCCACGCAACAGACACTATTCATACGCTAACCGACTGACACTGACTGTATGTATAACTGAACTGAATAAAATAATTTATTGTAAAAACATCGTTCCAAATTCTTTCGCTTTTTTGTTTCCGATGCGATGAACCGGTAAGGCGGATTATATCCGTTGTTGCCAAACACGAGCACATGACATTATTATTGAGACAGGGCGATACTCAAACTTCCAAAGGGCTATAACTTTGTTACTTTAATTTTACCAGAAAAATGGTAAAGGAAAAAAACATTTCTTTTGATCAGATCTACTCACTGTTAAAATAAATGACTCAACTTCGAAGTCACCCTGTATAACCGAATCTTGTTGATCAAACTTAATTTTGAATTTCTGCACAACAAAGGATAAAGCTGCCGAAAGGTAATTTGGAATTTTGTTTTCAAAATATCAGTATGTCTCTGCCAGGTCAACCGCTTGTCAGTGATGAGTCCAAGGTACCTGGCAGATTGTTTCTATGATATACGAGTTCCATTCACTGATATCTCTGAGGGGCCATCGCGACGTTTTTTAGTACAGTAGATTGCCTGGGTTTTCGAAGTACTAATTTTGATCAACCACCGATCCGCCCACTCCAATACTTCCTCCACCGCATTCTGCAACCTGTCGTGAACCAGGTTACCAGAACAAGACTGAGCTACCGGTGCAGTGTCATCATCATAGAGATAGACTTCACAGTTGCTGGGGCAAGGGACGTCATGTATATAAAGTGAATAAAGGATTGGTCCTAAGACCGAACCCTGAGGAACACCGGCTCTTACGGGCTGTGTTGTTGACAACACATTGTTAATTTTGATCCACAACTTCCTTCCTTTTAGATAAGATTTCACCTTTTCAGCGAACTTATAAGAAGCTGACAGCAGGCTAATGGGACGGTAATCCTGGGGGAATATCGAACCTGCCTACCTTGGGATCATGATGAATTCAGCGCTCTTCCACGCCTTAGGAAAGTAATAAGAGCATTGCATTGATTATTGCCAACAGATAAGTCAAAGCCTTGAGCGAAAGCAACTTCAGTGCTTTGTTGGTGATTTGATCCTCTCCAGGTGCTTTACGCACTTTTAGGTCCTTAATGTGGCCTTGGAGCTCTGCGGGTGTGCAAAACGGAATCTCAGAGGATTCCGTTGATGTGCTATGCTGAGTTTCATCTGGAGGGTCTTCCGTAGAACGATCTTCTGAAAAGGAGTCACCGATGTTA
The DNA here is from genome assembly GCA_963669975.1 of Acanthoscelides obtectus. NCBI lineage: Eukaryota > Metazoa > Arthropoda > Insecta > Coleoptera > Chrysomelidae > Acanthoscelides > Acanthoscelides obtectus. Next base: position 78,218,585 of record CAVLJG010000006.1, read on the forward strand.
GCACTGACGTTGTTATCGCCATTCGCTCTGAAATATCTCCTGACATATCTTACAATTTGTCGTTACTCGTCAAGGTCATTGTCCAGATCATAATTGGGAGAGAACTGCCTTTCCATGACGTTAGCAAAAACCTCCACTTTATCCTTAGTGCTGAAATCTATGCCTCCAGGACCATGAATATGTGGTAGTTGTTCTTGACTTCCGTTTCTGAGCGATTTTGCCACTTTCCAGAGAATTCATGTAGTGCATTTCGCACTTCATGGACGAGATTCGTCGCTCTACGAATGTCATCAGGATGACAAGACCTTTTTGCTTGGTTAATCGCAGCCCTCTTTTCAGAAATTTTCCGACGGATGTCAGCAGGGAGAAAAGGTCTACCGTGTCGCTGCACTGGAAGCACAGCAGCACGCTGTAGAGTTTGGTGAACGAAACTTGCCCACTTCGATTGGGAAAATCTTTGAGAAATGACTTATATAGTTCCCAATCAACTCTTTTCCTTGGAGGAATTTGCCCATTACGTACCTCCAGAACAACAGGTAGATGGTCACATTCAAGATCCTAGAAGCAATACTGAACCTACAGTTTTTAGATATTGCAAAGTCTATAACATCCGGTGCCTGACGATGATTGAAAGGATGGTGTGTCGGCTCTTCGGTGGTGTGAATAAGATACCCGTTTCGCATCACATGGTTGTGAAGCCGAACCCCAGAGTTAAGCCTTGAGTGCCATGATCGGTGTTTGCAGTTGTCGTCTCCTGTCACAATATGAGAGCCCGAACAGTCCAGAAGGACTTCCAAGTCCTCTCGCAGCCTGGCACCGCACCTGACATACACCGAGGTGATCTTCAACGGAATGCATCCCGCCATATTGACTACCACGGACGCCGCTTCAATGCTTTGCATCTCGGCGTTTGTGCTTCTGTGATAGTCAATACCACGTTTAACGAGCACTGACAAGCCACCACCCCTACCATTCAATCTGTCAGCGCGTATAACATCATAATTCGAGAAAGCTAAGCAGTCTCCCGAGTTAAGTAATGTTTCCTGCAGCAGAGCTACTATACGTCTATAGTCTCATCCAATAGAGTTTGATGAAAATCCCGTTTTTTGGGAATATCACTTAGGCCCAGACAATTCCAAAAGATTTTTGATAAATGCAGGTTGCCTATTGTACTTAGGTTGCTGTGAACCTTTTTTTTTGAGATATACCATTTCGTAAAGTCGAATTTTGTTGATCAATCTTATTCATTTTGAGATTCTCTATATGATAAGGCTGGAGTTCGCATGATCTAAATCAGCGAGAAGTGGCAGTGGAGTGGACATTGAAGATGCATTTAATAGAACTTTTAAAATTAATGCATAAAGTCTATATAAACATGGGTCGAAAAATGCGTGGCTTCCGTTTTTTTTAAATATTTCGAACAATATTTGATGTATAACAGTGAAAATTGGTATACAAGGATTTTTTGGTACGACAAAACGAACCATGGGCATAGTTTTACTGTAGCCGCTAGAGGGCGCTCTCTACTGTACCTGTAGTGTATTAAAATGACCGAAAATTTTTTCTTAGTACAATTTTTTGCTTTTTGAATAAAAAAACTGATTCTTCGTACTTTTCAACATAAAAAAGCTCTCTCGTGAATTTTCGTTATAGATAGCCGTTTTTGAGATACTTCGATTTTTAAGGTTCGATGCATTTTTAATTATTTATGATAAAATAACGTTAAAAAGTCAGCATCTCGATAATTTTTAGAAGTAGGCTGTGCCTGCAAATATTTTTGAAATTGATGGCAGAATAAGGTTAAACGTCAATTAGTTGACAGTTAGTTTTGTTGTCTGTTGAAACCTGAAACGTTTTTTTGCAATTGTGAATGCACGAAATTTAGTTTCTTTTACCGGTTTTTTTTCTCCGATCAAGAGTATGCGGATATTCATTTTGTGTTTGGCTTTGTACATGGAAACGCAGCAGAAGCAGCCAGAGAATACGCACGAAGATTTCCAAACAGACGACATCCAACTCGCTCAGTATTTGTAAGAGTGCATCGCCAAATAATTGAAAATGGTTTTGGAAATCTCCAAAGGGATCAAAACATAAATGTTCGTCAGCGAAGATTTACCCAAATGATTCTGCGTGAGTTTGATAGAGATCCGACCACAAGTGTTAGGAGAGTTTCTGGTGCATTGGGAATTTCAGCAAGCCATGTTCACCGTGTTCTTAGAAATGACCATAGACGTCCTTACCATTTGCAACCTGCGCAAGGACTACAGCCAGGGGACGGAGAACGAAGAATCACATTTTGTCAGTGGATTCTTGATAGAACTGATAATAATAGGGAGTTTTTAAGTAACGTTTTATGGACCGATGAGCCATGCTTCACTAGATTCGTCGCTCTACGAATGTCATCAGGATGACAAGGCCTTTTTGCTTGGTTAATCGCAGCCCTCTTTTCAGAAATTTTCCGACGGATGTCAGCAGGGAGAAAAGGTCTGCCGTGTCGCTGCACTGGAAGCACAGCAGCACGCTGTAGAGTTTGGTGAACGAAACTTGCCCACTCCGATTGAGAAAATCTTTGAGAAATGACTTATATAGTTCCCAATCAACTCTTTTCCTTGGAGGAATTTGCCCATTACGTACCTCCAGAACAACAGGTAGATGGTCACATTCAAGATCCTAGAAGCAATACTGAACCTACAGTTTTTAGATATTGCAAAGTCTATAACATCCGGTGCCTGACGATGATTGAAAGGATGGTGTGTCGGTTCTTCGGTGGTGTGAATAAGATACCCGTTTCGCATCACATGGTTGTAAAGCCGAACCCAAGTAGAGCCTTGAGTGCCATGATCGGTGTTTGTAGTTGTAGTAACCTGCCGCAATAAGAGGGGCCGAACAGTCCTGAAGGACTTCCAAGTCCTCCTCTCGCAGCCTGGCACCGCACCTGACATACACCGAGGTGATCTTCAACGGAATGCATCCCGCCATATCGACTACCACGGACGCCGCTTCAATGCTTTGCATCTCGGCGTTTGTGCTTCTGTGATAGTCAATACCACGTTTAACGAGCACTGACAAGCCACCACCCCTACCATTCAATCTGTCAGCGCGTATAACATCATAATTCGAGAAAGCTAAGCAGTCTCCCGAGTTAAGTAATGTTTCCTGCAGCAGAGCTACTATACGTCTATAGTCTCATCCAATAGAGTTTGATGAAAATCCCGTTTTTTGGGAATATCACTTAGGCCCAGACAATTCCAAAAGATTTTTGATAAATGCAGGTTGCCTATTGTACTTAGCCATTCAATGTCTGCGGAAAGATCGCCTGCAATGCCTGAGTCTCGCTAATCAGGGGACTTATTATTTGTTGAAGGACCCTAATCGCAGTTGCTAGGTCCACATTCTGCGAGTGCAAAGTGGGTTGAACACAGGAGGCAGCCGAAGATGTTGAGACGGCTGCTTCCGCGTATGACTTGCTGCCTTTGCGCTATGGCTTCCAGATTTCGCCTGGGGGTGAATCTGCAAGCGGGACTGTTAGCGGGATGCGCCCGTCCACAGTTCGCACACTGCGACCATACCGTTGGCAGGGGTGACACCAATAGTCTAGAGTTCTGTTGAACTTCAACTCTGATTGCTAGACCCAGAAGCTCATGTTCATTGAACAGCTGCTGGGACTTTTCAATCTTGGGCAGTATCACGACCACCAAAGGCATGGGTGCGCCGCCACTGAGTTTGTGGAGAGGAGTATATCCCCTCTTTTCTAATTGCCCTTTGATCTCCTGTTCCGAAAACATTGCGGGTATGCCCCTGACTACCGCGTGAATATTTCATTCTGAAGGAAGAGGGACCGTATGATGGGGCACGTCCTCCTCCCTGAACAGTCGAACGATCCTGCGGTAGTCGTCCTCAGTTATCGGCAAAATCCTGATTCCCGCATCAACGGCAACTGCGCGTTCTGTCTTAATGCCTAAGCGTATAAAGGTATAGTTTAGATTTCGCCACTTGGACGCATCACGCAAAACAATGGGCGTGATTAGTCCCTGGCGGGGTGCTGAGCTAGTCAACTCACCAGCAACGTAAGATTGTTGAGATAATGCACCGTCAGTCGATGCAATCGCCAAAGATTGAGAAGCTGTGGTCGCTGCATCGACTGTCATATGATAAGTGGCAGAAGAAGTTGATACGTTTAATGAAGCAGACGGTTTTGACGGGACTTTCAACAATTTGATACTTGGGTGGTCAGGCAGTCTATTTTACTGTCTCAGTCAGTTCCTTTAATTGCTGGGCCTGGCTTTCGATGATCAGGGTCAGGCGCTGGATGGTTCTGTCCTTTTTGTCTGCTATAGGTGGTGTCATCAATTCCTTTGATTTCATGGTAATTTCTGTTCTCTCCTTCTGGCTGGGTCCATGCATCATCAAGGCCGCTAGGGTATCATTACTTTGACCTCCAGAGTCTATCTCCATGTTTTTAAATCGGATTTTCTATTGAAAAACTTGAAAACTTTCTCGAGCAAAAATATGACGTATTGTCGATTATCCCTTATACAGGGCGATTTCCAAAAACACCGTAATTATAACAAACAACCGAGGAAATTTTCACAAGCAACAGCCATTGCGAGAAGATCTTGAGATAGGCATAACTAGAGAGCTCTTGATATACATATTCCTATTACAGAAATACACAAAAAGTCGAGAATTAGTCTCGACACACAGGAAAAGTTGCGACTAAGGAATCAGCTGCAAAAACTGTACCGATCTACCAGGGACCCGGCTATTTTACATGAACTATGCGATTTAAAACAAAAAATCAAGGATTAAATACACTAAAAGAGGAAGCATATTTTTTGAAAATCTTGCAGGATGAAACTAATCATAACAAAAAGCTCTGGAGAAATCAGAAACCTTTAGGAAATAAACCACCCTAATAACAATCCTTGGGAGTGGAAACCAGGTCTAAGTACTGGACAAATTTGTTAATGCCACTTTAGTTTTTTTTTCCTTTCCGGGAGAGGTCCAATCAAACCAGACCAAACCACTGCGACCGCGTTGTGTGTAATTACTGTTAGCATGTACCCAAGACTTGTAATTCGACAATGTACAGTGAATATAATAATATGTGGCAGTATGTAAGTATAAAATATAAGATTCCACATAAAGTTAATTACTTCACCGACCAGATATTTTCTTTTCTTATCTCTCTCATTTTCGAAATCCAGCAAATTTGCATATGTAATTTCCAGAATAAATAAGAAATAGTGGATGCGCAACTAATTTCTAGCTTTGAATACATCTCAAGTAAGTGTATTTGAGACAAGAAACCAACGGAATTATCATCAATATTATTAGCAGACAAATCCTCACTGTGCACATACATAGGGAGAGGTAGTGAAGATCATTGGACAGTTAACACGTTCTAAAAAGTGATCTGGTATTTCTCAAATTTCATGGGTCTAACACCAGCGATTAATTTATTTCTTTTTACAAGTCTCCCTTGGTGGTGCAAGGAGGAGTGAAGTTTTTCGAAAGTATTTGTTATATGTGCATTTATATGCAAGAAATTGCAGCAATTTGAATGTAATATACGCCACCTCGTTTATAAAAAAGTATACCAGGCTACAAAAAGTGCTGTGGATGAAAGAGTTATTTGTGGCATTTTATTTAGAAGCCTGTGTTATAGTCCGGTCGATTTGGATTTAATATGACAAAAGGCAAGTTCAAGACCTGTGAATGTGGTAAATGTAGAAATAATATAACTAAGACACAATATAGTTTGAAATGTGCTGGGAAGTGCGGTAGATGGTAATATAGGACATGTACTGTGTAAGTGGTTGTGTGGCAGATGTGGTAGAAACAGGCATTCTTCGTCATCAGATCAGTCAGACGCGTCTGATCCAGTACTAATCGATAATCCCAGTAACAAAGACATAATGAAAACTATACAACAGAAGTTTTAAGAAATAGAAAAGGCCCTTAATTTTAATGGCGAAGTGATGGAGGAGTTACAAAGAACAATAAAAGCTATAACGGATGAGAATCGTGAGTTGCGAAAAACACAAGAGCATCTTAAGAATCGTGTTGCTGGACTGGAGAAGGAGGTAGTAACTTTGAAGAAAAAGGTTTCTAAGGATGAAGATGAAGCTAGGAAGAAAAGGATGATTATTATAGGAATTAAAGGAAATCAGAATATTGATGAAAACGTCAAAAAAGTCTTTTCGAAATTGGATATGGGGGAAGCCAGCTATAAGGTGTTTGTTCTTTCTAAGGCTGAGGTGGATCCTACTGTGGTGGCTGTGCAATTTGATTCAGTGGAACGTAATGCGGTTATAGAAAAGAGAAAAAGGCTATCACTGAGCAATCAAAACTGCAGTATATGTGATTCACAAGCTAGAATATTTATTAATGAAGATCTTCCAAAGGAAACTAGAGAAATTTATAAAGAAGCAAGAAAATTGAAGATTTCTGAGTTTAAATACGTTTGGTGCAGACATGGCCAGATCTATGCTAGGAAGGCTGATGGAGAAGTTGCATTGAGGATCAAATCATTAGCAGACATAGAAAATTAAAAAAAAAAAATGAGTGTTCAATTCTATTTGTTAGTGTTTTTTTATTGAATCCATTACCTTTCTATGAAAGATTTATCATTTGCTTTTATTAATGTAAGATCGCTTACAAATAATTTCTTTGAATTTAAACAGTTTATGTTAGAAAAGAAATTTGATATAGTTGGTGTTTGTGAGACGTGTTGCATAATGGGATTCCCAATTCTAGTACATATTCACATTAATGGTTATAGGTTTTTCAGGTTAGATAGAGCGAGTAGAGGCGGTGGTGTAGGAATTTACATAGCAGAATATATGAAATGTAAAACAATAAACATTCTCCATAGCGAAGCAGTATAATTTTGTATAAATAAAGAGTGTTATTTATTGTTGCCTAATAGAAAATACTTTTCCAGACTGTTGGAAAGTTGAAAAATGCATCCCCTGCCAAAGAAAGGCACTATATGTAGCTTGTCGGATCTTCGTCCAATTTCAATATTACCAGTGCTGTCTACAGTTCTGGAAAAAATTATAAAATTAATCCTTCATATAGATGAATATGATTTGCTGCCTTCATTTCAGTCAGGATTTCGAAAGGGTTTTAGTTGCACGACAGCGCTTAAAGATGTTATGGAAGAAATTATCAGGGATATTGATAACGGCAATACAACGGCTCTTGTATTGCTTGATTACACAAATGCATTTGACACAATTAATCACCAGTTAATGTTTTCTATTTTAAAATACATGGGATGTTCGGTTAATGGTATTAAACTATTCAAAAGTTATTTCTCGAAGAGGACGCAGTTTGTCATAACCTCTTCCGGGGTGTCTGTTTCCAAGCCTGTTCTGTGTGGGGTACCTCAAGACTCTATCGTGGGTCCATTACTTTTTTCAGTATACTCTGCAAATATTACTAGTAGTTTGATATATTCAAAGCCTTATTTATATGCTGATGATACCCAGATACAATTTGCGTTTTCAAATACAGATACAACAACTGCAGTTACATTATTAAATGAAGTTCTTAATAATTTGACAAATGAAAGCATAGCACATCAGTTATCCGAAAAACCAACCAAGTCAAATGTTTTATTGTTCGGGAAACACAAAAAGAGTGTGGCAGATTCATTCCATATTTCAATTAATAATAATATTAGTCCGCATACATCCGCTATTAGGAATATAGGCTTGATTATGGATAGTGACCTGAGGTTTTCAAAGCATGTTGATAAGTACATTGGCCGTGCTTATGGTCGGCTTGAAATATTATTTCCACATCGTCATATCTTTTCCACCGAACTTAAGGCTTTGCTTTGTGACTCGCTTGTTCTGTCATTATTCAATTACTGAGACTCAGTTTATGGGCCTTGTATAACAAGGTATCGTGTTGATCGTATACAGCGTGTCCAAAACTCTTGTCTCAGGTTTATTTTGGAGAAAAAAAATTTGAACATATTTCTTATAAGTTACCTGTAATGGAATGGCTAAATATGGAAGCTAGGAGAAATCTGCACTCTGCAGTTTTGTTTCATAAAATTATTCTATATAAAACTCCGCTTTATTTATACAGGGTGCGGCAGAGAGGATGGACGGTTTTAAAAAAATCATAAAATAGTTAATTTTTACTCGAAAACAAATTTATTGATGGAATCAGGTTCACAAGGAAATAGCATTTGAGACAGTCAAGTGTGGAAAATCACATCAGGTATGTGGTGGCCGAAATCGTTGATGCAGTGCTGGAGGCGTTCTTGGAAGTTCGCGTAGACTCTCTCCAACGTCGCTCTCTCAACTTGGGCGACTTCCACGCGAATTTCGCCCTCCAATTCGTCCAGAGTTCGGAGCTTGTTCGCCATAAGAAAAAATCGCATATGGATAAATATGGGGACCGAGGAGGCCAATGAATATCGCCAAACCCGGAAATAAGGCGACCAGGGAATAACGTCCATGGATGCTCGGGCTGTGTGGGCGGAAGAAAATTTCCATTAGATGAATTGTACTACTTTATATAATATATATTATAAATGTTTTTTTTTGTTAAATCTACCTAAAATGATTTGACATTTATCGATAAATTATATTTTTATAATTTCTTCATATACATATATTTTTTTTGACGTTTGTAGTTATTATTTATTAATTATTAATATTAGCTTATATAATTTGGTTAAGAACTCCTCTGTTGTAATTTTGTTTGTTGGGCTAGTACTTTGATCAGCTCGTCTGTTTACTAGTCCCTTTTGCAGGGAATTCATGTTGTTTCATAATGTTTAATTTTTTCACTTTGTATTTTTTTTGCTCTGCAAATAAATGCTATTTTTATATGCCCTGCCGTTTCGTTTCAGCCTCAGTATACAACTTGCAGCTTAAACCTTCAATAACAAAACGAGTTCACAACAAGTGTACAATAGCTAGTGCTAAGTAGAAAAACCTACGTTTTGTCACAAAAAACCTAGGGAATATCAAAAAACAAGGACGTGTTACTTTTCAAGATACCTAATACCCGTGCTTCTGGTCAAGGGTTATGTCCGGGTGGGGTCTGTCAATGACCGCAAACTGGTCCAAAGCTGCCTCACTCTAGAACTCGGCAGGCCTTTTGTACTGCCTTGGTCTTTTAGTGATTTTTTTGGTGACCTACGCTTACCTTCTGGCGCAGCTTCCTTTGGGACTGTTTGTGCCCCAGGAAGTTTGGCCAGAGGTCCCATGATCCCCTTGGCTTTGTTCTTTTAATGGCGAGAGTTCTTCTTGTACTTCCTCCATTGGGCTTCTGAATGTTTCTGCCATTCTTCCTTCTGTAGTATCATCCCACTGACGCCTACAGAAATAGATGCAGCGTGTTCCGCCAGATCGTGTCCTAAATTAACTTCCACAACAGTATCTTCTTCAGGAGTTCCCTCCGAAGAAGCCATGACTCTCTCCGTCTCCCCCTTTTTTCCCTGGTTCACATTGTTCCCACGAGTACCGCGTTGCTACAGTCCACTCTCCCAGAATGAACCATTAGGAGAATAAGGGGAAATTCCGACTGGACGCCCACTGGTTCCGCCAGTATTATCGTGACAGGGCCACTGCGTGAAAGGCGCAAAGGATTGCACGTTGATGGAAGGATGGCCAGATATTATGTGATCATCCTCACGACCCCTCCCCGAAGGTCTTGGAAGTCGTCAAACTCCCTTATGATGGAAAAGCCTCCAGATATTGGTTTCCGAAATCTCCCTGTGGGCCATCCCAACCCCTTGACCGCTACCGCTTTAGTTCAAGAAATAAATATTCAATATAATCTCAAGGGATTAGAAAACCATACCCCATTCTCACCTTTTCTTGAAACAACCATCAGTGAATTGAATAATGTAATAAACACATTCAAATCTTCAAAAGCACCAGGAACAGATGGTATTACTCATAGTGCTCTTATTCATAAGTTACAACAAACGGGCAACCTAACAAAGTTATCAAGATACAAATAGACAACTATTTACTCAACCGGCGAATACGCGACAAAGACAATCAAACCAAGACAAAAACATACCACCAACGCTATAGTGGATACCAAATAAAACCCGATGCACGTCATCGATCTGGAGCTGTGCGCTGTTGCCAGAATTGATATGAGCTCTTTACACCGACTGTTAAGTTGTTTTGGCATTTTGGATACTTTATACCACTTCACAGTAACTTTTGTTCTGAAAAGAACAACTTTTAATTGGCAAGGCAACGATTCAAAGCTCAAATAGCGCAAAACTCACAAACTAAACAATAAAGAACTAATAGTACGACAAAAGGACAATGGCAACTGATGTCAACAAATGAGAAGTGGCAACCTCACATTTCTCTGCACGGCACTACCAACCGAATCGAGACGGGGAAATTTAAACTTCAAGTAGAAATATCACATTGAATGTAGTCAACTGTTGGTAACCATGATTTTTATGAATGACATCACCTATGACGTGCATCGGATTTTATTTGGTATCCACTATACGAAGTACCACAGAAGTCTATCCAGGGACCCTACCTATGGAACCTATACGTTGCTGATCTGCCAAAAGCATCATATGTAACATAATCTATATAAAATAAGGGTTTCAAATTCATTGGAATAAAACAAAATAACATTCCGTGTCGACGGATAGATCAACCTTTTTGAATGAATTCATTGTCTATTACTTGTAGCGAAGGATTTAGACTACGTAGAAGGGGTCAGTCAAGGATTTGTTTGTCTCCTAATATTTTGGTAACAAACAATGCATTGTAAACATATAGGCTTGGCTCCTAACCTATTAGATTTCTTTGTTTTGGACATTTATTCATGGTACGAATATTTACTATCCTTTATCCAAACCGAACGTCAATGGAGCTGACCGGCGAATTAGTTCTTTACTACTTTCTGCTATAACCGAAGATATACAAAGTTATAAACCGGAAGAGACCCTACAATGAAAACATTTTTGCAATTAATTGACATCTACAATGATATAAATTTATGGATGGTATTAGAACACAATAGACTTCCAGGTATAGGCATACTCCGACCACCCGACAGCCAAAAGAAGATTACACAGTACAATTTAATGCGCAACATCAAGTATATTGGTTAATCAAAATCAAACATTAACAGCATGATTTAGCAGCAGACAAAACTTCATTATCTTTTTAATCCCCCATATTTCTCTAGCCAATGGAAACCGCACGTGTTGAAAAAAAATCTTCTTTATTGTTAACGTTTTTGTCACAACGGTGGCCTTCTTCAGCACAATGACAATATATTTTATCTATCTGTCTTCCAGGTGATACTTCGTAGGTTTTTTCTTTTCATTTTCTTATTCCTATACAGTGTGTTACTACAATAATGTGAAAGGTCCCAAACCACAGGATAAGCTTCAGACGTACCATTATTTTAATTGAACTAAAAAAAAATATTCTGAAATATTATGAAAAATCAGTCTAGAGATCACACACTAGAATCATTGATTAACGTATTCATAGCTTGAATGCATTAATCAATGCTAGAATATAAATTACAGAATAGAGCATTAGTCCTGTATAGCTCTGTGAGAGGATCGATTTTTGATCAGCATGGGTTTATGACTGGGAGATCAATAGTCAGGAACTTGATTTGTTTAACGCAGACATTTCTGAGGTTTTGTTCGACTAGGGTCAATTGGATGTGATATACGCTGACATTCAAAATGACTTTAACCAAACAGATCATTACTTGTTATTAGCTAAGCTCGAATCTGCTGGCTTGTCAGACCCTCTACTTTTTTTTATACTCCAAGTACCACGAAGGCCTAAGGCCTAAACATCAATGGGTACCGTGGGGCTACAGGGGGATACAGGGGAAAAGGGGGACGTCACACGGACTCTGGCAAGGAAACGCGTGTGCATGCAGCATGGACACATTCTGGCTCCGCCTATGAGATCCGCCGGGTGGTACCTACGCGTTCGACAGTCAGCTGTCAGAGACCGTTTACCACCTACTGCGTCTCATAAAGTCATACATCCTGGAAAGGAGCATGTCCGTGAAATACGGCGGCTATCAATCCAAGTCTTATACTGCAAAATCTGATGTACCTCAGGGATCTAATTTACGACCTTTGAAACTTTATGCTGTTAATAATAATCTCAATAACTGCATTCTGTTGCAAAACTGCGTGAACTTTATCTACTTATGGTGCTCTAACAATCAACTTAACATTATTATTTATTTTTTAAAATACAAGGTTATGTCATATACTAGAAAACTACATCCGTATACGATAATTATAACATTGATGGCAACCTTCTGGAGCGGACCTCGACTTTCAAAGATTTGGGTATCGTGTTTGACGCTAAACTGACATTAATGACCATATCCTCCATGAGGTGAATAGAACATATATAAAGCGTTAGGCTATTGCGTCAGAGATTGGTCGAGCTTCGCTGATATCGCAACATTAAAGCTCCTATATTTCACTTTTATTAGGCGTAAGCTGGAGCACGCATCTGTTATCGGGTCTCCTACCTATCAAAACTACAGAGCGAGCATTGAGTGCGTGCAGCATAAGGCACTTAAATATTTTTATTTTAAGTGTCACAGTCACTACTTTGAAAGAGGTTTTAGTAGAGTTACATCTAAGGCGTGATTTATCGGTGCTCAGGTTGTTACATAAGGTACTAAGCAATCAAATTCATGTCCCCTTAATACTAAGTAAAATTAATGTTCGTGTCCCTAGGTTATGCAGCGCTGTCAGATTTTGTTTTATCCTGAAATATGTAAACAAACATCGGGTGTACGACACCCTTAAACTACATATATGTGTAGGTGTTTTAATGCGGTTTGTTCCTCTTGTGATATTTTTTGTGATCGAGGATTGTTAGCGAGATTGGTACTTTGGTGTTGTATAGAATCAATATGTTGAGCTATGCCCACATTCCAAATACTGGCATAGTTGCATACATTTATTTATGTTTTACTTTTTTTCATGTTGTTGTTAAATTACTAATTTATTTTCGTTGTTAGTATATTTTCTGTAATTGGGTGTAACCTGTAAATAAATAAATTAGTCCCGACTCACTCATCACGAATGATCACTAATTAACACCCACCTCTAATCTGATCATACTATCGTACGTGCTTCTTGGAATACCTTTAACGTTGATTTATAGGCTCTGATAGTGGATATTATTATTTAAATATGCTAAATAAAATATAGCAAACAATCTCAAATGAAGCCATGTCAATTGCAAAAGCAAAGCAAAACATATGTCATGCCAAACAGAGCAAATAAAAGCACTCAAAAACAAATCAGCTGATCTGTCGCAACAAACACGTAGTTTGCAGATTCCCTTTCATTGACTGAATCGGGAACAGTAACAGAAGAGTTAAAACTTCGTCAAGTCTAGCGTCAGCGTTGTGGACGAACGTTATGGAATTTCTGTTTATAAACAGTTTAACGTCAAGCGCATGATGCAAGATCTGCGTTAAGGTAATGGTACGACAGTAGTGCGGAACGTAAGAGTTTATACGAGTATATAGACCTTAAGAGTAATCTGGTAAAATCAACTTGTATTCGTTTATTTAGTTTGAAATATTCATAGATATGCTGTATTTATTTTAGTCCGATAAGTTAACAGCAGAACAATAATATAGCATTTTTTAAAGCATTTTACCTGAGAATATGCAAGATATCAATAGTCTGGATTTTTTTAAGTGCTTTTTTCAGTTAAATTGTTTTTTACCTCAACCCCGTTCCAACGTGCAGAATATTTCTGATATTTTTAGAAACAAAACCTTTTATAAAGATAGTAAAACGTCTCGTTCAAAGAGATGGGATGGAGAAAGGAAGGGAGCATAAAAAGAAGTGTACATCTGCAATTTTTTCGATAGGGATTGAAAGCTATATATCTGCTTCAAATATATTATCTAATATTGTCTAAGAATAAAAACAACAAACAAGTTTTTTCAAAAAATCTGACTCTGATAACAAGTGCAGTATTGCCGCCTCTTACAAAATAGCGCTGGAAATTGCCAAAGCAAAAAACCTTTTAGTGATGGAGTGCTTATCAAAAAGTGTGCAATAGAAATGGCGAAACAATTCAATGAATTAAAAGTTGCCGAAAAATTTGAAACAGTCTCAGTATCGCATCAAACAATTGCAAGACGGGTGGACCATATCAATGAACATGTATCCAAAAAATTGCGTGACGTGGTTGAAAAATGTAAATATTTTTCGCTATGCCTGGATGAAAGCACTGATCTATCTGACATTAGCCAGCTTGTAATTTTTATCCGAACTATTCAAGGCGACTTCAGTGTAGCAGAGGAGATGCTTGACCTTATTCCTCTCCATGGTACGACCAAGGGTACAGATATTTTTGAAGCTGTGAATAAGTTGGTGTCAGACTACGGGGGATTTAATAGATGTTCCTGTATTGTCACTGATGGCGCCAGAGCTATGACAGGGACTGAAATTGGATTTGCAGGACTATTGAAACAAAACAGCATCAACTGTCCTGTGATACATTGTATTGTTCACCCAGAGAGCTTATGTTGAAAATCTTTACGTCAAATAAATGTCATGAAAGTGGCTGTTAAAGTAACTAATATTGTTAGAGGGGGCAAATCGTGCTTTGACTCACAGAAAGTTTCGTGATTTTTTGGCCGAAGTGGATGCTACATATGGGGACTTGTTACTTCACACCGATGTTCGTTGGTAAAGCGCCGGAAAGTGTTTGCAACGATTTTTCGCTCTACGCAAGGAAATTCCTATTTTCCTTAAAAATGAAGTGAAGTCCGACACTACGGAACTGGAAAATCAAATGGCAGATGCGCAATTTTTAGCAGACCTTGCATTTTTAACAGATATGACATCTCACCTTAACGAATTGAATTTGAAGCTACAAGGAAAACAGCAGAATATTGACAACTTATTTGGACACATAAATGGGTTTAAGAATAAAATTAAGCTTTTCAAGTCTTCATTACAAAAAAATGATTTTTCATTTTTTCCAAGTTGTAAAGAACATTTCGAAGAAATGAAGGATTTTGAGGAAGTTTCATGTTTACCTCATATAAAATAGATTGACACAATTGCAGAAGAATTCAAAAATCGATTTAGTGACTTTAAAAAAATCGAAAGCGACATTTCAGTTTTTACTCAGCCACTAACAATTTCTGTTGAGAACGTAAGCAGAGCAGACCTTCAACTGGAATTGTGTGATTTGCAATCAGATCCTTTTTACCAAGGAAGAACTGAAACTGGCTTGGACTTTTTTAAGTTACTGCCAGGAGAACGATACCCCAACTTGCGAAACTTAGGACTTACAATGGGATCAATGATGGGAAGCACGTATCTTTGCGAAAGCAGTTTTTCCAACATGAAATTTATCAAGTCAAAGTATAGATGTTCTCTCTCAGATAAGTCACTTACTCAGTTACTTCGTTTATCAACAACAAATATTAATGTTAATATATTATTATTAGAAAACCAACATCCTCAAATGTCCCACTGATTTTTTTGTTATTTCATATTTTTTGAATAAATAAAAATAATAGAAAAACTATTTTTGTATACCATATAGTATAGTATATACCTATTAAAACTCAGTAATAATGTTGTATAGAAAGATTTTATAATGCGGCCCTCCAAAGTGCAATTTTTTTGAAGTGGCCCTCACAAATCCAACAGCGGAAAGCTGCATGCAAAGTCTTGTGTCAATGGTATAAAGTCTGATAAAAAGATCAAGGCTGGATACAGTGCTTTAAAAATGTAATGTAACCCCTTTTTTTGTAATATTTTCTTTTCATTTTCTTTAATTCAATAACAAAATGGAGGTCCTTTCCATACCTACAAACACTAGGTGGTTGGGCATATTTTTTTTTCAAATGGTCCCCCTTCGTAGTCGCGCTTAAATATAAATAATGTGATACAATTTTCTGTAAAACGAAGGCGCCGGTACTAGATACAGATGGGAATGGATTTGAGTCACCCTATACTGCTAAATCATAGCGGCTCAAGACCACTTTCATGACGCAGGACGCAGCACCGATTTTCATCCATGAATTGCACATTTGAAGGTTAAGATCAAACTGTGTACTTTGTGTATTCATATATTGCGTTAATTGCACGTGTTGACCGATGTAATATGATACTCAATAATTGTAAAGTACACACATCTTATGACACTTATTTGCTAAAGGCACAAGTCATGGTCGTATTTGCATATTACATGAGGATATTATCTTTATGCTCTTTCTTAGTTTTTTTTTTATTTATTTGCACATTACATGAGGATATTATCTTTATGCTCTTTCTTAGTGTTGGTATCAGGCAATCAAGGTAAAGTCGGTTATATTAAAGAGTTTTCGTGCAACAAAAATAACGAATCGTTAATCCTTTCGTTACTTTACCTTTTTTTATAGCTACAGCAAATAACGAATGACGACGAAAAAAGAGTTTTTATGAGCACTAAAGTGAACCGGATAATAGATTACTTATTTTTTCGATTTTAACATTTCAAAACCATGCTAAATTTCTTCATTGTAGAGTTTTGGCACTATTTGTGTCGAAACTGGCCAAGAAATGAATAGGTGCAGATTCACAGAACAACAGAAGGACAAGTGACCAAAAAAAAACAGAATTATAAAAAAAGGCTATCTTGTCACATAACATATACTCGTATAACAAAAAAAGGATAATTCAATTTATTTAGAGCACTGCCTACGTATTACATTTAAACCAATATCACGAAATAAGTCTTACCCTATTTTCCGTAACTAACTTAGCTTTCTTATTTCGATAACGGAGAAAAGATAAGAAAGATCGTAACGAAGCAGCAAAACAAGCTCACTGAAAACTCTATTTATTAAATTGTACCACCTCAATAATTACTGAATTATAGATTTGGTTTCTGTAAAACCTGTTTACGCAGTATCATTATACAACCATAGATAAGCCGTTGTGCTCAAATAATTGTTTTCTGGCTGTTGAGGTGGCAGTTGTCCCAATTATTGGTTATTTTGCATGGTAAAATTTGACATAACATCAGTATTTAAAAAGAAAACAATTCATACCAATTCGGTGATTTGTACCACCAATTGGTCTGTTAATTTGTACCGGAATGTGTTATAGGGTATATGTTCAGCTGAAATGAGTGTGTGATATTTTTGATTGTTGTGATTAAACTAAACATTGTGAATTATTTGTGGCGACCATGTTTTGTTTTATAATGTACTTTAATTTGTGGATCTTATGTTTAAGTTCTATAATGCATCTTTTCGATTTATCGGTTTTTTTTGCTAATTTGTTAGAGTAATATATAGTATACAGGGTATCCCAGAAGTCGTCAAGCCAGGAACGGGGGATATGGCAAGCCATAATAGTTATCAGAAAAATATAAAAAAAATCTAAATCGTGTACTTTTCAAACTATAGTCTTTTAAAATCGGAAAAATCTACACCCTGTGATGATCTTTTAGTTGCCATTACAACTAATTTCATTTTTTTCTTAAACGGAGTGAAGGTCATTCTACATAGTGACAGCTAGTCAGATAGTAGCGCCACTTTTATTGATTCATGATTGAGTAGTACCACCATGTCTATGTACACCGTGCAGGAGATGCAATGCTAGTGCAGAAGTGCTCAAATGCCGCTCGTCATCCCGCTGATCACCGAGTTTTCGTGAATGTGTACCGTTTACTGTCAGAGGGACGATTCCCAAATCTAGCACATGATGAAGGAATAATTTCCTTTCCTTACAAGGATGTCGAACTACAAGCAGTCGAAAGTCGAAGACCGGCACGGGTATCACGTATCTTAAAAAGTGGCATTATGCCGATTTTTTTTGACATTATGCTGTTTTTTTTTTGACATGTAGGTTTTTCTACAAGATGTTAGCTTAGCACTTAGTTGTACGTTTCGGCAGCTTTACCCATTATTATTATGTAAACGGTCAAAATTAAGTTTGATTAACAAGATTCGACTCTATAAGGTGGTCATAAGACCAGCAATGACATACGCATGTGCGGCTTGGTGTTTTATTGCTAAAACACACATGCGAAGTCTGCAGGTTCTGCAAAGCAGGACGTTGCGCACTATTGCTGATGCCCCATGGTATGTCTCTAACGAAACTCTACATAGAAACCTCGATGTCCCTTACCTAAAGGACTACATTAAGCAACAGGCGCAGCGGCGCTATTGCCTAGCGGAATCGCACAGCAACCCTCTGTTGCGTGATTCAGTGGACTACACAGTCGAGCAAGTTCGCAAGCACAAAAGGCCGCGGCTCGCACTGTAATCAAAATTAACTCATGAACTTAGAGCAACCAAAATTTGAGCATTTTTACACAATCTTTAGAAAAAAATCAAATATTTTTAGACCATATCAAAATCTGTGAAGCGATTTTAACAATGCCTAAACGTTGCATATCCTAAAAGATTCTCTTCTTCCCCTTTGCTCTCGTTCTTCCTTCTCTCCTTTCCTTCCCCTTTTTTCCTTAAAATTGTCTGGTTTCTGGGTTACCAGACCTGACAGACTTACAAACTGACACTGTGACTCAAGAGCTAAGGTCCCACGGACCGCTCTGACAACCAACGATGACTTGACTTAGTTGTACGTGTTGCCTAAACGTCCTGAGGCTTGTTATCTATCTTTGGTTCTGATGTGATGTAAAATCTGCTTCTGAGATGGCATAAATGGAGGTCTAAGCTGTAAGTGGTATGTGTTGATAATAATTACATTGGGTTCTTGTCTCAAATACACTTAATTGAGATTCAAAGCTTGAAACTTTTTTCTTATCCATTCTGGAAATTATCTAGACAAATTTGCTGAATTTCAAAAATGAGAGATAAGAAATAATTATATTCACTGTACACTGTCGAATTACAAGCCTTAGGTATACATGCTACCAGTAATTAAACATAACGCGGGCGCGGTGCTGTAATTCTCCTCAGTTTTTCGTAATTTATAACTTTGAACATAACCTCTCTTCAGAAATCACAACATAAAATTAAAAAATAACCCGTCGGGCACAGCCAATACGAGCCCCTTCCCAATTCAGTTGGCCCAACTATTGAAATTTAGTTTTTTTCTTATCATATAGGTTTAAAATATTAACAGTGAATATTTTGATAATATATAGTAGAAAACACCAACTTTATCACTCCCGAATCAAATTTGTAACATAAAAATAACACATGTTGCAATTACAGCATATCAACCTATTTTCATTTCAATGCAAAATAAGTCTATAACGCATAGGTGGCTGTGAAAAATAAAAGCCATGACAACTGTTTTTATTAATCACAGCTATCAGAATACGTTTAAAATAGTTTTGGGTAGTTAAGGTTTTCAAAATGGGTAGAGGAAAGGTTATTAGTGAGAAAATTCGGTTACTGATAATTAAATTTTTTCATTCTGGGAAATCAAACTCAGAAATTGCAACTTTGTTAGACTTATCGCGGTACCTACAGTGTGAGAAATATTGTTAGAAGACATAACGTAACTGGTTCAGTTAATATTAAGCCACGATATGTGAAAAAAAGTAATATCACAAATGCCGACCGAAGAGCATTAAGAATAGTCGTGAAAAACAGGCGTGCCAATTATTTACAATTAAGTGCATTGTGGAGTGACGCTGCTGGAAGGAGAATTTCGAGGTCCACAACTCATAGAGAGGCCCACAAACTGGGATTTAGCACTTGCAAGGTAAGTTTTCTTATAAAAAAAAGTGAAGTAAAAACCCTAAAGTTGCACAACTTGTTTATAGACCAAAGAAAAGCCTCTATTAACCCCACTGCAAAAGAAAAATCGGCTTAGATGGGCTAAAGAACATAGACAATGGACACCTCAACAATGGTGTGCAATACAATGGAGTGATGAGGCCCGATTCGACGTTTGTGTTGGTGACAGTCGCAGTAGAGTTATTCGCAAAAAATGAAGCACTCCATGTTGACTGAAGAGAAAAGTGAAATTTCCAGCATCCATTATGGTCTGGGGCAGTATGTCATCAAAAGGAGTAGGAAAACTTCATTTTATTGATGGAAATGTGGATACAAACAAGTATTTGGAGATTTAAGAAGAATTGCTTTTACCAGTGATGGAAGAATGTTTGACATCCGGCCAAGATTTTGTGTTTCAGCAAGATGGTGCAGCGTGCCATACCTCAAAAAAGGCTATAAAATGGATGGAAGAAAATGATGTACCACTTTTGAAATGAGTTTCTAGCAGTCCAGATCTGTCACCTATTGAAACTTTGTGGCACGAGATGAAAAAGGTTCTACGACAACATCCTGTTCGTACAATCACCGAACTGAGACAAAAGCTTCAAGAAATATGGGATTGTTTTACACCAAATTTTTGCCAAAACTTGGTTAACACTATGCCCCAAAGAATTTCAGCTGTAATAAAAAATAAAGGTGATGTTACCCAATGGTAATCTTTCAATTGTTGCTCTGTTAACTTCGCGCATTTATTCGCACATTGTTTATTTGTTCAGATGTTCTCTTAGTTATAGGTCTAAGTAATTTCAAATATGTATTTTTTACGACTAGAGTGTATCTAAAGTGTTTTTGAGAAAATAAGTTGTTTTAGAAGTAAATAGTTTCGTCATGTTTAGTTTATAAAGGCATATTTTGGTACAAATCTTGAAGTGGGCCAACTGAAGTGGGAAGGGGCTCGTAGATATACTGCATTGGCAGCATATTCAGTAATGATTTTCTCACACAGCAAATATCACTGATTTTATACACATGCAGACCATTACACATAATCATCCAGATGCGATCGTGCTATTCAACCAACTTTTCAGAGATAAAAACTACAGACTAGGACCTCTCGGCATCATAAAGCACATGCAACCAATAATGCGTATAGTTTAGTTGAGTGATTTCTCCATAGATGGACGTTCACAACGATCGTAGTGAGCAAACATGGAACTACTGTTTGCGCTCTAAAAACTACCTAGTTTGCAAGATGACATCTTAGTTTTTTTTTTGACGCTTTACAGGTTTTTTACATGATACCCGTGCCGAGTACTTCAGTACGTCAAATAGAAGCAAGCCGGGAGTGTCCAAAAGTACAGCACACCGAATCTTGCGAATGAACGAGCTCCACACGTATAGCGAGTACAATCTCTTCAACTCCGGAATTATCTTCAAAGAGTTGAGTTTTGTCAGTAACAGAGACACCGGGAAGATCGCGATTTTTATATTATTATTTATTATATATAAAAACTAAGGACAGAACAAACCCTCACATCTGCAAACAACCCAGCGGATGCCAAGGGACGAGATAAACTAAATTGATATTTTAGAGAAAATATACAATAGAACCGGATGCAATAAAGTTGGTCCTTTGAAATAAAACTTGACAAAACATGGTATGGTGATCTATTCTGTAATAACGTTTGTTAGCTATAACTATAAAGTCGATAACCAAAGGAGCTCTGGTAAACTTGAAACTCAACCATTTGGTTAGCAGATGTTAGAATCTATCTAGAGCGCTGGATGGTCAAGGGTTAGAGGTGAATCATGGGATATCTAAGACTTAAGAAGCATATTACTAATATTTGTCATGACATGTGGAAAAATATGAAAAAAAAAATACAATAGCTAGATTTTTAGTAGAATTTTCTCCTAGCTGATAGGAATAGGTGCGCCAGGCCGGATACGATTTTACCTTCTGTCAACGTACGCGTTGACAGATGCGGTTTGGAAGTTATCATTAGAGAGGAGTAGGCGAAACTAATGAAAGATGACGTAGTCCAACGAAGTTAGCTTTTGCTAAAATGCATTCATATTTCAGAAGAAAGTCACCGTTAGTTTTACCTAAATGCTATGTAACATTTTTATGATTATTTAAGAGGACATCTCGATTTGTGGCCTCAGCATTACAAGAATTCTCAATCCATCCAAATTATTGGAAACTGCACGGTCTGCCCCAAGCAAATAGAGTCACGAGACGCCACTGAAGTGGACGTGTTGCATAAACTTAAGAGAAGATTGTACGGTGAAGACACTCCTTGAGGTGGGACATGGGATCGTAATTAGCCAATAGAGTTTAAGGCCATTTTGAGCTCAAAAATTAAGTCTAACAATCATTGACCAAATTAGTTTGCATCTTTAGAAAATGAGACGGCCATTGCAAGGGTTGTAAATTGATCGAATAAGGGTTGAACTCACTAAGTAAGAACGACCATCCTGCTGATGGAAGGGAAAATCCGCAACAGATCTAATTTTGAAACTAAAAACTTCAGTTCTCTTATCTTTGATTTGCACGGTTGAAAAGTTGCTTCGATTTTCCCTCAGTTAGTGGCTGTTGGTGAATTTGTGTCAAGTCAAGTTCACATAAGTAAGCACTTTCAGTTACTCCATTAGCCTTTCTGACTAATTTTAATACAACGCTGAATGAACTAAGAATTCTATACATTACCCTGATTAATTAGCAATGTTTAAGATGAGATTCTGAATCCTAATTTTTGCTATTAAATTCAAACTTATAATTATTGTGAATTAGTTGTCACCGTTCCCTTTAACTTAGTCGTAATTCACTCCTCCAGTGATCCTTTCCCTAGCCTATTAGTTTTACAAAGTTAACTTTTCTTTGTCGTTGCTACTTCACTTTTCACGAATACTTACATATTTCTTGGAATTCTATTATCAATAAAAATTGGTCTCCTCTAACTTGGATTTCATTAAATTCATTAACTGAAGCTGAGTTCGGCGGATTATTTGAAAAACAAAAGAGGCAATGTTCTGCGCAATGTGAGTGTTTCAATGGGCTCTGATTATATCACATTATGTCGGGTTCTACGCGAGTCTACCTCCTATAGGAAGACAAGTAAAAGGTAACAGAATTGGAAATTGGAGTAGTCTCGCACCAATCCAGAAATTGAAGAAGGTACTGGCTGGGGATCCGAACTATGAAGTCAATGCACGATGATGCGAGGTCCGGGAGCCTCGGACGAAGTTTCTGTTACAAATCTACATAACTTACGCGAGTGGTATGTATAAAATCCACATTTGATGAGACAAAGTTAGTATCGTTTTAAACATGTGGAGCGGGGTACTAAATGGGAGAATCATTGAAGCCTTTGAGCTGCTAGAGTTCGTGAACGTTGAAGTTACACCTTTTACAAAATCATTTACCAAATTTATTGGAAAACGTGCCACTAAGCATTCGTGGTACCAGCAATACGGCTGTTCGGCGCGCTTTGCCCGTTCAGTTAAACGTTCGAGAATATCCTGATGCGGAATACCCGACCTGATGGTTAGGGCGGTCTGATTCAATTTCGTGGCCAGCTCGTTCACCTGACCTAAGTCTACTCGATTTTTTTTACTGGGGAGCGGTGGAAGAAAAGTTTACTCAAAGTCAATCGAAAATTTAGCCGATCATTTTTAAGATGTCAAGCTTGATTTGCTCCTGAAGGAAGGCAGTTTGAACATTTATTGTGAATTTAATAAATACTTTCACGAATTAATAAAAATGGCGTTACTATCACACTATATCTTCCGTCACTTCGTCTAAGAAAAATTAAAATTTGTAGTAATTTTTGTATAACCAATTTGAAAAGTAAACGACTTATATTTTTTATATTTTTCTGAACTATTATGACTTGGTCTATCCTCGTTTCCGACTTGACGTCGACTTCGACTAAATAAATCGTTTCATTAACGATGTAATGCTTTTTCTTAAGGTATAATTTACAACTCGCGTGGTACAATTTAACGAAACGGTTCGATAAATTGTAACGTTTGCAATATATTTTTTTAAAGCTCATTATCCATCCAGTATTTGCATAAATTTTTTGCTATGCATTTTAATATAAACATGTAAAATATTCTTAATTTAAATGATCATTCAATTCAAATACGTCAATTACTAGTTGCTGCGTGAACTATGCCAAATGGCACAAATTACCCAACTTTTCACTATATTGTGCTTTTCAAAAGAGCCTGTCCTCCGCTTATTTTTTGAACGGACCAAGTTAACAGGCTGAAATTAATTCGAGGCGATGAAATTGATGAATGACTAGGTATTATGTTTTAACATAAAAGTGATAGAATTACATTTCATTCATTCATGTTTTATTTTTCTACATAATCAATTCCCTTTATAATGATGTAAAATACATGAGCTTCAGTTCAGTAGTTTTGAAGATTTATTGATTTAAAGCTTAAAGTAGACTTTAATAGGTACCTACATCAGATTAGTTTGTACAACTTTCAGAATAAATTTGACTAAAAGAAGTTACTTAATAAGTAAATGCTTTTCTTCACTACGCCCATAGTTTGTTTATCATTTTGTTGTTGAAAATAGCTCCTGGAGCGTTTTTTTGTGGCAAAAAAGTTATTTTTTGAAGAAAGATAAGGAAATATCTCGTACTAATTTTAAATAGGAGTTTAGTACATAGTTTGCGATTGATTTGACCAAACTTGGTTGCTAAAATAACTTGTAACGCTTTATTACATAAATTAACCATGGTATATTCCACAGCAGAAAGAGTTGAAATTATCGAAATATTCTTCGGAAATAATCAGTGCGCTAATAGAACAGCAGAAATATTTAATGAGCGACATGAGAGCAGTAACGTGCATCGAAAATATGTTCTAGAAGTTGTAGCTAAATTTCGGGAAACTGGGTCTGTCGCCAATAAAAAACGCAACATTGAAAATCCCATAAGGAACGAAGCAATAGAAGTGGGGGTTTAGGGCAAGTTTATGTAGATCCTACGTTAAGTACCCGTAAATTGGAGACTGTGTGTGGTGTTAGTCGACGCACTGTCCAACGGATTCTAAAGACCCATAGTTTTCATCCGTATAAAATTCACCTGGTACAAGAATTTAATGAAGACGATTTTGATCGGCGATTACAATTTTGTGAAGATATGAGTGAACGAATTATAAACGATGAACATTTTCTATTCAACACTTGCTTTTCCGACGAATGTTCCTTAAATAAATGGCGTAGTAAATCGTCAAAACTGCCGATATTGATCCGATTCTAATCCTAGAATTTATCATGATGTTCATACACAGCAGCCACAAAAATTAAATGTTTCGGCTGGTATTCTTGGCGATCATTTAGTTGGTCCTTTTTTGTTACCTGGAAATTTGACCGGTGAAATGTATTTTTAATTACTGGAAGACGCCATAGATCCTGCATTAACAGGCATAATTGAAAATCAGAATGATCGGCAGTACATTGCGAATAGGTTGATGTTCCAACAGGATGGTGCCCCACCACATTACGCATTACGTGTTCGACAATATTTAGATCAGACGTTTCCAGATCGATGAATTGGTAGAAGAGGTGCCATCGAATGGCCCCAAGATCGCCAGATTTATCACCTTTGGATTTCTTTGTGTGCGGTCATTAAAAAGGCAAAATCTATGCTACTCAGCCATCATCATTAGAAGACCTGCGACAAAGAATTGTGAATGAGTGCCTTCAAATTACTCCTCAAATATTGCAAAATGTGCGGCAACGTTTTGAGCAAAATCTTTATTATTGCATGGAGAGTCATGGTGGCTATTTTCAACATTTTCTTGCCTAATGGGTCAGTTCATTCTTCATTTTTTAGTTACTTTGCTGCCAAATGTATTGATCTCCACTAATGATGATGTATTAGTTTTATTTAAGCTTTAAATCAATAAATCTTCAAAACTACTGATCTGAAGTACATTAATTTTATATCATTATAAAGAGAATTGAAAGACCTTTAAAATAAGGTATCACTCGCCCCCCCTTTCCATTTAAGATTTTGGGGGTGGTGTCACCCCCGCTTAGGGCGCTGCACGTGTTAACGTGATTTTTTGCCAAACTTGTGTCCTCCTAGAAAACAAAATCGACGGGTCTGAGCGTTTTTCAAAAAAAAAATGAGCTGTAAGTAAATGCGTGTTTCGATGCGCCACCCTGTATATATCCCTCATACATAGACATGCTACCTACTCCTGTGTGTGAACGTCGGTAAGCTCAAAGACATAAGTTTTTTAGTTGTGTGTCTCCATTTCGATAACTTTGTCGTTACGAATGAGTGCCCTTCAATCATATTTGTCAGAGTGACAACTTACTTGACATCGGCGTGTGATCAATCTTCAATATAAAAGTGTACAATGTCCAAAAATACGATAATTGGAGAAGGCCGACAGCTCATGGTAAATTTGAGATTGAATTCGCAACGGATATCAAGAGTCTCACCATAAGACTGGATGAGTATATTCCACAGTTGCGTGACGTAAGCTTCAGTTGCACGACCTGCTGCATCAATCTTGTTTGAGCCCAACCAGAGCTCATTATGGGAATTGAAATCACCGAGAACTACTGGATTACGTTTTTTCTTCTAAGGAAGTTCAAACATTTCGAATTTGTGAGTAATTCGGAATAAAAGATGATAGACACATCCACTTTATCCACTCATATACAAAATGTTTGAATTTGTTTAGAAGAAAAAACGTAATCTTCTTTTTTCGTATAAAAATAACATTTATCTTTAGGAATGGTTTGTGATTCATATCGGTAAGGAAAACACTTGTATTTTGCTATTAAATTCTCTTTGAACTAACCCTGTATATTGCTCAATAAACTAGTGGTGGTGGCCGGAAAACAGGTATTTTGGGGTAAACAATTAGAAATTCCCAAAAACTACTTGACCAATATACTCCAATTCTGTTGTTATTATTTAGAAGTCCTACGGATTTGAAGAATTTCAAGCAAGTGCCAAAGCCTGCATTTTGCCTCGTTTTTCGGCCATAACATTTTTGCTATTAGTAGGTTCTTTTTACGCGTAGTCTCATTTTGTAGATCTCATAAATACCTAAAAATCTTATGTCAAAATTTTTTCGTTCCTGTCAACACTTTCGATTGAATCCCAAAAAAACACGTTTTCTCATTCTTTGTTGTCGAATAAAAAGTTTTCCCAAAATTGGTGTACCCATTTTTGCGTCCATGTTTTAAATACCCTCTTGAACAGCTTGCACCAATAAAACCAGACTTTACTATGATTTCGGGGAAATTTGCGAATATGATTAGACTTCAAGAGGGTCCATTTCTATTAGAACCCTTGTCACATGCATCAACCAAAAAGCACCTAATATCAAAACGGTTTAACATACTATAAGCTTAAGATTTTGCTAACATAGCCTTCTAAGATCACATGTTTTCCTGCCAAAAACACTAACCAAATAAGCATCTGAACTGGGTTCGGGGAAGGGTAATAGGGATCAACTCTCGTACATTTCTTCTGCATAATATGAGCGAAACCTCGATCCGTTGCTTTCTGTAAAAAACGTCAAAAAGGAACTTTGGACAGTTCTCAATTAAAGCGATGATGTGACTTGGTATTTTTTACCTTGGACTTGAAGCTTATATCTATATTATTTATTCCCACATTTATAATTCTGACAATGTAATCAAAAACAAGTTATTTTTGTCACCATTCTCAAATGGATCCAAGACAAACATCAAGTGGGGAAATCTGTTTTTCAATACCCGATAATTCTCCAAGAAAAAGTGCCCAAGTAATTTATAGCATAATTGAAAAATAATCATCGGTATCTACCAATTATAAAACGATGCACGAATAAGAATTATAGTTATATAATGAAAGCACACATAGAGAACTGTCATTTTGTCTGGAACACCCACTTCCTCTCTTTATTCATACTTATTATCAAATCAAAGTTTTATTTTGGATAAAGTGAATGGCTAGTGTAGTCAAGGATGAGTGCGATGATGTTTTTGTTGTTTGTAGTATTATCAATTTCAGGTAAGTACAATGTAAACCAGAATATCTAGGATTTCGAGAAAAGAAATGACATTTTACAACAAAATTATATCCTGTAATTGAAAATGCCCCTCATCTAGATGAAGAAGTGGCTTTTTTAGTTTCAAGCCCACTATCGCGTATATTTCGAAAACTATGTAGAATGTATAGGTATAAGTAGTCCACGTGACAGTTATAGAGGATGAATGGTCCTTCAAAATAAGATTTTGTTTGTTTAATTTGGTGTTTGGTGCAGCCCTTAATTTGTCATTGCAAAGCAGTCGATTTTTTAATTTATTTTTTACGGAAAAAAATGTCACAATTTCAATCAATAAAAATGGTCTTTTCTGTCAATCGACGTAACCGTTGCAGCAAATTCTTTTCATCCACTTTCAACTTTTTACATACTCAAGAGTTTTTTTTATGAAAAAGTTAACTAGAAACATTTAGACAATTTTGACTGTGTAAGCTAGTGATTTTTATCAATGTTTTGATTCTTAAAGTCGTAGTCGAAATAATGTTTTGTGGGGCTAAACATTTTTTAAAATCTCATTTTACACTGACATGTTTATAAGATATTCACGTCATTGCTGTTACAATTTTTTTTATGAATCTGCCGAAGTTTTGATATCATTCAGTGAAGGTTTAATTGTGGCTGGATAGCGACGAGTGGATGTATTCAGGCAGTGCGTAGCTGAGGGAGTTTGAGTGTGCGTACCGTCTGTTACACGGAGGGTACCGATAAAGCTTTTAAATAATTTTATTCTTTATTGGTTTTTCTTCTTCAGAATATGCATTAGCCGTTCCTAAAGCCAGTATACCACAAGGAGCATTAGAAGGATCTTATAAGCGTTCTTATTTTGGAAGAACATTTTCAGCCTTTGAAGGCATTCCTTATGCGAAACCTCCAGTCGGAGATCTCAGATTTGCGGTAAGTTTGAACGTCAACAACGAATTAACTAGAATGTTGTTTTATATATCGTAAATCTGGAAAAGAATCGACACCAAAATTAGTTCCTATACTAAGTGACATATAAATCCGAACACCCAGTTTAAATGGTTTTATTTTAATAAAATTTTGTATAAGTACTTAATGAAGCATAATAAGTAAATGATAAAAATTTCAAAATGATTGCACTGCTTTAAAGCCCTTTGACGTTTAATAATGTGTGGATGCACCCTGATCTGCTACGCATTCTCCAACTCGCCTAGGCATGCTTCTGATCAGGTGGTCAATGTCCTCCTGTGGTATCTCATTCCAGGCAACCACCAACTCCTCTCGAAGTGCTTCTAGAGTCTGAGGAGGACGTTGCATATTGAGCAATCTCCTACCCCTCATATCCCACACGTGCTCAATTGGGGAGAAGTCGGGAGATCTTGGTGGCCATGGTAACAATGTGACATCATTATGTTGAAAGAAGTCTATTGTGACTCTTGCAACATGTGGTCGGGCATTATCTTGTTGGAAAGTTGGATCTGCCAGGGTGTCAAGATAGGGTAAAAGATGGAGTTCTAGAACTTCGTGGATATAACGCTGCGCGTTCATGTTACCTCTGATGAAGATTAAAGGTGACCTGGAACCATAAGCTATAGCACCCCAAACCACAACTCCAACGGTGTGATGAACATGTCTTTCAACAAAAAACTGTGGATTCCTCCTTTCACCACGTCGCCTTCTAACCCTGGCACGACCATCGTGCATGCCTAAACAAAATCGAGACTCGTCACTAAAGACAATACTGTTCTATTCTTGATCCCAGAGTGACCGTTGTCTGTACCACTCAAGGCGATTACGTCGGTGTAAGGGTTAGAAGGCGACGTGGTGAAAGGAGGAATCCACAGTTTTTTGTTAAAAGACATGTTCATCACACTGTTGGAGTTATGGTTTGGGGTGCTATAGCTTATGGTTCCAGGTCACCTTTAATCTTCATCAGAGGTAACATGAACGCGCAGCGTTATATCCATGAAGTTCTAGAACCCCATCTTTTACCCTATCTTGACATCCTGGCAGATCCAACTTTCCAACAAGATAATGCCCGACCACATGTTGCAAGAGTCACAATAGACTTCTTTCAACATAATGATGTCACATTGTTACCATGGCCACCAAGATCTCCCGACTTATCCCCAATTGAGCACGTGTGGGATATGATGGGTAGGAGATTGCTCAATTTGCAACGTCCTCCTCAGACTCTAGAAGCACTTCGAGAGGAGTTGGTGGTAGCCTGGAATGAGATACCACAGGGGGACATTGACCAGCTGATCAGAAGTATGCCTGGGCGCGTTGGAGAATGCGTAGCACATCAGGGTGCATCCACGCATTATTAAAGGTCAAAGGGCTTTAAAGCAGTGCAATCATTTTGAAATTTTTATCATTTACTTATTATGCTTCATTAAGTACTTATACAAAATTTTATTAAAATAAAACCATTTAAACTGGGTGTTCGGATTTATATGTCACTTAGTATAGTTCGAACCTAGTAATATATACAGTCTTTCCTGCTTGGATGAAAAATATTCACGGCAGCGAGTTTTGGGTCTTAAGAAGAAGACTTCATATATAAAAAAATGTAATAAAAGTCCTACAGAAATTGAGATAATAAAAAAATTTCGTCCTCGGCATTTAAAACGCGTTGTGGGCGAACCGACCCCCATCCACTCCACGTCTGGGGTGCAAATCTCCACTACAACGTGCCCGTAAAACAATTTAACTAATTGTTTCTGGATGTAGTATGTGCCTATTCGGAAATCGGTGTGCATACAAACGAGAAGCCGCTCGCGAATTTTGCCCTGCTTCTCCATACGCTCAAACAATGTCCACTAACTCCTCATTAGTGTACAGATGTGCCATTTTTATTAATAAATAACTAAAAATATAAACTCGCAAAATACTTTCTTATTTAACTTCACAAAAATTGACCGTTCTTCATTCATATCACCCACGATACAGATTGAACCTTATTTACACGTTCTTATCAGTATGAAAAAACAAAAAATTCCTGGTATTTTGTTTTCGTCAGTTGTTTGGTACAACATTTGCTACTATAAATTATTAATGCGTGTTCTAGTATCACAACGATTAACGCAAAATACAGATATTTATTTTAAAATAGGCAGGTGAAAATCCGTATGAACGGCACTGGTGAAAATTAAAAAAAAATAGTACGTTGAAAAATGATGGAATTTGCAGATATCAATATTAAACGATTCATTTGTGAAAAATTTACAACCCTGTACCTCAAAAGTTAAGACGTTTAGGACATATGCTTATCAAGTTTTATTTCTAAAATGGGTCAATGAATTGTCCCCTTAAATATTGATATTCAATTAGGAAACTACCGGTATTATTAGGAATATTATTTTACAACAATTTTAATTTTCAATGATATTAGGGTGTCATAGAAAAAGTATTTATTAAGAAAAATGAATTTTAGTCACATCTTCGTAATTCATAAAAGGCCTCCTATCAAGTTCATTTTAGGAACCTAATTGACATTAATTGTTTTGTTCCTCTCTGCTGTTTAATTGTTCATATAACATTGTTAGCAGATGACTTGCCTTCATTTGATTAATTGCTAGGCAAAGTAATTACATTTCAAAGTGATAATGAAATGTTCCATTAGAAATTATATACCCATTTCAGTGTTTGTTGGATATTGTATATCAGTTCAACGCGACAATAACATCGTTGTTATACATACACGGCGTCCCTGAATTAAAAGGAAACCTCTCAAGTTCATATACCTAAGTCCTTTAGGTTAAAGAGCTGGTAATACTAACTTTCGTATAGCATTGTTTTAGTAATTGATTGAAAACATGCAAGCTTGCCTATTTCTGTGTTGCAAAGGTCTCTTCTATGAACAGATCATGTTTTAAAGAATAAAACAACCACTGGATAGTTTTTTAAAAATGCTGTGTTCTTGTAGGAATTTATTTATAATGTCTCTAACTTTTTCAGCCTCCAGAACCAGCTGATGGGTGGGAAGGAGTCTTAAAGGCTGATAAAATGTACATGTGTGAACAATATATACCGTATCCTATCGTTGAAGGAATTCAAGGTACACATATTTATTAAACCAAAAAAGGGATAGTATGTGGAAGAGATTCTCAACATTATATACAATTTTGATTTTTTTTATGGATGGACAAGGCCGGATTAGGAATCTGAGGGCGGGTAGCGGAACGAAAAAACATTAAAATTGAAGAGTGGGGGGGGGGAAGGTGCCGGTCTACGTTGCACATATGGAGCGTTTGTTCATAATTTGAAAAAATGTCAAACTTCGGCGCCTGGCGAGAGGGGGTGGCCCCCAAATCCGCTCTTGTGTATAGAACTTTTATTTGATACCATACTTGCTTCCTTCTGGCGAAAACTCAAATAAATCTTGACTACAACGTTGTTGTAATGTAACATCTGAAACAGCCAAGGGGGATAGGAAGAGGGTGGGGTGCTTAATGGAGGGGGTGGAGGTGGTGTGTTTCTTCTCATGGTTTGTCACGATGCTGTTATTTCATTCTAAGACGGCTGTTGGGAAAATTTAGTCAATAACGAAGAAAAAAAGTATATTCAAGGAACTCATACCCCTACTTTGTCATCTGCCATTTGTTGAACGGTGAAAAATCTCGAACGCGCCAATTTATCATTGGCGCATGGTCTCAGCTTTGCGAAAAAAAATCGGAATGCGAGATTCAAAAGGGAACTGTGATTTGTATGGCATTTCACCTATCTCACATGCGACATTGACCATCCGACATTCCAGAATACCACCCTGGGTAGGTTTTTGCGTTCTAGAAGTCAACTGGCATTTTCGGGGCGATGAGCGATAGTTACGTGTCTGATACCTCGAAAACAACAGAGAACTGAATGCTCGTCTGTGTCGCTTTGGAGAGATTGGACGTTATTTGGCAGCGGTATTGACCATTTGTTAAATACAATATTTTAGCTGGCACACGATTTTGACTTCAAATAAATGATAATGATAACGTAATTCTAGAGTGAAGTACTAACCTCTGAATAATCTTTCTAACTCGGCGGCTTTTTAACCTTTTTATCGCATAGTACCCTTAAGTATAAAGTCTTTTAGTCCCTCTTTCCCTCTAGTTGAAATGTAAACAAACCTCCAGCTCCTGAATTAGCAATTTTTGTAATTATTTTAAGATTTGATCAAATATCCTTGACTATTTCATGAAGTAGCTTCGCGCTTAGTTGACCATAGTGTCAAACGATCTGTTATCATCGATCTGGTCAACGCACACATGATCTAGCCCATTGATTCCCAAAGTGGTCTATATCGACCCCTAGGGGTCTATGATCTATGACAACCTGCAAGGGGTCTACGTCAGCGAAAAAAAATTTGGGGGTCCATGAAATGAATATGGGCGTCCGCCCTAGTGGATCTCAACACATACACTGATAGTACCTATTTACTTACATTATACTATCTTATAATATCAAAACATATACATTATTTATAAAAGTACCTATGAAGTAAAAAATGTATTATATATGTTTATAAAATTGTGTAAGTTGTAGGATGTTGGTATTCGCTTTGTGGTCGCAATACATTTTGAACTTGTAAAAACCTGAGAGTCGCAGTCTCAGAGCTTCACTACCTTGCACTGACTTGTTCAATTCGTCACTCTATAAATACGAATGAGGGACAAATACGTTTATTCGTTTCCTGAATCTTGAAAAGGAAAGTGCTAAGAAAATATTTTAAAAAATATAAACAGATAGTATATCACACAAATTATAGTGAGTCAGTGTTATTTTGTTTGAGAGTGCTGGAGAAAAGTAAGTACATTATTTTTTATTAAATTTTAGTTTTGTACTCTTAGTTAGCAAAGATAGATAAATTACGCCAATCATGACTTTAGTTATTAGTAGTTAAATCTTTAATCATGCAAAATTACACGAGTACTCCTCAATAGTTTCTTTTTGAAAGTTTTAGCAATCGGTAATATAATTACAGAGCAATCTCCGTAATTCGAGCTAATTGTTGCAAGAAGATGTTCGAATTATGGAATGTTTTCGGAAAAATCAAAAAATATTTTTAATATACAGCTGCTGGATTTTCTGTCTTATTTAAATAATTTAATTTTGCCCACAGATGACTGATGCCATGTCCGAATCTAAAAAGAAATGTAGACAGTACAGTGTTGATTATTTGAAATTTGGCTTCATTCCATCATTGCCGGACAAACAATCGCCTATGTGCCTTTTATGCAACAAAGTTTTGGGCAATGACGCTATGAAACCATCTAAACTGCAAGATCATCTGAGAAGATGCCACCCTGATAAAACAGAGAAAGATTTGAAATACTTTCAAACACTCAAAGATAAATTTCAGAAGAGGCCTATACTGGACAGAATGTTCGCTTCGACGTCACAAAGAAATGATGATGGTCTGCGGGCGTCTTACAATATCTAGTTACTTATAGCAAAATCCGGAAAACCGCATACTATCGGAGAGAAGTTAATTTTGCCAGCCGTTGAAGAGGTTTTACAGAAACCTGCTTCTGATATCATTAAAAGAATTCCCTTAAGCAATAATACTGTTGAAAGACGTATTGATGAAATGAGTTCTGATATTGAAAGCTTCTTATGTAATTATTTGCAAACGACCCATTTCTCTATACAACTGGACGAGTCAACTTTACCTGATAATGCAGCATTATTATTGGCATATGTTCGTTTTATTATGAATCAAGAAATCTACGAAGAACTGCTCTTCACAAGAACTTTGATAACCGACACTAAAGGTGAATCAATATAATATTTCATGTTTTGAAAAAGCAATTCCTTTATCAAATATAATATCAGTAGCTACAGATGGAGCACCTGCCATGGTTGGACGTTATCGTGGATTTATAAGCTATTTAAAACAAAATGTGTCAGGGGTGTTAGCAATACATTGCGTCATCCATCGACAACATTTAGTTGCTAAAAATTTGAGTGTTAGATTGCATGAATCACTTCATTTAGCCATTGATGCAGTAAACAGAATCCGAAGCAACGCGTTGAATACGCGGTTATTTGCGCAGTTGTGTGAAGAAAATGACGAACACTTTCATCAATTACTCCTTCACACTGAAGTACGCTGGCTGTCGAAAGGCTTATGTTTGACAAAATTTTTTGCACTTTTTGAGACTATTTTAGAATTTCTGGATACTAAAAATAAAATTTTAAAAGAAAATTTAATGAAGAGGAAAACAGACATCGCCTATTTAACAGATTTGTTTACAAAATTTAATATGGTTAATTTGCAATTACAAGGCGACAGTTTAAATTTGATTAAAACAAAGTCCAGCGTTTCTTGCCAAAGTTAAACTAATGAATCAAAATGTTCGACGGGGCGAATTTTCTCAGTTCCCCAATTTGTCACAGACAAGCTGCCAGGAAGACGACGTTTCAACTTACGTTCAACATTTAAATGCCCTCTATTCAGATTTTGAATATAGGTTTGAGGATATTTTGACTATGGTAATACCACCGTGGATAATTAATCCATATGGTGACATAGAAGAAACAAATGTGATAATACAAGAGGAACTGACTGAACTAAGTACAAACGAAGGACTTAAGGTTCAGTTTAAAAACGGATATCAGCAATTCTGGCTGCAAAACAACATACCCGTTACTTATCCCGTATTATGGAATATAGCGAGGAAATTTCCTTTCCATCGTCATACCTAGTGGAAAGGGGGTTCAGCGCTGTTACCAATCTCCTAACGAAAAAAAGAAACAGACTGGACATCATTAGCCGAGGAGATTTAAGATTAACCCTTACAAAATTGATGCCAAATGTTGATAATTTATTATTAAAGCATCAGGTTCATCCTTCTCACTAAAAATATTGACTTATTGCTTATGTTATTTTATTTATAGTTTATTTTATGTTTATTGGTGTCTGACCAATAAATCCCGCATTGGGAATAAGTGCCCGCATTGATTTTTTTAAAGAACCCCCTTTATAGAAAATATTTTTTTTTAAATTATTCTGAAAATTCAAGGATAGGTACACACTAAAATTCGTTAATTTTTTGCCTATTTTTAGATAACTTAAACGTATAAGAAGCGGAATTTAATCAAACTAACAGTGAAATTATTGTAGAACATACGTTTATGTTATAATTAATGAACGAACTCGCTTATTGTACTATTTTAAGTAAAAATTTTTTTTTTTATTATTTTTCACTTTTTTTTATTTTATCCCTCTTATTTTTTTTCAATGCGGGCACTTATTCCCAATGCGGGCACTTATTGGTCAGACACTTTTTTATTTAATGTTACGTATATTTTACATAACAGATACAAAATTTTATTTTGAGTAGTTTTAATTTAAATTCAATTAAT
Source organism: Acanthoscelides obtectus (assembly GCA_963669975.1). NCBI lineage: Eukaryota > Metazoa > Arthropoda > Insecta > Coleoptera > Chrysomelidae > Acanthoscelides > Acanthoscelides obtectus. Next base: position 78,254,708 of record CAVLJG010000006.1, read on the forward strand.
AAATGTATAAATTAACATGTGTTTTTACTTTAAGTTTTTAACACTAAACTTCACTACAGTTAGAAATTTACAGGAAATCAATATCAGGTAAGTAGGGGGTCTACCCAACACGGAAAAACATGGCAAGGGGTCTACGACACAAAAAAGTTTGGGGAACTCTGATCTAGCCAATAGATATGCCCACGACACGACGGCTTATGCCGGTTTTTTAAATTACCCAGTCCGGCCAGTTATCCATAGACTGTACAACATTTTCATCTTCAAGTATCATCAAGGTTTCCTATTTTTAGGGCAAGAGGATTGCTTATACCTGAATGTGTATGTACCTCGTGAGGAAATTGATGGAAATGAAAACTTAGACGTAGTAGTCCACATACATGGAGGTGCTTTCATGATTGGTGCACCAGTGATTATGGCGGGTCCAGAAATGGTTATGGATAAAGATTTTATTTTTGTTAATTTCAACTACAGACTCAATATTATGGGTGAGTGGATACTGCCATCAAACTTAAACATGCTGAGAAACCGAAAATTTATCAGTGATACAAAATCTGGTAGTTACTCCAAATAAGTAGGATACCATGAAACTGTATATATTGGGGAAAAGAAGAATATCATTTTCACAAAAATATACAGGATGATCCGTTTTGAAATTTACAACTTTATTCAAGAAAACTTTACTGAGACAAAGAAATTACGAGGGGTGTCAATTTATAGCGGGGCAAAGGTACGAATTTATTACTTAGGGGGAAGAGTGAGATGATATCCGCTTACCTCCTCATTGCTAAGGTCGACTGTAAGATAAGCTGAGTCAAGTGAGTATGTCCCATTGCTGGAGAATCTCACACTTCGGGCAGGAAATGTCGACAGGACAATACCGTCGAGCTTTTTTGCTTGAGAGAGGCTATAAAGTCTCCCCCTGTCTAAAAAAAGCAATAAGAAGTGACCCTAGTATATTTGGAGGGTTTGTAATAGTTTGTGACGATGATATTGTAGTTCTGCGTTCAAGCTAGATGTAGAAACCTCATTTGTAACGGAACAAAACGCTTTTTCAAAAACCGTCCTCGCAAGTTCAGAGATTCACCAATTAAACTTTAATTTCATGTTAGGAAATTAGTATAGAGTTGTAAAATGAATGTACGTATTTCCCTATAGGATTCTTGAGCACCGAAGATGACGTAGTTTCTGGAAATAACGGACTCAAGGATCAAACAATGGCTCTACAATGGATAAAAGACAATATCAAGTACTTCGGTGGAAATCCGGCTTCAGTCACCCTAACTGGATTGTCAGCGGGTGGTGCCAGTGTGCATCTGCACTATTTATCACCACTTTCCAAAGGTAATGTTGCTACTTTCTCTTCGTATCGCTCCTTATCAATGAGCGTGCACTTCAACTATAGAGCGACTCTTTTGAAGGTTCTATCTTCTTATAGGGCTATTTCATAGAGGTTGGGCTCAAAGTGGTACAGCCCTGTCTCCTTGGGCAATAACTGAAAGGCCATTGGACAAAGCGAAGAGGCTCGCGAGATACTTCAACTGTGATATAAGTTCAAGTCAAATCATGGTGAGTTCCAGTTCAATAATAACTTAAAATATTATTCCTCAAAGGATGACCTTGATTTGAGGTCACAGGTGTTTAATGAAGTAATTTAATCCTCTCAAGAACATATGATTCTGCAATTGAGGAATGGATTTCTTTCCAACATACTCTGTCAACAAATAAGTCCATTTTGCATATTGCGATGTTGTTGATCTAAAATGAGAGATGAGATTCTGTGTGAAAAGAACTGGAACTGCAGCTCTCAGTTCCAGGAATCGTGTCTTGAAATTGTACATGGTGGCTCAAATTAAACCATATGGTTTAAATTCTTCATAACCCTTCTATTTGAGCATTAATTAAAACGAAACATTTTTTTAAATAATGGATAATTAGCTGTGAAAGATATCACGCAAGTGGTGCCCATTTTCTGCATCACATATTCGTGTTCTTTAAATACCATTTTCGATAACTTTGGAGCATTATGATTGGATTTCACTCTGAATATTGTCATTCAAGTAGGGAATGTTTCTTGGCTGACTCTTAAACAGATATTCATACTAATATTTCCGAACAAATAACTCAAATGCCCTTACATTAATCCAGTCCGGGCTAATTTAAGTTGGTTCTTTCTCAAAAAATCTTCTTAGCTAACTACTCCGTTGAAGTGTCTTTAGTCTCTTTAAGCTACCGGTTTAGATAGTTTCTACAGCTCTCATTAAAAAATATTACAGCATTATTCGATTATGGAAGACAGCAATGGAAACTAGACAGTTTTGTAAACTCCCAAAACTCAAACTGAAATAGCAACGTATGCACACTGATGAGTTAAAACGTCATATTCCAGACATGAATAATAAATTTCGCCGGTTTTCATTCGTTGCTCCATACTATATCGTTTACTATCGAATACCTATATCAAATCGTAAAAAATGATGTCAAGTAGATGGACTCTACGCTTCAAACGCCTTCGAAACGGCTTCCAGTACAATTTTATCTATATATAATGGCTTTTTAAGGAATAGCGCATAGTCCATTATTGGGCTTTTCGCGAATAAAAATTGCCTCAAGTAGGTTGACTCTGCACTTCCCACGCAACGTCGTTATCAGTTCATAAAGCAAACTCTAGACCCCCGACAAAAAAGTCAGTCAAACCGGTCCATACAATTATTAATGATAATAATGAAATAAATAAGCCCATTTTATACTACAAACTTACTTGTCCTACTTGTTACCGTGCTATGATATGCTCATGATTTACATGTGTCTATCGTACAAATATTGTTTAGGCGCTATCCTAAATTTTCATGCTTGGAATTGTTTAAGAATTAAAAGAAGTGAGTTTAAATTAGTAACTAATACGTAAAGCTTCTATGAAAAAAAAAGCAGTCCATAGATATTCTTTCTCGGCCCTACCGGTAGTGCATCTGTAAACATCACCGCTCCCGGATACTTAACCCTGTTAATATGTGTAATATTATACCAGAACAACAGAACAGTCACCAAGGCCGGCGGCAGGCCATCGGAAGATGGAGCCGCGGCGGATAAATACGAAATCCATTTGCTGAGAATATTTTTTTAAGGGCTGATATGTCCAATAGGTGCATAGAATAACAAAGTTTGAGAACGCATAAATGTACTACCATCAAAAAATATTAACCCTCCACGCCCCCCTACAACCTCCACCCCGTAGACTTTTAGCCTCTATTAATTTTTTTAATGATCAGGACCCTCTGAGTCGTCAAAAATGAAGTTTAAGCGATTTTTGTTTGTTACGATTAGCGGACAGACTGACGGAAATGAATGACGTGGTTTTTCGTGATGCACATATCATATAACATCCGAAAAACATACTTCAAAAATTTTCGTGCAACTGTGCAATGGTAGCCTTATTTTTTTTTTTGAGCTGCAGCGTCATCAAGGTTCCATAGCTGATTATGATAGCTCTTGATACTTTGGATCCTGGAAAAGCTATTAATTCAATAGTTGAACTTTAAATAGAGAGAGCTATTCCTCAGAATATAGCGATATGCATTTAATAACTTTATTCTTGTTGCAATTTTTGATAACTGACCGTGAATATTACTTCCGAATTTAAGAAACCACATTAAATTACACTCCAAGCATAACGCACATCAGATAACATGGCGCTCCCCTCGTGTATGTCCGTGCAGGCCGCTTCATCGCCTGCTTTTAAGTCACAAATATGGACCAAGGATGCCGACTATCGCACCGTGGTAGCTCAATATCCTTTCATTAGAGAGTTTTTAGTGCATGAAAGGTTGTTCTTAAGCCTTCTGTTGGGTTATTTTTGACAGCGGCAGCAAATAACGGATCTCGACGAAAAAAGTTTTAATGACCACTAAAGTGAACCGTGGTAATTTGAAAGTCAGGGTGATACTTGTGCCCAAACCGGATAAAAAATAAATGGGGTTATGTTTCATCATAGAAAAAATTTTCAAAAACAATCTGGAACGTCAAAAACGAAGCTAGAGCGACATTTTTTTTGTTTTTTCCCTTAGCTCCGCCACCTCTGGATCGCTTTTCAAAAACTACCAAGCTTTTTCGATTCTGGCATAGTAGTACCATTGTGTGAAAATTTAATCGAAATCCTATAAGCGGACAGACAGACTGACGAAAATAAGCGAGATGGTTTTTCGTGATGTAGATGTCGTGTATATATTTATATATATATATATATATATATATATATATATATATATATATATATATATATATATATATATATATATAATATACCATTTTCGCGATTACAATACTCCCTCACAAAGTGGCGTAGAAAGTAAAAAGGACGTCCAGCCCTCCAAAACGGCAAACGAGCAAACCATTTTGCGCCACCCTGTATCAAACCATTGATGAATATATTCTACGTGAAGATAGCCAAATATATGCTGTATTTCGACGTTTAAAAAAGGATCTGATACTAGCGCCACCTATGAGACAATAGTGGAACCCAAAAATAAATAATTACAGAACCAACGCCCTTAACTCTATTCAAAGTAGATTTATAAACTCGTTTTTGTGTTCAGCTAGTGACTCGTAGATGGCGCCACTATCCTTGAAATCACCTTTTTGGTTAGTTATCTTCAGGTAGAGAACGTTAACTAATGAAATGAGATAACTTCAATACAGGGTGGCCCATCCATGTGTGGACGGAATATTACTCATAAACAAATACATTTTAAGAAAATCTATTTATTACATGTCATACATGACGATTTAGCGCACATTACTAAAATATTGGCAATTATACAGGATGTGCCAGTTTTGACCTACGTATCAAAGCTGTGATTTTTAAAATAAAATGCCTCAAATTTTATTGCATATTTGGATAAATCAATTCAAAATAAGAAGATTGATATAACATACTATGGGGTTTTGGTAATTAGCTACTGAGATGTAAGGTGTTTTGTCCAGAAAAATCGGCCACTTCGGCAACTCCTCAATCCGCCATTTTGAAATTTGGAGTGCTGAATTTTGTATCAAAAAAACTTACACACCTCAGCTTTTATCTTATTTGTTACTTTTTTTGAATTTCCATTTTTGGTCATACAGGGTGGTCAAAAACGCGAATTGTACTTTTTCTCAAAAATTTCAAATGCATCACCCTGTATATTTGGGCAAATTTGGATTCAATTTCTTATAAGCTGTGTTTTTTGGAATAAGGTTTGATTCAGATAAAATCTCTAGATTTTGTGTTATTAAGTTTTTAATAGAACAACACACCAAAATTAAGGAAAAAAATCACATCATCCAGAGAAACAAAAGACAAACAGTGGGCTAATTCCATATTGCCACTAACAGTACAGATTTGACGTAAAAACTAATAGCAATCAGAACGGTATAAATCAGCTTCAATTCAAGCGTAATAGAGAAAAACAACTTTAACAACAACATAAACAAACAAATACTGCATATATCAGTTTCTGCTCCAATTTTCCGTGCACTTAAATGGGGATTTTCCTGCAACTTTAATAGAACCTCCAACTGATTCGCCTCATTGGTAACACTTGGATTATTTATACATTTTTTACTGCTCCCCTTGATTCAAAACGTTCTCGTAGTGTGCAAAATGTTTCCGGCCTTGGATGTCGCATATTAGGGTACCGTTGCTTATAAATGCGAGATGCTAGGAAATCATTTCTTTGGACTTCGCCCAAACCGAACACCATATTCACTATTTCTTCTTTAGAAAAATTCATTTTCAAACACGTTTTTATTATTATGCTCATAAAGCTAATTTTGACAGTTTGTAACTAATCAACAATTTATTTGTTTCCAAGGATGATGCGATATTTTAGGGAATTAAGCCGTTCCATAAAAGACGTGCCAATAACCGAAAAAATAGCCGTAAACACCCTTATGTGTCTAGTATCAAAAAAAAGCTTATAAGAAGTTGAATCTAAACTTGCACATATGATTTATGCATTTGAAATTTTTGAAAAAAACTCCAATTTGCGTTTTTGACCATCCTGTATAAGCAAAAATTGAAATTCGAAAAACTAACAAATAAGATAAAAGCTCTGGTGTTTAAGTTTTTTTTGATACAAAATTCAGCACTCCAAATTTCAAAATGGCGGTCTGAGGGGTTGCCGAAGTGGTAGGTTTTTCTAGACAAAACACCTGATATCTAAGTAGCTAATTACCAAAACCTCATAGTATGTGGTATCAATTTTCTTCTTTTGAATTGGTTTATCCAAATATGCAATAAAATTTGAGGCATCCCATTTGAAAAATCACAACTTTGATATTTAGGCCTCAATTGGGACACGTTATGTATAACATCCCATGAATAGATTTGCCCAAAATGTATGTTTATGAGTAATATTCCGTCCACACATGGATGGGCCACCCTGTATAGTATGTGTTGAGCAGAGTTTCCACTATTCGGGTTCTTGATTTACATTCATAATTTTTTCGCCTATAAATTAACCTTGATTCTTGTCCAATGTTTAGGTAGACTGCTTAAGGAAGGTGGATGCCAAAACGTTACTCATGTCTCTGAAGGCCATGGCAGTATACTTAAACACAGTTCCAATCACTCCATTTGGCCCTTCAGTTGAGAAAGGCAGCAACAACACATTCCTACCTGATCTGCCCTATAGGTTACTTAAGGAGGGCAAAATCAATGATGTTCCTTTGATTGTGAGCAACACTAAAGATGAGGCAGTGTTCCCCATAGGCAGTAAGTATGATTCATTGCCTCGATTTCCGAGATTTACTTCAAGTAGACCTATGCCATACCATCGAACCATTTGTAAGCTGATAGCACTGTATGGGATCTGTAGTGTCAACCTACCTATGAGAACAAGTTTTAGGAGAGATGATATGAGGTTACAACCAACAAGAATGAGCTATCGAATACTATAATCCAAAGAAACTAATGATATGATGCTGGTTATATATATATATATATATATATATATAACTTGAGACGTGGTCATTGTCGTCTAGACCAGTCAGGTGAAAAATTAAAGCTTCCGCCTTTTGTTGGGTACTTATCATCAGGCAATCATCAAGTGGCTTCACGATGTAATGTTTAACTTTCATTTCCTAAAAAATTTTTTAATCTGTTTTTAACTTGTTCTTGTCATACAGCTGTGTGTATTTTATATAATTTTGACCAGTTAACCATTTATCCAGCTTTCACCATGTTACTGGGTGTTTCCCTCATCCTCAACGTAAACAACAATTAGCAACATCCACACATACTACTCTCCTGATGATGATGGCAAAGACCATTGAAAGCTAGATAGAAAAAAAAAGTATAAAGAGTCCTTGCTTAAATTTTGTCGAAGTACCCAACAAAAGGCGGAAGCTTTAATTTTTCACCTATATATATATATATATATATATATATATATATACAGGGTGTTCCATAATTATTGCGACAAAATGATAGGGGTTGTAGAGGGCATAAAAATATGCAATTTTGCCTTATAAACCCCTGTTCGTAAATATGCCGTTTGAGCACTACAGTTAATTTTACCTTAAGAGCTCATAGGAGAAACAAAAAATTCACCAGTTGCAAAATGTTCGTCTAGCACATTTCATGGTCTCACCGGTTTGTAAAAAAAGCCTGCTGTGTTTACATTTTTGTTATCGTACACCCGTACCACCTTTTAAAAGTCCAAGCCATGGGTCCAGCAGACTATCTGCCGCGTCGACGTTTTTGCCGTTGGTGGCTGCAGCAGGAGTTGAGGCAACCAAACTTTGGTCGCTACGTTTTGTTCACTGACGAGTCCTGTTTTACAAAGGACGGTTATTTTAATAGCCATAACAGTCACATTTGGGATGAAGAAAACCCTCATGCCATAGCCATCCATAGAGACCAACATCAGTTTTCAATTAACATCTGGTGCGGCATTGTGGACGAGCATATCATCGGGCCATATCTGCTTCCACCACGTTTGGATGGACATGCTTATGGTCGATCCTTACAGCATGTGCTACCGGAACTATTACAAAATGTGCCACTGAATATAAGAGCCAACATGTGGTTTCAACACCATGGCGGTCCAGCCCACTTTTCTTTACAAGTGCGGCAGTATTTGGACGACAAATTTCCAAATAGGTGGATAGGCCGAGGTGGCCCTGTGCCTTGGCCTGCGCGGTCACTTGACCTGACCACACTGGATTATTTTATCTGGAGCTATCTGAAAGCTTTAGTGTACGAAACTCCTGTTGCCAACCAACAAGAGCTACTGGGAAGAGTGATGGCCGCGTCCGCACATGTTCAGGACATACCGGGGGTATGCCACAGAGTTCGCCGATCATTGAACAATCGTGCACAGCTGTGTATTGAGCAAGGTGGAGGACACTTTGAGCAATTACTGTAGGTAAGCTGTTTCAAGAAACTAATCTTTTTTTTTTTGCTGCAGCCCAAACGGCATATTTCCGAACAGGGGTTTATAAGGAAAAATTGTTCATTTTGATGCCCTCTACAACCCCTATCATTTTGTCGCAATAATTATGGAACACCCTGTATATTAAAATGATCTGGTGCACTAAAAAGAACCGTTTGGGACTGTCACAACAAGCACTTGTCGGAAAGAAGCCACAGGGCCACTGTAGAAAGTGCTTCAGAAACAAATTTTAAGAACTGAGTTAATACGTACGAGAAATGTGAAAATGTTTATAAATGCGTGGAAAATGCCGACTTAAGTCTGTTTGAACTAACTTTTGTATTACTTTCAGTTATGGTCGCACTGGATCTATTAGACGACTTGGATAAAAAGTGGAATATTTTAGGAGCTTATATGATGGACTGTCATGATACTGTATACAAAAAACAGTGGAAGGAAGTCACTACAAAAATTAAACAACATTTTCTGCAAGGGAAACCTTTCACTTCAGATATTCCCGTCACGTTAAAGGTACGTTTACTATTTAGAGTTTGGGATATTTTAATTTTTTTTATTTACCTAGTATGAACATCTACTTTCAAAAAGTATATTCAGGGAAATGCAGAGAAATTAAATGAGTTCTCGTTCAATATACGAATTTCAAATACTTTATTTCAAACATACTGGCAATAAAGCGAGGATAAATTCAGATCTTAAAAATCCAACTTTGTCTTGGTGGAGCATATCTTTTTATAAACGGTATTATTTTGTTTCAGTTGTTCAGCGAAAGGTTGTGGTTTTTGGACACTGAAAAGACATTAAGATTGCAGTCTAAGGTCGCAAAGTCTCCTGTCTATTTCTATCTTTACAAATATATGATGAAGTTACCTTCAATGTTTCCAGGGTCAAAAATAGGTATACATTATTTTTTAGATTTGGACTATCTAAACAAGCTAAGGAAAAATTAGCAAGCATATTTTAATTAATAGAGAGCTCTCTCAGGATATCCTCCGTCATTTTTTTCACTCCTTCATGCCTTTTGGGTGTAGTAAAGACACGTCTGAAGGAGGGCCAGAAAAATCGGTTTCACAGCCTTTTGAGTTTCTGACTAGTTTGGTGTAGTCGAAAAACTTTGTTAGGCTACTCAAAACCTTATCAAACACAACAATAAAGATGTATTTGCATAATTATACTATAGAGGGTGTCCGCAAAGTTGGGGTTTTCCTTTACACGACGTGTAGATCTTGAAAACATAAGCAATTTTTCTTAGTACCATATACCGAGATAAAGGGCTCTGCAACATCAAAAATATCTGAATTCCATCCTGTAGCCTCGACTCGCGACATCCCCGAGTGGTACTAGGACACTAGCTCAACCCGACGACAGAACTGGATCGGGGTCAGTGTGTCAGGTCAGTATGCAACCTTCAACCGACGGTTACGGTCACGCGTGTAGAGATAAACTAACCCGTATAATCGAAGAGGGGCTGTATCCGTTTCACGTCCAACGTGTAGAAGCCCTTCAACCTGACGATTTTCCAGCAAGAGTGCGGTTTTGTGAGTGGTTGTTGCATCAACATGACAATAATCCGGACTTTTTGAAGTGCATATTGGTGACAGACGAATCTACGTTCACGCGTAATGGGGTGAATAACTTTCGCAACACTCATGTTTGGTCAGTAGAAAATCCGCACGCTGTCCGTCGGGCACATTTTCAACAAACATTTTCGGTGAATGTTTGGGCTGGCATGGTGAACGGTATGCTCATTGGACCATTTATTCTCCCAAATCGATTGGATGGGATGCAATACCTAGACTTTTTACGCAACATTTTGCCTTCCTTGTTAGAAGATGTGCCATTAAGTGTAAGACAATCAATGTGGTTTCTGCACGATGGTCATATTTGTTACCTCTGTTCGTGGTCTGCACCACCGCCGGCGTCTGCTCCGTAGCGCATCAGCTGATTTCATTTTCTGTTGGAGCGGTATGATTTCGGGCAGAGACGTACTTAGCCCTTCTCGTCAACTGGAGAGTGAGTACTTTTTCCTTAATTTTTTTTACTTGGTCACCCTCGTTTCACTACACATTACCTTTGTTATTTCAAGGGTAGTAGTTTCTGAAAAGGAAAACCCCAACTTTGCGGACACCCTGTATATAACGTATGTCTTAAAAGTTGTGGCACAAAATTCATTGGCTTTAATTGTAACAAACACAAAATAATATCAAGTTGCCTTTGGTAACAAAAGTTTGTTTACTTACTTCATTGTTAGTTGACATTTATTTATATTGAAGTTTCGCTTTGAGATGTCATATAAATTAGAAATAAAAAAAGTATCATTTATTGAACAATAGCGGAGTACGAGCAGGGAATACCATGTCTGAATTTCCAGAAAAAAGGAAGACCACGTGCATTTACTGCACAAAGGTTAGACAGATTGGTGAGAAGAGCAAAAAATCAGGTTTTACAGTCAACAAGGAGACTGGCTCATCAATATAGATCTTCTAATAGTACGATATCCTTGGAGTTAAGGAGGAATGGTCTTACATATCGAAAGAGACTTAAGTGCCCCAAATACTCTCAAGCGTATACCAAGATGGTTTCGACACTTTGCCAATGGAAAAATCATTGTTTTAGATGACGAAAAGTATTTCACTTTGAGTAATTCTGAAATGAACGGAACCGACGGATTTTGTACGAACAATGTAGAGGAATGCCCCGACAATGTTAGATACAAACAAAAAGCGAAATTTGCAGATAAAATCCTTGTCTGGTGAGAAATTTCCAACAGGGGTGTATTGCAACCTTTTATGGGAAGAGTGGGGGGTGAAGCTTTAAATACTCGTAGTTAGAGCTATTTTGATAATTGCCTTTCCAAATTGCTTCAGTTTGTCCAAGAACATCAAGCTAATGACCATATTATGTTTTGGCCAGACCTAGCATTATGCCATTACTCATTAAAAAAGTTTCGATAAATATTTTGCGCTAAAACTTTTAGGACATACGTTATAATAATTTTGTCAGATACATGAAAAACGGTATCCTAGGAGCATTTATGTACCAATGTTTTCCAATTTGCGCATATTATAAGGACCAAGTCGATCTGCTTGACACCATTTTTCTCAATAGGTGTAGGCCACGGTGACGATTCAAGGTTATTCCTGAAAATGTTTTTGTCGCCTGACAGTTTTGAACCTGAAGATGAAAAAATGATGAAGCTATTTTTGGACTTCGTTGCAACATACGCAAAAACGGGGTAAGAAAAAATAACAACAGCAACTTTTGAAACTGTCAAATAAGTAACTTTAGAAATGGACACCATTTTTATTTTTAAATTTTTACTACCTTTAACGTCTTGAAAAGATTTCTCAAATATATACCACCTTCAATAAAGATCGAATCAAATAATAATTCCTTAAAAACGTCCAAAGGTTCCGATCCAAAAAAATGTCAATTTTTCATAAGTCAACGACAATGTTGTTCTGCGATACAAAGTAGCAATACAAGTCGCCGTGTTTTTTCTTATTTGAAGCAACCCAATTCAACAATTATTAATTGTTTTCAGTGTGCCGACTTTCAAAAACACGACATGGCTACCAATCCAACCAGAAAGTGAAGAATTAGACGTATTGTCAATATACTCGCCAGAAAGGGTGCAAATGGAAAAATACAATGAGCTGGCAGATGTACAGTTTTGGAATAACTTACCAATCAGAGAAAATGAAAATGCAATATAATTAAACTTGATGGTTCTAAATCCTTATTCGTATTTTCCTTTATTACCGTATAGCTACATCCACCATTTTTTGAAATCCAAGTAGAACAGTTTCTAAGGAGAAGTTTTGAGATGTTCAGGATAACATAAGCAATGACATACAAAATATAGATGAAATATAATCAACCAGTGGAAAAATTATTGAAATCGGTCGATAAATGACAGACAAATTAATACTTAAAGTTGGCGCATTATAGCACGAAATCATTGCTGCCGTCAGCTCGGGTCTGACGTCACACTTCGCTAGAGCCGAGCGTGCCGACAGCGTCTGTGCGTTTAGTAATTATTAGGGTAACAACGCACGAGCCGCTAACCGCGGCGGATGGCGGTCACGCGGATGTTAGTTTGTGTAGGAATAATTGGCAGTCAACTCACTGGCAACCACGTAACCGCGCGGATGAGCGGACGCCGGCATTGGACGCGGCGAACACGGAGACCGCGCGGACTTTCATGACGACTAACCTAGCAACCAGCCATCCGCGACGGTTTCCGTAAAGCAATCCGCACTTCCCCGCGGTACCGCAAATCCGCCACCAGCCGCGGTGCGCGGCTCGTGCGTTATTACCCTGTCTATAGACAATTCATAACGCCGGGAATACACTTGAGCCGAGGCAAGCCGCGCACCGAACAGGCAGCCTTGGCCGAGCCGTGCCTCGTTCGAGCGCAGTGTGTACGGAATTTTCGATCAGCATTTCCCTCAGAGCGAATATAGAGTCTATTTTTGGACATTTACAAATTGTGGGACTAACTTCTGTACTTAAATCTAGGCATTTTTCATTCCTCCACTCCGATCTGAGCGATAAACTATTAATTTGATTTTTATTTCAATTCCCTCAGTCCCCGCGTGGAAATTCAATGAAATTTATCAAGCTGACGTAGTTTTGTCGACATCTTCTAATATTCTACAAGTAAACGAAGTAATAACATAGAAAGAAAAGGAAATCAAAATGAACCGCTCCACTAAGTAAGTAATCACCGAGTATGTGCTCCTGACGGATCAGCTGACATTTATGCAGTGATGGAATTCTGTGACCAATGTGAGGAAAAAATTGACACTGTTGTGTGTCATAATTGAGCGGCTAAGCTTGGTGAATGTAAACACACAATAACGTTTTTGATCTGGCTTTTGAAAAGAAGCGAGTAACCTGCAAGTACTTCAGTAGAATGTTACTGGATGAAACTGGCGCTACCTCAAGTTGGCAGTAGTATTATGTTTATTAAAGCGAAATATTTCAGTAACGAAACTGGAAGTTCTTCAAATTTAGATGTAGTAGAGGATCCTAACTTCTTCCAAAGACTCATTAATGAATTTAAACGAAGACACCTTAATAAGACCCAAGTAATAGCTTACTTTACAGATACAAGCATAGAAATGCAATATTTGCTTTTTGTGTTTGATTTTTGTGTCATGATCACCTGCTACAGATACAGTATAATCTTCAAGCAGTAGATCTTCTAATGCTTTCGATTTTTGGTAAGGTGAGTCACACTGAATGAATTCGAATGGTTGCCAACTTGAGGTGGAGAGAACAAGTCGTCTAAGCATCCTATGATGAGAAAAGTCTCATATGCTCTGCATTCTTCAAACGCCGCACACCTTTTTGGCAGTCAAACTTACGAGGGTTTACTCCGACTTTCAGCTTCAATCCTCCATCGACAAGTTTATATTTTATCAGATTTTCAGTATTATTCTCAATCTGAATTAACAAAAACGCATTCGAAGTCGAACTTTGAAATAACCTAATTTGGTAAAGGTGTTACTTTTCTAAAATCTCATTAAAATATACAGGGTGTAAACGGTATGGTAGTCATTATTGAAATGGGTAATAGAGGGGGTCAAAACAAGTCAAAAAGTTGATATGACCCATGGTCCAAAAGCCAATAGATTTTTGTCTAAATGGCTTCATACTTTACAACTTTAATCTAATCTAAAACGTTTTTAAATTGGGTAATTAACAAATAAATGGCATTAAGTTTTTCTAAGTTAAGCCAAAATGTGTAGTCAGTAAGTTCTCTTATCGAACCGGTAATCGATCGCAAACGGTAACAGTGGTAAGTTATCGGGAAACGGGCGTGTTTTGTTTTTGTTCGCGTACGTCATCATGTTTCTTTACGAATCAAGAGTTCGCCGACATGTTGTTAGTTTACGGTGAAGCTCGTCAGAATTCAAATCTTGCAGCTCAAATTTATCGAGACAGATTTCGCCAATGGGTACACCCAGACAGAAGGACATTTGTGCAAGTCAACCAAAGACTTCGAGATACAGGAAGTGTTCAGCCCACTAATATTCGCACTCGTAAAAGACAGATTACTGTAGAGCAGAAAGAACAAATTTTAAATATCGTGGAAATCAATGCAGATATCAGCACTCGGGAATTAGGCCGCAGCGCAGGACTATCGCATACCATAGTCCATAGAATCCTACGGGAAAATTTACTTTGTCCCTACCATGATGTACAACGAGTGCAGGCCTTGTTACCAGAAGACTATCCTCGCAGACTTACATTCTGTCAGTGATTTTTGCACAAAAACATTGAAAATCCGGATTTTTTTAAAAAACATTCTAGCGACGGACGAATGTACTTTTACGCGAGACCGGATATTAAATTTCCATAATACTTACACGTGGACTCAAGAAAATCCTCATACCATTCGTGAAGGTCGTAATTACGCTTGTGTGGAAAGTGGAGGACGACATTTTGAACACCTTCTTTAAATACAAAAAAGTGCAGTGTGGGTTTTAAAAAGAAAAACAATATATGTATCAACATTGTGTTTCCTATTTATAAGTGGATTTTTTTAATTCGTTCAATAAACTTTCACACACCAGGTGAAGCGCTGAGCCGGTTAGTGGTAAATCCGTTTTTTTAATTATTTGCATTTTACGAGTACATTATCAAATAATGAAATAATACCTAAGAGCCAAAAATAACAAACTCCATCTGTATTTACACAGCGTTCCGTCGTAATTTCCGTCTGGCATTGCGGCGTTGTCAGATTTTATTTTACTTTAAAGTCCCTTTTCTCTAAAAAAATGCCGTTTTGACCCCCATGTTATATGAAACTGTTTGCTTCTTTTAACCCCTTCTATCACCCATTTAAATAATAACTCATAACGTTTACACCCTGTATAATAACATTGCACATAATGCAGTACAGAGTCAACCTACTTCACGACTTTTTAGGGGGGTAAGTGACACTATAGTAGCTCACAGCTACTCTCGATTAGTTGATAAATATTTCCTTGATAAATACCGCGCGTACAGCGAAATGAGCTTGGAAATCATATAATAACTAATAATCATAAATAGTAGTAGTAGTAAAGTGATATACGCATATCAAAGTGGTCTTCACAGACATGTTGTACTTTTTATTCCAATCAAATCCCGCTTCACAAGTTTGCACCATTTCTTCAGTATGTATACTGTGTGTTTGGGAAATTGAGTGGGCCACGGCCGTGGCAACTGGATAGCGAAGTGTGACGTCACGCGTCGCGTTCAGAGGGAATAAAGATATTTTCGAGAGTCGGATAGGCTGTAACTTTTTTGTTTTTAGATACAAAAAATATTTTCCCCATCTTGTTTCATTTTTCTTAAAATTTCATTTGAGCTAATAAAAAAAATGGTAAACTTGTCCATTATGTAATCAAATCCCATTTATGCCTCGCCAAAGCAAACATGAGCACTCGATCGTCGCTTCTTTTCGCTTGTCGCTACCCTACCCAGGCATCTATGGCCCGCTGGCCAAACATACTAAGTGACACATAAATCCGAACACCCAGTTTAAATGGTTTTATTTTAATAAAATTATGTATAAGTACTTAATGAAGCATAATAAGTAAATGATAAAATTTCAAAATGATTGCACTGCTTTAAAGCCCTTTGACCTTTAATAATGTGTGGATGCACCCTGATGTGCTACGCATTCTCCAACGCGCCTAGGCATGCTTCTGATCAGGTGGTCAATGTCCTCCTGTGGTATCTCATTCCAGGCAACCACCAACTCCTCTTGAAGTGCTTCTAGAGTCTGAGGAGGACGTTGCAAATTGAGCAATCTCCTACCCATCATATCCCACACGTGCTCAATTGGGGATAAGTCGGGAGATCTTGGTGGCCATGGTAACAATGTGACATCATTATGTTGAAAGAAGTCTATTGTGACTCTTGCAACATGTGGTCGGGCATTATCTTGTTGGAAAGTTGGATCTGCCAGGGTGTCAAGATAGGGTAAAAGATGGGGTTCTAGAACTTCGTGGATATAACGCTGCGCGTTCATGTTACCTCTGATGAAGATTAAAGGTGACCTGGAACCATAAGCTATAGCACCCCAAACCATAACTCCAACAGTGTGATGAGCATATCTTTCAACAAAAAACTGTGGATTCCTCCTTTCACCACGTCGCCTTCTAACCCTGTCACGACCATCGTGCATGCCTAAACAAAATCGAGACTCGTCACTAAAGACAAGACTGTTCCATTCCTGATCCCAGAGTCACCGTTGTCTGCACCACTCAAGGCGATTACGTCGGTGTTCTCGAGTTAAAGGGAGGACCCAACGCCAACGTTGATTCTTTACTGCGGCTGAAATATTCATTTTTAGAGCGTTAGTGAATTAAAAAAAAGCAGTATAAAAACCGGAATGTCCAACTGATAAGGCTGAAAATTTTTTCACTTGTTATTTACGTTACAGTAAGATAAATACATTCACCAACTTTTATTAAAATAAAACCATTTAAACTGGGTGTTCGGATTTATATGTCACTTAGTATATTTGCTTTATCGAGGCGAAAATGGAATTTGAAAATATAACAGGGTGACAAATGCATAACGGACTGATTTATTTCTCTATTATCTTCAGAATCATGAAATGGATCAAATTTTCTTATGAAAAATTAGAAGTTGAAGATGATGAAAAATGATATCTAACATATAAATGTCCGAATACGAATATTACTCTGTAGTAGGTCGACTAACAAGGTTTGTTTGTGCCAGATCAAGTCCTGGGTGATCTCGACTACGAATGGGATCGCCTAATGGGGAAATGAAAAACGTAAGGAGCGATACGTGTCAACCACTTATCGACAAAGCTTAGTAGCTCTCAAAATTGAACAACTTAGTGCTCAAGGTAGTCCCATCAGGATCTCATGGCCCAATGTGCCTCACAGTTGGAGAAACGATGAATGCTTTGCGAAGAATGGTTTCTGATCCTCCATCATCTAGCGCCTAAGATCTCCAGATAAGCGACCAAGATGTCTTTCTGTAGATATTTCGAATAAAATGCCAAGAAATAAACCACTACAGAGCAGCTAAGGAGCAATATTCGCAAAGCCATCCAAAATATTCCTTCAAGAATCTACAAAAAGTATTGAAAAGCGTAATCAAGAGCGCTGAAATATGTGTGTCTTGGCCTTCCATAGATTGGCATTCATATGATACCATTTATAACTTCAATCTTTCCATAAAAGACTAGGCTTAAGAATAAGATGTAGGTATTTCATATCACTTTAAAGATATAAGAGAAACCAATCAGACAGTTATATATATATATATATATATATACAGGGTGACTTCGAAGTTGAGTCATTTATTTTAACAGTGAGTAGATCTGATCAAAAGAAATGTTTTTTCCTTTAGCATTTTTCTGGTAAAATTAAAGTAACAAAGTTATAGCCCTTTGGAAGTTTGAGTACCGCCCTGTCTCAATAATAATATCATGTGCTCGTGTTTGGCAATAACGGATATAATCCGCCTTATCGGTTCATCGCATCGGAAACAAAAAAGCGAAAGAATTTGGAACGATGTTTTTACAATTATTTTATTCAGTTCAGTTATACATACAGTCAGTGTCAGTCGGTAACGCGTGTGAATAGTGACTGTTGCGTGGCTCAAACGAAATAAAAAATGGCACATGTTTATGCGGATCGGTTTCCCAATCGAGTGCAACCAACCCCTCGTGCCTTTGTTAATGTAGTACAACGGGCTCGTGAATCAGGTGACTTAAGACCTCACAGGGGACCTCACGATCAAATACTGGTCCGCACTGAAATACTTGTCGGGAGGATACTTTATAAAACAAGGTAAAAAAATTTTTTTAATTTTTTTTTATTTTTACACACATATTTTGATTTATCTTCCTTCTACAATCATTATCTGAAAATTAATGACTCAACTTCAAAGTCACCCTGTATATATACAGGGTGTCCGCAAAGTTGGGGTTTTCCTTTTCAGAAACGAGAAGGGCTAAGTACGTCTCTACCCGAAATCATACCGCTCCAACAGAAAATGAAATCAGCTGATGCGCTACCGAGCAGACGCCGGCGGTGGTGCAGACCACGAACAGAGGTAACAAATATGACGGCGTTGCGGCGTTTTCAGTTTTTAGGTAACCGTACTTTATAGGTATTGTTCGAAGTTATCGCCGTTTGATTCAAAAACACAGGTGCGTGCACGACGTAGCCAAGCATCGGTGCAGGCTTTGAGAATGGAGTCCCTCCCCCGAATGAAAGCACCAGCTTGTTCAATTCTGAGACGAAGTTCGTCAACCGTATGCACTTCAGTTTTGTACACTAAGCGTTTCATTTCGCCCCAAAGAAAAAAATCACATGGTGTTAAGTCTGGAGATCGCGGAGGCCACGCTACGGGTGCATTACGTCCGATCCACCTATTCGGAAATAATTCATTCAAAAACTCGCACTTCGCGTCTAAAATGGGGCGGTGCACCATCGTGCAGAAACCACATTGATTGTCTTACACTTAATGGCACATCTTCTAACAAGGAAGGCAAAATGTTGCGTAAAAAGTCTAGGTATTGCATCCCGTCCAATCGATTTGGGAGAATAAATGGTCCAATGAGCATACCGTTCACCATGCCAGCCAAAACATTCACCGAAAATGTTTGTTGAAAATGTGCCCGACGGACAGCGTGCGGATTTTCTACTGACCAAACATGAGTGTTGCGAAAGTTATTCACCCCATTACGCGTGAACGTAGATTCGTGTGTCACCAATATGCACTTCAAAAAGTCCGGGTTATTGTCTTGTTGATGCAATAACCACTCACAAAACCGCACTCTTGCTGGAAAATCGTCAGTTGGACGTGAAACGGAGCGTTTGCCACACTTTAGTTTTTGATACTTGCACTTCTCTAGCCACGTCTCTAGTGCTTGTTGAGGGATTCCCTGTATATACAGGGTGACTTTGAAGTTGAGTCATTAATTTTCAGATAATGATTGTAGAAGGAAGATAAACCAAAATATGTGTGTAAAAATAAAAAAAAATTTTTTTTACCTTGTTTTATAAAGTATCCTCCCGACAAGTATTTCAGTGCGGACCTGTATTTGATCGTGAGGTCTTGGAGCACCGGCATGCAGTCCCCTGTGTGGTCTTAAGTCACCTGATTCACGAGCCCGTTGTACTACATTAACAAAGGCACGAGGGGTTGGTTGCACTCGATT
Organism: Acanthoscelides obtectus; assembly: GCA_963669975.1. Classification (NCBI taxonomy): domain Eukaryota; kingdom Metazoa; phylum Arthropoda; class Insecta; order Coleoptera; family Chrysomelidae; genus Acanthoscelides; species Acanthoscelides obtectus. Next base: position 78,274,337 of record CAVLJG010000006.1, read on the forward strand.
GGGAAACCGATCCGCATAAACATGTGCCATTTTTTATTTCGTTTGAGCCACGCAACAGACACTACTATTCACTGACACTGACTGTATACAAATGAATAAAATAATTGTAAAAACATCGTTCCAAATTCTTTCGCTTTTTTGTTTCCGATGCGATGAACCGATACGGCGGATTATATCCGTTGTCGCCAAACACGAGCACATAATATTATTATTGAGACAGGGCGGTACTCAAACTTCCAAAGGGCTATAACTTTGTTACTTTAATTTTACCAGAAAAATGGTAAAGGAAAAAAACATTTCTTTTGATCAGATCTACTCACTGTTAAAATAAGTGACTCAACTTCGAAGTCATATATAGTATATATATATATATATATATGTACATATACATATATACATATATATGTATATATTGTTATTTTTAACAAATAGGTAAATAATGGGCAAAATTCGCAAAAAGAAAGAAAGTGGATTCGAGCAGAAAATAGGATAGGTAACCCGAGCGATACGTATTTCTGCTGGTTGGCTTCATCAGGCCCGAAATGAATGCACATATCCAACTACAAAGATGGAGAGGAAAAAAGTCACACACGAGGTCCACAACAAGAGCCAACCTATCCATTGTAGTATAAAATGGCTACAAAATCTCGAATTTTCAAGGCAACATCTACGTATTTCTGCTAGCGGGTTACCTATCCTATTTTCTGCTCGAATCCACTTTCCTTCTTTTTGCGGATTTTGCCCATTATTTTCATATTTTTTGTTATATACCTCTCTCCGCATGATCATTTTCTCTTTATTGTTATTTTATATATTCTGTATCAACACAACACTCAATAACATTCGCTCAGCGCTAAGAAATCTTTCCATGGGAAAGTTCAGGGAAGAATAGTAATTGAATATTCATAGAAATGGTGGAAGTGCATCCATCATATGCACTTTTATAATTTTTAATAATTCGAATGACAACTTATCACGCTCGTACTACTTTTTTGGTATTGACATGTGCAGTCTTTTCGGGGCTCCGTTTTTCTGGCCAAACGAAATTACGTTGAATTATTTTCATTGACGTTTCCGCTAGCATGATGGCTTTCGACAAAGTAGTTTATATTTTGACTTCTGTTATGCCGATCATGCTCACAACAATTCTAATCAAACGAGCTGTACTGATTGAGTCTCTTAATAAGTTAAGCAATATTGATGTGCAGCTAGATCTTTGTGGTGGGGAAAGTGAGGATAGCGTATTGGTTATAGGTATGTAGAACGCATGACGGTACGTTCCCAATATAACAAGTAGGGTAACTAGCTGCGCACATATGTATGCTGCAATATGTCGCAGACTGCCAGAATGTTGCACAATAGATTAATGCAAATAATCGCTTTGCTTATCGCTTTACAAACGGCGAGTGTTATTGAGAATCTGCGGCTGTCCATAGAACCCAGGCACATAATTATACCTACAAATGCGACAGGTACTATCGGTTCCTTTGATGTTCGTGTCCCCGTTACTAAAAGTCCCAAAGCAAAATAAAATACAAATTTGAAGCTCTTACCGGATTCTTTGATGGGGAGTTACACTCCCCAACCTTAAATGATTACCATTCTACTATGAATCACATAGTTGAATACACTGGACATTTCAGAGCAAAACCGATTGGTTTCGGGAATATAGGAGTAATTTTTTTTCAGTTTTCGCAATGGTAAGGGTCTTGTTGAAAACCACATCAATTTTGATTTGGTTAAGATTTTCGATATTCAACAGCATATCAGATATGCTACTTTTGCTTTGTGGAACACTATTAACTAACAGAATGGTCGAGAATCAATTTCTGGGCTATATTTACCTGATAAAGAAGAGATTCCAACGGCTGAACCAAATACTTTCAGATTTGACTCAATCTCCACAAGTGGCGCAGGTAACTGTCTAAAGTTTTAGGCCCGTATCGTCAGTCGTCCCTACAATTGTAGGGCGCTTTTATGGCCTCCTTGATTGTCAATAGTTTTCTACTTCTCCGTGTCAGAGCTCTATTTTGAGGTTATATCACAAACATCTATTTGCATCAAATTGTGCTTGCTTTTGAGTTATATCGTGTTTTATCAGCTTGAAATTTCCTACAATTTAAAAGGAAAACATATCTTAACAACAGGAGAGCATTGACGCTGACACGGGACGAGTGTAATCTAGAAATTTTTGAAGGAGAGAAAAGAGTATGATAATCAAGGAGGCCCTAAACGCACCCTACAATTGTAGGGCGCCTTTATCGCCTCCTTGATTGTCATAGTTTTCTACTTCTCCGTGTCAGCGCTCTATTTTCAGGTTATGTCACAAACATCTATTTGCATCAAATTGTGCTTGCTTTTGAGTTATATCGTGTTTTATCAGCCTGAAATTTCCTACAATTTAAAAAGAAAACATATCTTCACAATAGGAGAGCGCTGACGCTGACACGGGACAAGTGTAATCTAGAAATTTTTGAAGGAGAGAAAGGACACGGAGAAGTAGAAAACTATGACAATCAAGGAGGCCATAAAGGCGCCCTACAATTGTAGGGACGACTGACGATACGGGCCTTAGTGTTTGAAAAATAGTGCCAAGAAGGCGATTGTGTCCATTTTAAGCACAAAACTTCACATGAACATCTTAATTTTGAAGATACAGGGTGGTGAATTTTTCACAAAGGATCATCATTATTAATATTGGTATATTTTAATGAAATTTAGCATTGATGTACTATCAAGAGACATTTTTTAACGTACATTTTTTTTTAATTTCCAGAAGTGGCGTTGACCTGCTTATTTTGTCAGACAATGATGATACCCCACTGACTTCTCTTGAAATAACTATGCTTAAAACCCCAATCATTTTCAAATTTGATCGCTTGATTTTTTCAATCCGATGCACAGTTTTCGGTTAAAAAAATAGCCGCTTCTCTGCATGATCATAACAATGTTATATTTTTTATGTGCGTCGGGCTAAAAAAAATCAAGAGATCAAATCCGATAATAAATTAATACAGATTTGATTTTTTATATTTTAAGAAATCAGTGGCGTGCCAGTGATTTATCTTTTAAAACTTTTTAACTTGAGACGTTTAGGACCTACGTTGATATGAAGTTTTCTTCTTAAAATGAACCTAAAAATCTGAAACCATGCCCTTAAATATTATCATTTAATTAGGTTTCAGAGCGATCTCCGAATATTTTCTTTACTGTATTGTCTACTGCTAGCGCCATCATATTAAAAAAATGACACCCAAAATCATATCCATAATATCTCTGTTGCATTTCTAGGAGCAATTTTTCCAATTTGGTGTTCCAGCAGTGAAGATATGAGGTGTAAAAGCAAACATTTGAAGAGAGCACGTCAAACAATTTTTTAAGTTTTCCTGGTAAACTACTAACATGAGTGAAGCATTGAACGATATATTAGAATAACCCACACAAAAAAAGCTAAACCAAAATTACCCCGAAGTTATTTTTATCGTAAAATGAGACAGACAAGAGATATAGTTGAAAAGCTGCTGTTTCAAATCTGCCTCAAAAATAAATATAATAAATAATTTTTTTCATCAAATAATTGAATCGGCTATTTCAAAAGCTACTTAATCAACATGCTTCCTTGACTGGATATTTTACGCACTACTTAATCAGTATATTCATTCCTCTTTAAATAATAAGTTATTAAACCATTAAAACTCATTTATTTGTGAGTTCTTATTGATTCTTGAGAAATTTTACGACTTCAGGTTTTGGAACTGATTGATTCAATTATTGTGCTGAACGGTTACACGAAAGTTATGGGCAATGTTATCCTCAACTTAAGGCTTCCTCTTAACTGTCGTTGCCGTGAACGTTATTGATGGATTAAGTGTCACAGCTCTAAAGCTGGTTCTTAATGGAGTCTGAGTACCTAGTAATATCGTATGATGAATTATTTAACAAGAACTATATTGTAGGTAATCAAGGTTCGTCAAAAAAACGATACCCTCAGCTGCTTAAGAAAAATTCGTTTTATTCACTATGACCTTTGCGAAATAACCAAAGACATCAACAGTTGCTTTTCATGGGCACTCCTGGCAGGAATGAGTCTGAGCTTTTTGATTTTCACCTGTGTCGGATTCACTTCTGCAAGAATTATCTACAACAGATTGTTTGGGGGACACGATAATGAGAATATATACGTTCATATAATATGGACGGCTTTAAAATTGAGTGACTTCATGACTTTGGCGATTTTATGCAGTCATATAACAGCGGAGGTAGGTCATCAGTCAGTCTGCTGCGGGTAGTGGATACCTGGGAAAAGCGGATAAACTGAATTTCACCCATTATTAACCAAGCATATACACATACTCGTTTATCTTTATTTAATAGTTGTCTATTGTCTGTTGTAAAAGGCAATAAACTGTGAAAATCAAATTCTGAGAAAAATAAATAGTACTATTACGGCAGTACAAAAGCGAATGAATATTGCTAAGTTACATGACTTTATAGAAATTTAAATTTGATTTCGGATCATAATAGTTGCTGAGGCCGAAAGTAAACGGCATTCTTTGTTGTAAGTCAAAATGTGATTGGTATTATATTATATAAAAGAGTGACAATTCAGTATCTGTATCATACAGAGAATAAAAGAAGTACAGTTTGAAGACTACTACTTTTTTGCTTTGATGAACTGATTTACCGCTTCCATGCTTAGGAAATGTAGTTAATATGAAATATCTGACTAAGTGAAAAACTATTTTTGTAATTGTAATAAGAAATGTATTGTCGTTAGAATTTAAAAAAGAGCAGTAAATGAACTTTTCTGCCTTTTTATCTAAGTACGGCAGTATAAGGAAAACCTGTTTATTTTGCTCCCAGTCAGCAAATTATGATTTTCTAAAAAAAAAGGATGTGATTATATTTAGTTCCTGGATTATACCATTGTCATGGTCGATCTGTTAAGGTTCATGTGTTTAACCGACCATTCAAGATATACAAATCCGTTGGATTGCATTAATAGTTTTGATAGAAAACTAGATGTTTTCAAAGTGCCTCAGGGCAAAGCAGATAATCGCAGAGGATAACCATATTCTTATTTTCACTGTTATTTATATACTGCAGATGACATAAATTTGAAAGGAGAGTAAACCAAGGATCTTAGTTGGAAAAAGCGATAAAGTTTCAATTAACTTATACAAAGCAATTCCGTTAAAATTATTGATTATTGGTTGTATTGGTTGTATGAATGTTCAAAATTTGAGGCCACTGATGGTGGTTTTACAGTCCAGTTTTGTATAAAATGAAGCTTTCAACCATTTTTAATACTTATTTACTTGTACGATCCGCTTTACCCAGGCAAAGTGGATAATCTGCATAGTTTTGGTTTTTCTTTTGTATGTACTAAATAGCTAAACGTGACAGATAATTATTGTTCATTTTCTGGAGGCAAACAGATATATGTAGAATCAATGTAACATCTGAAACTCATCCTGTGATTTCCATGTCCATAATCCCAATGTTCGTCTGGCCAATGAAACCACATATATTTGAAATTATTCTTTAATATAGTCATTTCGGTCATAACAGTGGCCTTCTTCAGTACATGGCACTTTTGACACCTGGAAGACAGTTAAATAAAATATTGTCAATAGTGTCACGTAATGAAAGCCACCATTAAAGAAAAATTTCAAACATTTGTGGTTTCATTGGCCAGAAAAACATGGGAGGATTATAAATATACTCGTAGAACCAGCTCAGATATTTATTATAATAGCGATTTTCTCTTTGCATGAGTGTCCCCTAACACGCACCCCTCCAGTCGAACACTTCCCTCTTTTCTTTTCTCCTTCAACTTCTTCTACACTTTTCTCCCGTACGTTGTTGGGCACCTCGACAACATGCCTAATAGATCGATCGTATCCACAAATCTTTACCCAAGAACGCTTTTACGTGCTTTTGATCTTTCTATTTGTGCAATTAAGTAATTTCAAAAAGGTATCCCGACCTCATATTTGAAAGGGGTCACGTTAGCAAGATGAAATTCGGGAGGTAGAATGAAACACGATTACTGTGGTACTTTGGTCCATACCATCAGTATTTATTAATGATTTCGGTAGATTTCTACGTAAATGTATACAGGGTATTTCTCATAAGAACCGACACAAAGCTGGGGCGAGTGTACATTGCAATTTAAGGCAACTTACATATACATGGTGTAAACGTTATGCTAGTCATTATTAAAATGGGTAATAGGGAATAGGGGGGTCAAAACAAGTCAGAAAGTTCATATGACCCGTGGCCAAAAGTCAATAGATTTTTGTCTAAATGGCTTTATAGTTTACGACTTTAAGTGCTTTATATCGAACACAATCACCACAATCTTACTAATTTTTATAATATAATCTAAAATGTTTTTGAATTGGGAAATAAATGGCATCAAGTTTTTCTAGGTTTAGCAAAAATCCGTAGTAAGTAACTTTCATTGAATTAAATATGTAAAACACACATGACAACAGCGCGTCGTCATCACTCTTATCGAACCGGCAATCGATCGCAAACGGTAACAGTGGTTAGTTATCGGGAATCTGGCGTGTTTTGTTTTTGTTCGCGTACGTCGTTGTGTTTGTTTACAATGTTCTCGAATCAAGAGTCCACCGACATGTTGTTAATTTACTGTGAAGCTCGTCAGAATTCAAATCAAATCAAAGCTCAAATTGATCGCGACAGATTTCGCCAACGGGTACACACAGACAGAAGGACATTTGTGCAAGTGTATCAAAGACTTCGAGATACAGGAAGTGTTCAGCCCACTAATACTCGCACTCGTGACAGACAGGTTACCTTCTTTAAATACAGAAAAAGTGCAGTGTGGGTTTTAAAAAGAGAAACAGTGTATGCATCAAAATTGTGTTCCCTATTTATAAGTGGATTTTTTTAATACGTTCAATAAACTTTCACGCGCCAGGTGAAGCGCTGAGACAGTTAGTGGTAAGTCCGTTTTTTTTTAATTGTTTGCATTTTACGAGTACATTATCAAATAATGAAATAATACTTAAGAGTCAAAACTAACAAACTCCATCTTTATTTAGACTGCGGTCCGTCGTAATTTGCGTCTGGCATTGCGGCGTTGTCAGATTTTATTTTACTTTAAAGTCCCTTTTCTCTAAAAAAAATGTCGTTTTGACCACCATGTTATATAAACTTTTTGCTTCTTTTTACCCCTTCTATCACCCAATTAAATAATGACTACCATAACGTTTACACCCTGTATGCTGAATTGCCCCCTGAGAAGTTATAGGCCATAAAAGTGGGGTTTTACATTCGAAAAATCTATCTATGAACAAATTTCGTACAAGTTTTAATTTATTTCAATTAATGAACGTAATGACTTTACTATATGTCGAGTTCGATTCTAACACGTCTTGCATTCTAGTTCTTTTCCAAAAAACTGTGGTTATAAACAAAAATCCGTATAACTAAAAGCCTGTATTGCAGCTGTTATTTAAAGTTATCAAATTTCATTTTAACAACTCTCAGCTAAAACTATAGTGCGGAAAGTGATACTTTTCCGCACTCGGCTGCAGTTTTCCGTACGACGCGGAGCGGAAAGAAGACTATAGCGTTTTGATAATTACGCCCATATTCGATAACCTGCCAGTGCGCAACTTTGAAAGATAGCAAATGTATACTCTAGGGTTATAACAGATGAGCTTCAAAATGACATTACTTGCCATTCGATTTACAAAAATGTACAAAGATAACGGTCAGCTGTCACCTTAAATTTTTAAATTTCATCTTGCTGACGTGACCCGTTCAAAAAATAGATAGGGTTGGGGAAGGTACCTTTTTGAAAATCACTGTATATTGGCTAAGCCCAATTACAATATGCTTCATTCCTTGCACAGTCAACTGCAAAAAGCATTAAATGTTTCGTTTGTATTTATAACGCATAATTTTTTTAGATTAGGAATACAACAAAAATACTTTTTAATGTGAAAGAAATGATTGGACCTTTAATTTTCTCTGAGGTAAGTAAACCCGCAACTGAAAAATGCATTATACTACATAAGCAGAACAAGAAAAAGCTTTTTTATTAAAAACTGTATCTAACAAAATCCGATTGTTCTGCTTCTAGGCTTAAAACAGTAAATATTTTTTTAAAAGCACTACTTAAGTGAAATAAGCATCAAGTGAAAGGTTTTCAATGCTCCTAATCAAGATCCTGATGCTTTTTGAAATGAATTTGGATCAAAGTGAAAGGGCTGAACGATACTTTAGCGCATATCGCAAATATTTCATTTCTTGTTTTAAAATGAAAGATTAGGATGTAACTTGTACGAAAATATCTTTTTTTCTTTAAGGAACCCTCTGCTTGCTATTTTATAGTACTTTAAAGTTGCATTTTGGATGCTAATACTGTGGTATAGAATACTGCTTTATAAGCTGTTTTCTTCTTGTTTATACAAAAGATTGTTCAAAATTATATGAATATCACATACACTGTAAGTTACTGTGACACTTTTCATCGCAATGATGCAATTTTACAATATTTTATTGATGAAAATAATTCGTTGTTAAGTAGTCATTTCTTTTATTTCAGATAATTATATAATTAGTTGCGATGCTGCCAAATCATGGATAGTAATATACCTTAATTTAATTTGCCAAATTCTTACTTATATACTAGCGCAAAATGTGCAATCGGCACAGGATTGGCATGAAAATGCGATTTGGAGGTGTGACCGGCAGGTTTTACTGTACTATATCTACCTTGTGCCCTACGAGAACGTTAGCTAATGAGACTTTTTTGAAGAATGCCTTATGCCCTTCACAAAAGTACTCCGGTTGTTGTTTTTCCTATATTATAGTTATAATCTATTTACTTTTGTATATATGTACTTGAAGAATTATTTAAAGTGAAGCTGATGTTACAAAATATACCTAATTAAATGTGATAAATATGAGAAATAATTGAAAAAGTAGCTGTTGCAAATCACTAAATAATGAAAACATAAAGAACATTGCAAGTTTTTTGATGAAATTATCGTTGATCTTTAACTATAATGTTGCATCGTCCATATGTCGGGTGGACCTGGCTAGGTGGTCCAACTCGACGAATCGAAGTCGGGTTTATATGCAATGACCGCTTATTTCGCGTATTTTTGTCACGCGAGCCGCTGGTGCATTTTCCACTGTTTAGACACATACTGTTCAAAATTTCATCTATTTTTCGGTAAATATTGGGACAAATTTTCATAAATCAAGCAAATTACAATAAATTAAGACTTTTATTTTGCAATTAACCTCATTTCCAATTACGTATTTCTCCCCAAAAAGGTACAACTTGGCAACAATTGACATCATTTATTTTATCTGTCACGAAATGAGCGTTATAAAATGGCCATTGAGAATTGTTTGTACTGTCAAATATTTCTTATAAACGCAAAAACTTTGATCTAATCGAAAATACGCGAAAAAAATGGTTAAGGAGTTTCAAGAAGACATTGAAAAATTACAAAACAACACCTCCACACAGTTTACTAAGTAAATACCATCATTTACGTATGTATTTTCATCTGTCATGTAAGCTAATAAGCTAATGTGTGGTTTTGAACCTTTTTTTGCAAAAAAACAACGATTTTTTACAGTTTCACGTCTATTTTCCTTAGTACTATACAGTGTATGTTATATTCTTATAACTTAGACCATCCTTCTGTACAAAAATCAAAAAAAGACGGCATATAAAACAGTATTTCATTCTAGAGTATTACCACCAAAAATGACCAAAAATGCAACTTCGAAAAATAGCAATCAGAGGGTTCCTTAAAGAAAAAATGATATTTTCGTAAAAGTTAATCCTAATCTTTCATTTGAAAGTAAGAAATGAAGTATTTGTGATATACGCTGAAGTATAGTCTTACAAGTGAAAGCTTTACAATACTCCAGATCCCTTAACAAGATACTGGTAAAGCTCTTAAAACAGATTAAAAAAATACCCTCCTATTTCTTTAACAAAACCTGTTTTTGTATCTTTGAGTAAATGCAAAAAATTGTTCTGCTTCTTGTAGACAAAAATCTTCTTGAACCAAATAATTCAGTGGGATTTGAAAATCACAGCAGCAAACTTTCTCGACGTCGACATGACGCTGATATATAATGTAAGTAGCAATATTTACTAGCCTGTATTTGCCACGGTTTTCTTATTTATTTTTTACAGTTGGTCACTTGTGCAGCTACCTATATCGTCATAATGATACAAATGGGCCAACTGAACCAAAATCAACATTGAAACAATTGAGAAGCGTTTTCGGGAATGAGTGCAGGGCTGAGGGATAGGGTAGGGAGTCAAGTCCTCGTTACGCTGTGAAGGAAGACGGTCTCTGGTCGCGGGACATTTTTTGTGTTTTAAATTAAAAACTTGTAGGTATCGACTCAGTTATTTGTACTCATCTTCAAGTTTTACCCAAGTAAAGTGTAGTAAAATCTCGCCATCGTCATATTGATCCCATAACCCTGAGACATATTATCAAGGAAACTTCCGAACTGTTTCAAAATATATAATGTGTATTATGAACTGCATTCAAAAGCTAAAAAATGCTGGAAACATTTAATAAGATATCCAAAATTAATACTCATTTATAATTATTTAGAAATTGCACCGAAATTATAGAATTCTTTGGAACTACGGAGTCGGCTGCCTTGACATATGTTGAAGTTATTAGTTGAATCAGATCTTGTATTTCATCGTATGAAAATAGTCACGCCATAGATACTCGACCTACTTGACATTTTTTTGTTTTTGGCATCACATTTTTGAGACGCAATGTAATATATCTTTTTCCTGTGTTTATTTGATAATTTATTTATACATGATTGCCCAACAGACGAATCCGATTACAGATTAATACACCTATAATGGTAACTCAACTAATGGTGTGCATACAAGAACAAACATAAAATGAACATAAAAATTGGCTGAAACAATTGATCTTAATGTCAAAACGGTCTGCTATGGAATTATAGTTTTTGTATATTACAGCGGTGATTTAATACGTTGATACGGGAGGTATGAGACCTTCTCGAATTTAAACGCGGTATACATTTAACCTCTAGAAAATTCTGATGCAACCACTTATGTAAAAACCCGTGTTTAATTATCATTTTTCAAGTTTAGTTTTATTATCCTGACTGTTGTTTATACTCTATTTATTCTCCCACTTTTTCACCGCTAGAATTCGATTGTTTCTTTTTATAATCGTTCTCATTTTATAATATCTATGTTGTTTTCGAACTCTATGAACCTTTATATTTTAGTAATAAATAAAATTCTTTTTTCCGTTGATATGTTTGTGTTCCTTGCTTTTTTGACATATTCAATATTTTTTAATAATTGAATAAGCAATATCTATCTATCTATCTATCTACTTCATTTGGCCACCAATAAGAAGATTGTCATCAGTAATCCGCTTGGAGATGCAGGCATTCATATGCACATGTTGGCCTTCTTTGACCCGACTATGTATATGGTTCAAGGGCACAAACCATTGACGTACTTAAGGCGAAAATACAGATGCCAGCTACACGCATAGGACCGTGCCAGTCACTTTAAGATGCGTGTTACTTGCATGTGCCAGTTAGAAACCATGCCAGTAGATCGCAAGCCATTTGATTTTTGTGTGACATTAGACGGATTTCGTCGTGTGTGGAGGGGGAGAAGCATTTAATTCGTGTCGAAACATGTGTGAACGACGTCGTTGCCAGCACCCTCGCATGTGACGAACGGCTAGTCCTCAAATATTTTTTTAAAATCGTGGAAAAATGGCCTGTTGGGGCGATTAGACTTTACTGTTTATTATGAAGTATAGGAAGTATCAATGTTTGTGGAATACATCATCTCCACTGTATAAAAATAAAACCGCTAGAGACGACGCTTATAAATCATTATTGGAGCATATGAATGATGACAACATTGAAATGTATCAAAAATTAAATAAAAAGCCTAAGAACAACTTATCACCCAAGAGTTAAAGAAGATAAAGGAATCTAAGCACTGCGACGCTAACACCATCACAATACTGTTTAATTCACTTTTCAAATGCGGCAGTTCCATCTCAAAACTAAAATTTTACACACTTCAGCGCTAGCAAAACTATCATGTTATTCGAACAGCTCGAATGGCAAGTAGTTAGCATGCAAGTTACTGGTCACTGAAATGCTATTTAAAGGCGAGAATACACATGCCAGTAAAATAGCATGCATACTTGTCCTACGACATCCCAAAATACACATGCTAGTTTTGGATATGCCAGCCTGTGAAAACTTTCTTCTTTAACTCTTGGTGGTAGGTTATTCATAGGTTTTTTATCTTATTTTTCATAAATTTCAATGTTAAATTGTTATCAGTCATTTGCTTCAATAAAGACTTGTAAGCATTGTCTCTAGCGATTTTATTTTTATACAATGGAGATCATGTATTCCATAGACACGGAAATCTTTGCATAACAAAGAATAAAGTCTTTTCGTCTCCCCAACGAGACATTTTGCCCCGAACTAAACAAATAGTTCTATAGTTCAAGAATCCGTTTTTCACATGCGAGTTTCTGGTAACGATGTCGTTCACACACCTTTGAACATGACTCGCATGTTTCCTCCCCTCCATTCCCTCGACGAAATCCTGCTACTGGCACACAAAAATCAAACGTCTTGCGATCTACTGGCGTGCTATCTTCTAGCGTGCTTTCTTGCTGGCAAAGAAAGTCACACATGCAAGTAGCACGCACAATCCAGTAACTCGCATGCTTCTTTGCGTGTAACAAGCATGTGTATTCTCGCCTTACTCTCATGTATGTTCTCGCGTTTACCCAAAACTTCCTTAACCTTCCGTATAGTCCACATCTGCTAGGAAAAACATTTTATATTATTCGTTTTTTGCATACATAATCTTATTCAAAAAGGGACTCTTTTCACAAGTGCAAGTTAAAAAAACAACAGTTTACAATAGCAATACCCCTCAAAATGCTTTAAGATTTTGTTAAGGGATGTTTGAAGAATATTTACGAAATTTTCGCAACATTAAAATTTTCACTTTTCAACACGCTTTATCATAGTTTTTCGGGGTCGAAAATGAAAATGATTCAAATATTTAATCACTTATTATTAAAAGTTCATAAAAACTTTTTTGTTCGAAAATGGCCCAAAAAAACGTTCGGAATTCGCTTAAAAATTGTTTTTTTGACGCAATTTTTGGCCTACCAACATACAGATTAGTTAAAAGGTTCTTTTGAATAAGATATGCAAACATAAAACGAATTACAATATTTTTCCTAGACTAAGGTAGTGTGGGCAAAAGGCTATATTGGTAAGTTCAGATTTTTGTTGTTCCTTAATGATATGCGAATATTTAAGGGTGTGAATCTACATAAAAAATTAATGTTATTTTGCTTTATAAATTATGGCCCAAAAATGTTTCCTTACAAAAACTCGGGATGTTGAATTTTTAGGAAAAAAATTTAAATAAATTAATATTTTCAGAACCTCTTCAGATATTTCACTGACATTTAGTACGTAGTGAAAGTTAATAAAGTTGCATATTTTTCAATGCAAAAATAATATTTAGCTTTAACACAGTGGCGTGCGTACGGGTATTGACTTCGATATCTTTTAAGAAAAAAATGGCATGCCAATGGTTTTTTTGGCAAATAAAAATTATTCTAAAAATGGTCTCATATGTCACTGGCTTTTGACATCTGACAAGTCTCTGCTATTCAAATCTGTTCGCTGCGACATCTTTTTCATTATTTTTTTTTTACAATCCTGTTAATAATGGTGAACTATTCAAATGCAGAAATGGCGGAAATGCATTATGTATATGGCCTTGCCGACGGTAATGGTGAGCAAGACGGATTTATCACCAGAGATATCCCGATCGTGCTTTGCCAGATAGCCGAACCGTTTCTAATATTCATCGTCGTCTTGTTGAAACTGGTTCTGTCCGAAAAGGAACATCTGAAGGTAGATCTCTAAGTGTGAGAACACCTGAAATTGAGGAAGCAGTGCTGCACGAAGTCGAAGAGCATCCTGAAACGAGTACGAGGAAGATCGCTAGACAAATATTTGCCATCAAATTGTTTGGAGAATTTTAGTGGATTTTTTGTGAAATCCTTACCATATGTTAGTGGTATCTTCAAAAAATTACACAAAATCCGCAATTTGAATCAATGATACTGTTCACGGACGCAGCTAATTTTTCTCGAAATGCCATTCAGAATTTCCACAATAATCATTTATGGACAGAAGAAAATCCCTATGCCGTAACCGAAACCCATTTCCAACACCAATTTTCGGTTAACGTATGGGCAGGAATTATTTGCAAACACGTTATTGGCCCATTCTTCTTGCCGGGACGTCTTGGCGGACAGACTTATATCTCAATTTTCTTCAACAGTTGCCTTTCCTGCTTGATGATGTTCCGTTAGTAATAAGAAACAATATATGGTACATGCGTGGTGCGTGGGGCCGACTTAAGACACTAGTGTATACAAGTCACATTATCACTGTAGAGGAATTAAGAGAAAGAATAGTTGCAGCTTGTGATAGAAGAAAAAACACTCCAGGGATATTTAAACGAGTGCGCAATTCCATGAGGAGGGCGGAAGCATGCATACTAAGTGAAGGGGGCCATTTTTAACAATTTTTGTAATCATTTCGTTGGTTTTGATGTTATGTTGTCAGTTGTTGTTGCTCATTAACCCTAATGTGTTTAATTTTTCCAATTAATAATAATTTTGTAAGTTAGGCAATAGGACGGTTTTTATTTTTTTACTCAAAAATGGCGCATCGAAGGAAAACAATTAAAGAGAGATCATTTGTTTTAAATTGAACGGGGAATTCAAAAATAATTTTTTTTGGCAAAAAACCACTGGCGTACTATTTTTTCTTAAAAAATATCGAACTCAATACTCGTACGCACGCCACTGTTAAAGCCAAAAATTATATTTTGCATTGAAAACTATGCAACTTTATTAACTTTCACTAGGTACCAAAAAATATCAGTGAAATATCTGACGCGGTTCTGAAAATATTAATTAATTTCCATTTTTTTTTGCTAAAACACCCCGAGTTTTTGTATGAAAAGATTTTTGGACCATAGTTTATAAAGCAAATTAACATTAATTTTTCATGTAGACTCACACCCTTAAATTTTCGCATATCATTAAGGAACACCCTGTATAGACCAGAAATGGTGAAGTGAAGTTAATCTCGAGTAAAATTGAGTCCGTACAAGGACTCCTAGATTTCTTCAAGATATTATGTGCGGTGAAGGTATGCCAGTGGGGGGGGAAGTGTAATGAAGAAATGAGTTTCGCCTTCTAATATACAGTATAGACATATTTTGAATACAAGCCCGAAATTACATTGATTAATATAAATAAGACTTTTATATGACCTGGACAGATCTTTGATTTCATGCAAGGGGCATTTACAGTTGTACCCTCTTGATTCTAGCAAACTTTCTAAGGTCAGAAAAATATTCAAATTGGCCCGTTCAAAATAATGGTATATGTAACTGTTTGTACATACTTACCGTGGCTCTACTTTTTTGTAACTCTCTAATAGGATCCAATGGTTTCTGCAACTCCCTACCAGCTGATTATGTTTTGAACTGTAGTATCGACTATTGCTTATCTGACGAGTAAGTAGCGTCAGTTGAATGAAGGTATAAAATTATTTACGTCACGTAAACTCATGGGTTATCACGCAAAATCATGAGTGGTTCTGTTAACTCGCGATACTTGGGACCCCCGTATTTAAAAATACTGTTGTCACAAAATCCATTAATATACTCTAGTTTGCGTGCTGACTCAATAGTTTGGAGGACACTATGTGATCCAGGCATGTAAACAAAACAGTATCTATAAAACATCTTTTTATTAATAAATAGGATTCTTACAAGGAGCAAACAAGCTACCAGCTCTGGATCACTATAAACTAGCCATTCTTATGGCAATCGTTCAAAATTTGGGTAATCCCCGTATTATTGTGGGCGTTGTTGCAAAGAACTTTCATGCATCTATCTGTCAAGAACAAAAACAAATATTTTGAGTACTATCCAGGATGGTATAATGATTTTTCATGCTCCATTCATAAATATTTTGTATTCCAGTTACTAAACAAATACTATGTTCATTTTGCTTTGAAGCACGAAAGTTCTCTGCAACAAACCTAATAACGCTTTTCATTCGAGTAAGATTTTTAAAGACAAATTCTACCTAAACAAAAATCAAGCCTATTTATAAATATATCGTTTAAACCTTCATTATTGTCAATATTCTGTATAGAAACCAAGTTTTTGCAGCTATAAACTTGATTTTTCGTTTAGGTAGAACCTTCAGAGTGAAAAGAGGGAATTCTGAATCAAACACCAGGTAAATTAGAATGAATTTTATTGAAATTACTTTCAAAGTTAACAAAATTTACAAACAAAAATACTAGGTAAATTATTGATGGCACATCCGTCTTATTGCAAAATTACGAATGAAAACAATCACCCTTAATTTCACAATAATATCATAAGGAAACCTAGTAAAACTTATGATACCATCAGTGTTACGCACATTTTACAAACTGAAACTATGAATTGTATTTTTGAACTGGGACAAAAAAATTTGAATTTTTAATAGGCCCACCTCCCTCCTCCATGCCTTTTAAAACTATAAAACTAAATCAAATCCAAAAAGTATCTGAAAGTGGTACACTTTGTTTTTGAATTTCCTTTTTGAAAGTAGGTACTGAACCAAGCATTTATTTAAATAAACGCTACGTCCGTCCCCCGCATCCTTAGGGCTGTTTAAGAAAAATAATGTACCTCGTTTTAGCATTCCATGATGCACTTCGTTGTTAATAATAATTGTTGTGTAACCCTTACAACTAAATTATACGTTGATATGTTTATACGATGGCCCTTGAGACGTACGTAAGGTCTATTCTAAAGAAACACAAAATTGATTCAGCACCAAGAATTTATGAAAAATTATTTTATTCCAAGATTTTAGATCCAAAATAATAATTTATCCAGAATGGTGAGGAAAAGAAGTTTTCTAATTTTATGGTGAATATTAAGGTTAACAAAGGTCAGTTCATTTATCTGTTAATTCTTTTTGGAAACAGATCAAGTACTAATTACAGCAAATATTAATATTGAGACTTAAGAAGCGTTGTTATTATCTAGATATATTGGGTTTTTTTATACATAAATATGAGACAAAGCTAAACTAGTTACTACATCAATACTAGAATCGATTCAAAAATTCAGTATTATTTCACATCTTGAATTTTCAAATTTAGGTATTTTTGAGACATAATAAAATACTGAACCATACACTCTTTTGAATAAACTCCACGGTTGTCCCCCGCATCCTGGGGCTGTGAAAATAATTATACCATGAAAAGTCGTCGCCAACAGTTTGCGTTGTTATATAATATGTTCTTAGCAATGATGCCAATACGCTGGCCCCTGGGACTTACGCAAAGTCAGTTCAAAAAATGCAACAATAATGGTTCCTAAGGTCCTATTGAAATCTTATTTGGATAGCTTTATAACTTTTCAAACTAAGAATGGAATTATTTCTACAAATTATTTTTCCGAAACGATGTTTTAACTTCACCTTCGAAGATTTTTTCTCGATTCCAACTCTTACTATGAGGTGTTGTTAACACTTTGTATTTAGTTGTCTCTCTATGATAGATAATGAACGAACTCCAAAGCAATATTAGACGCTAATAGTAATCTAGCAGATATAAACTACTTAGATAAAATGATCTGTGAAAAAATAAAAAATTCAATAAATGCAGTTATGTATAGATGGAGATTGGAAATAGCTGAACCATACATTTTTTGAATAAACTCCCCGTATGTCCCCCGCATCCATGGGGCTGTGAAAAAATTATATTGGAATTCGTAGTAAATGGCGTACTTTGTAAGTACACTTTCGTATTTTTAAAATTGCTGCCAATATGGTGGCCCCTGAGACTAGCGCGAAGTCAGTTCAAAAAAAGTGCAAAAATATGGTTCTGTAAAACAAATATATTTAATGTGAACCAAATTAAATTTATAATAAACATTTGAAATAAATAATTTAAGGAATCAAACTAAAATGGACAATTTTTATGCATTTGGACTTGAAATTAAGTTTAGGAAAATATCTTGTTTCTTTAGAGCTCAAAATATAATTATTTCTGAAATATTATGCAGTTGAAAAATGAATATTACCATAATAATTATATCACAAACTGTTCCATCTGCAAGATAATAGTCCTAAAGGATGAAAAAATGAAATGGAAAAAGAGATGAGATATTTTTCACTGAACCAAACACTTTTTTGAATAAACTCCACGATTGTCCCCCGCATCCATGGGGCGGTTTTCAAAAATATACCATTAGGGCTCGTAGTAAATGGTATATAATACTGTTTGGTATTTTTTACACTGTATTCTTGGAGATCTGCTACAGATATGACGGCCCCTGAGACGCACGCGAAGTCAGTTCAAAAAAGTGCAATAATGATGGTTCAGTGAATTCCAAAATCTTAATATTTACCTAGAAACATAATTAACAAATGTGTTGTTAACCTGTATAGAAAATATATCCAAAAAAGGTTATAATTAAAAACATATTCGAAAAATTCGTAGTCATATAAAGAATAAAGAGAAACTATATAAAGAATAAGAGAACTATTATCTTTCTCCAATAGAACAAATTAATATATTATCAAACATTGATGATAATATTACGACTATATTTAATACTATAGTACACCTTTGAGAATTCGTACTCGTATATTGAATAAGAGAACTATTATCTTTCTTCAATAGACCAGATTGTTTTATCATCAAACATTGATCATAATATTACGACTATGTTTGACAGTATACAAATGTACGAAGTTCAATAATACCGTTTATCAATTAAGTGTAAGGTAGATGTAAATGATGAGCTTCCAAAAGCGTAAAAAACATTACAATATAAAAGCTCAAAGAATAATCACAGTATCAGTATACTTTCAATTATGAACCAAGTGTTTATTACATTATTCAAACCTCTATTTTAAACAAAACTTCTGTTGGAATCGAATTTTTAATATAAATGAGACCACACAGATTTTTAAAATATCTATTACGTATATCATTAATTTATTCTATGTATGTTTCGCAATTATTTACTCTACATTGTAGTTTTACACTATCTCGGTAGAAAATATTGTATAGTATTATATTTAAATTCGGATTTCAAAAAATTTTGAACTACGCACCGATTGGATAAACTTCACGTTTGTCCCCCGCAATCCTGGGGCGGTAAGGAAAAAATATGCGTACCATTAGAAATCGTAGTAAATAGTACTTTGTTGTCATAAATACATACTTTCATACTCAGATGTTCTGCTACAAATACGATGGCCCCTGAGACGCGCGCAAAGTCAGTCCAAGACAGTGCTTTTTGTAGTTCACATAAATCATTAAATCATTTGAGCGACTTGTTTCCCTTTAGGGCATATTCTAAAAACATTACCGAGTGGTTTCTCTACAGTATGAGCTAAGGCTAGATATGAATATATCAATCTACAACTTCATTATTGCTATTTGCTTGTTTACACAACTGTAATATAAACCAAATCGTACGTATTTGCTCCAAATATATTTATTAATATGTTAAAACTTTTGATCATTACGCAAATGAAGACAATAGAAACACATTAAAAGTGACATATTCTGGCAATCAGGTGTACAATGTATATAATATTTCTATATATGGAGAGATGTAAGTATATCAAATGAATTATTTACAGTAATTAAAAAAAGAAACTGCACATCAATATAATCCCACCACTATCCTCCAAGACGCGAGTTATAAAATAAAAGCTGAGAGCTAAATCAATTTAAGTTTTGTATACTCAAAAATAAAGATATTGGATTTTCATTTATTCACTTATTCAAAGTAGCAATTTTCAAATGTTTATTTTGATTTCCTCTATGACTTAAAAAGATATTGATTGAGTCTGCATTTTGAATATATCATTTCTAATATCTGAACCAACCACTGTTTAATAAGCCCTACGTTAGCTCCCCGCATCCTGGGGCTGTGTTCACAAACCAAAACCCGTCATTTCATTTGTTTTATATACCTTTTGTAAAATAAGAGTTGCATAGCAAAACACCAGTTTAAATGATGCCAATATGATGGCCCCTGAAGCGCACGTAGAGACAATTAAAAAGTGATATATGTTTGGTTTAGATAATGAAAACGAAGGAAATTTTAGTAAAGTACTAAGATTCGTCGAGTCGAAAAGAAAATACTTTATAAGATATGTGACATGATAATGCAATATTAACATGCAAATAACAAATGAATACAGCTACGAAAAAACAAGTCTAGGGCACAAACAAAAGCCATTATTGAAACTTGGGTGTTTTAGAAGGCGATAGAGAACATTAGAAAATTGAATTTGTTTTATACACCTTATCCTTTTTCATATAAGAGATTTTGCACTAACTTTACGTATTTACAAATGATACAATTACTACTGATACTAAAAAACAGTGAACTACTATTTAATGTAGCTTAACATACATTTCGTTACTAGTCATACTCGATTTTATTTAAGTGAAATGAAGTTGAAACTGAACGCCACGGATCGAATACTTTTTCAATAAACCAAACGGTTGTTCCCCGCAATCCTGAGGCAGTGTCAAAGAAAAAAATAATCGATGTATATTTTTCTCAACCTATATGGGTGTAAGGAGAAAGGTGCATTATTGTGGATGAAACCTCAATCCACTTGTTCATTACGATGGCCTCTGAAACGCACGCTCGGTCAGTTGAAAAAAAGTACTTTTGAAACGATTCAGGCTCAAGTTCGGAAAATTAATTGTATTTAAAACGTAGCACTGAATATAGACAAATCCAAATTTTACGAGTATTTTTTACGAGCTGCTTTTATTTTTCAAAATATAGTAAGCATTTTGTATGATGGTCATATGCCCGATTCACTACAAGTTATTAGAATACGAAATGTGCCATGAACGTGATATTTTTAGCTGCATAAGTGTAACTGTCAACCTACATCACAAACTATATTGCAGCTACGTACTTTGACAACACAGACAAATCTAACCCTTATGAGTGGTTAATCGACCTTACAGTTTTATGCGAATCAAAGCTTTATATTATGAACAGATATCTGCCAATAGAAATTCAACATGCTTATAGGCAACGCACTTTTTACTGCGAACATTGCATCAGAACGTTTAAACATTATAATTTAGTGAAAAACTGCACTATTAGAAAAAGCCAGCTATTTAAATTTACAAAGACAAAATTGTGAATGTGAATGGCATGCTTCTGATGTGTGGAGAATGTTAAACACTGAAATAGAAACAAACTTTAAATTGGCTACAATTACAATGCCCAGTGATTAATATAAAAGCTTAAAGCAAATTCCATAAAACACCTTATATAAAATCATACATTATATATATATTTTCAAAAATAGAATTTATGGAAACCACCATAGTGAAAAACTAGGATTCAGTATTAATTTCCCCATAGACTTTACGTTAGCCCCACGTCCTAGGGGTAAAATTAACCGCGGTCGGACCTATTGTGTATAGAATATTTCTTGATATTCATATTTCTTGTCATTTATGATGACCCCCGGGACATTCCGTAAAATCTAGAAGAAAAATACTCAAGGACAATATACAGACATTTAGTAGTAAAACTGAGTCATTTCCATAGTTCAACTATGAGTAACAGTCCTGAGCAGTAGCCAGAATTTCTAAGCAAATTACGTTTTGCCAAAATGTTAAAATAGAAAGAAGCTTTTCACTCCAGATCAAAGACTGAAAATTATCAAACGATGACACATAACATTGTAAATATATATACACAACTCTAAAATGACGAACAAGAAATACCCAGTACCTTCGAAATATTCAAAAAGAAAATTTTCGTATACAATTAGTTTCAGATCACGTTCCTTTTTCGAAAATTATGTGTGTACTGATGAAAATCCCACCGCCCACCACCTAGCCTGATTTTACTATATGCTAACTATACAGAACACACTATAACAACAAAATATAAAAATCAATGTCACGAGTATATTGCATTTAGTGTCAATCGACTCGAAAACAAACACCACAAACAATATTTATATCAATGTTAAATGTGATAAATATGTACTTATGAATTGCTATAATAAATAGCAGATTCTGTTTACGGTCACCTAATAATCTTTCCATTTCAACATACACATATGCATATCTAAAGCGAATTTAACTACACATCAATTTGACGACTTGTTGGAAAAAAATGGGATTACCCATTATAGGCCCACCTCCCACCACCTTGTCTTTTATACCATTTTAACCTTACCAAAATTCTTCAAATAATGCATCAAACATTTTTACGCTCTACAGATTATGCAGAACTATAAAACAATATCCATCCAACATTATTATTATTATGAATAGATATAGAATTCGTTGGCCAGCAATTAATAATTGAACAGTTAAACTCGCACAAAAAAAAACGTTATCAAGTCATCTAGAAAACCTTTCTTGATATATTCAGTACACACACAAATGCAGACATAGGACCATCAAATAAGTTTTTACCACTTTAACGAATACCTAGAAGGTTCATAGCAATAGTTTTTCGTAGGTATCTGACAATCTGACGATATCAAATATATACAGACGAACATAATGATGTCATTTTGATATAGTTCATTTAGTATTATCATATTTATATGAAAACAATCTTAGCCTCACTTGAACATAAACACTGAGGTCCAAGAACCAACCATCAATTATCTTTTATTAATATGTTCCTCAATTGATTGTAAAAAATATATAATTTGAAGGACGTACTCTGAAAGCACTAATCCAAATAAACCTTCCGCTAGTCCCTCCTAAGCTCATAACCGCCATTATTTCGAACTAACTAAAGGTAAACTTATACTTTCATATGAATTATTTATAATTGATATATAATATACATGACGGTTGTTGTTTCAAGTTATGATGGCCTCTGGGATCCCATTCGGAAAAAGAGCAAAAACCGCTAGTCCTAGTATTTTTGAAAGTGTTATCAAAAATCCATCCAAAGTATTTATACGTGTTGTTATCTCATAAGTTAATAATATGCCCAGTGCAGTCTTGCTACTTGTTTGAATATTTATCACCTAAATGTCAAATACCAAACTACAAGATCAATAGTTACACACAAAACTAAATAATAATAAGTATTTATAGCGAACTATCTACCATTCTTATGAATATTAATGCTGAAAAGACAATGTTTCAACATAAACTTGCTTAATAATCTGTTGAATACTTGTCAAAGCACCCCACTTTTAAGAGCAGAATATAAAAAACAATTGTACTGTTATGTTTTCAATTGAAATATACATCAAAAATCAAATAACCTGTAACACAAACCATGATTATTGCTTATACATTTAAAAAACCCATGCCAATCAGTGAAAATAGGTTCAACGATAGTCTGATGACAAACATACAATATGTAAAAGCTCACACGATTTAGTAAAACTATTTAGTCAACCATTCGGATTATCTACAGCCCCATACATGATTATAACGGGTATTATTTTTGCAAATGAACAAATTTATATATGCAAAAATTACGGAGGTAGTATAGTATAAAACATTTTGGGCAACAAGAATTACGATTAGCTAACAGAATAATGGAGAAATATCTACCAAAAAGCATAAAACGGATGAATCGACATTATTACGTGCGATATTAAAGATTCCGATATTAAGCTTTTAAGGAAAAAAAATTAGTGTAAAACACGTGTAGATATCATTATTAGCATATATACAAAACTGGCACATAATACAAAATATCAAGAATAATATTTATTATGTGCCAAACCAATCGCTGTAGTTAAAACAAACTGCAACAAAATAGAGATGGCCTAATCAATTTAAGGCACATTACTCCACAGCATTACACCAACAAATATAGCTAGTAGCAAGATCACACGTTTGTTTTAGATTGTTGAATTTTAGTCAAATCGATAACATGGTACGATTGAGGTGATTTAATTTTGAAGCGAATAGGTCTCAAAATGTCTGTATGAAGATGTATTCTGATAACCAATCATGCAAAGATATTATTATCTCGTGAGTTATGATGAAAATGCAAAATATAGCGCACACATTTTAAAAAATTTCATCAAAACCAACAATTTCAATTACATAAAGACCGGTAAGTCAAACAACATTCGTTTTAAGCTATCAAACTATACATATATAGTGATCAAATCATTTTAACGTGCATATAACAGAAGCCATTGATGTAAAAATGGAAATTAATCACTCCAATTTCTTTAATAAATGAGCAAAAAATTATGATTTTGTCATATGCCAGAACACACAGCACCATCAAAACATTAATTTAAAAGTTCTCACGACATAAAGGTCAACAAGAAAAATTATAAGAATGAAACTATCACATCAGACTATCAAATGAGGAAGGACAACATTTTTAATCAAAATTAAAAGCACTACTTTCCATATACAAATTACGTTAAAAGTGAAAAAAAATATTAGTAAAGCACTTGTGAAAAAACATCGTTCTGATATTAAAAGCTAGTAGCACGTGGAAGGATACTATTACTGATACCCCTTCTAGTATTCGACAAAAAATAAAGCAGCATACAATACAATAAAATGATGCACAAAAACACTGATTCAAATAAACTCACGATTGCCCGCCGCAATCCAGGGGCGGTGTACAAACCCGAACGGAACCTTAAGTCTAGAAGCATTTATCTGATGCTTTGCTTAGCTTTCTATTGTCATGGTTTCATTATTATTTGTATTTGTTATTTGTTGCTTGTTTGTTGATATCTTGTTGTGTACCTAGTTACGATGGCCCCACAGACAATCTTAAGTCAGTTCGAATACAGCGTTAATATTTTGTGCATGCAAAGAATTTCATGTGACTAACTTTAAAATAAAGTCAAAAAATGTACATTTAGACAAATCCAGCAGACAATTTTAAACTTGGAAGGGGTTAGTAATTCTGGAATTCAAAATAAGATCACATTATATCATGCTTTAGCCTTACAGTTTTTCTAACAGGTTTTGATTTTGTGCAAGCTATTCCATCTTCATGCTGTGTAACCAGGCATTATTTCAATAAACAGCTGATTTAGCTAGGACAGATTACAGTAAAATGAAAAATGTTCGTTTTACTACAATGATACTTTGCAGTGGAAAAGATGTCTGTATCCGAATGATGATGAAGTGCGTTCCATTATTAATTATGCAAAATTAATTTTACGAAAATACAGCCCAAACGTTATAAAACTCCAACAATAAATTTAGTATGTATATGCTACAAACGCAGTGAAAAAATTTCTTTGCACTTTTACAAATTGTCCAATTATTTTTAAAAGGATGTTTTGTCATTTAAAGAAATGTTTTCACATAGCCTAATTTCTGCAGTAAGGTACATTAACCCAAATCTATGCATTAATCCAAAGAATAAATACATGCATCTGAATCAGACTTGCTACGAAGAACGTGACGCACACAAAGCAGTGTGATTTTTAGCGAAAACTGAATTACCTGTTACTTTTACTGAGCTATGAGAATGAAAAATCTAGTTCTACATAAGTAACTCAAAGTGTACTATATTCAATGTGAAATGACCGTCAGTGGCTTAAGAGTCTCAAATGCTAACACAACTTTATTATCTAGACATCGGTAAGTTTTTGCAATGTTAAAAAGTGCATACTTTACAGCAATAATCTCTTCTGACGAGTACTCATAGAAAAAAATTTTGGCTTTAGAAAAGAGCCTCTATCATCACTAGCTCGACGTGTAAGCTTGCATTTCAGTGGTTTCAATTTGGAGCCCTCTGATGCTGATGCTTAATTTGAAGCTTCAACGGGAAATGGCCTTCAAGAAATCCTTTCAGTGCTAGCTCGAAGTACTTTATTTTCCAGTGGTTCTAAGGGGCCGGCCTTCTGTACTCATAGATAAACTCAACGACACTGGAGGCCCTCTAGGAATGCCTCTGGCGTTGGGAAATTCTACATCTTACAGCGATTTCCAGAATGGAGCCCTCTGTACACGTAGGTTAACCTCAACGACACTGGAGGCCCTCTGGGAAGGCCTCTGGCGTTGGGTAATTCTACATTTTCTAGTGGTTTCCAAAATGGAGCCCTCTGTACACGTAGGTTAATCTCAACGACACTAGAGGCCCTCTGGGAAGGTCTCTGGCGTTGGAAAATTCTACATTTTCTAGTGGTTTCCAAAATGGAGCCCTATGTACACGTAGGTTAACCTCAACGACACTGGAGGTCTCTGGTAAGGCCTCTGGCGTTGGGAAATTCTACATCTTCCAGCGGTTTCCAAAATGGAACCCTCTGTACACGTAGGTTAATCTCATCGACACTAGAGGCCCTCTGGGAAGGTCTCTGGCGTTGGAAAATTCTACATTTTCTCTAGTGGTTTCCAAAATGGAGCCCTCTGTACTCGTAGATAAATTCAATGGCACTAGAGGCCCTTTAGAAAAAGCCTCTACTGCCAGTGGTTTCCTGCAAGGATCCATCTGTACTTGTAGCTGGAGTTCAAAGACACAAGAGGCTCTTTGTGAAAGGCCTTTAAAGTTGAATGGACTTGCAAGGTCCCCGAAATGGAGACTGCAAACATTTCATAGGACGACGTAATGGTGAAAATATTAAGTACACTCTTACGTTTTCGGCAGTTTCCTTAGGGGAACTGTTTGTATTACGTAGTCAAACACCTCTCAAAGATGAAAGAAGTTTGGCATTCAGAAATCTTGCAGTGGTAGCCCTAGTGGAACCCTCTGCAGGACTCGAAGATGCAGCGGAGAAGGGAGTCCTCTTGCATTGGATGATCTATCTCACGACTGGACTTAGCTGGAGGCTGAAGGTACTGGAGTTTGAGACTCTGAACTCATGGGAAGACTGGAGTTTATGAGACGGATCCTATCGAGATACAGAAGCTGATGCTCTGGGCTCGTGGAAAGACAGAAGGACTGGAGATGAGAGTCGACTCATGGGGAGGCTGGCAGCTGTTACTCTGGACTTCGAAGATCTGATGCATCAGGATCCTCCAACTGGCTGTTGTAGGGGGCAGAAGATGGCGACCTCGTTAACAGCCTCGAGCACGTCTGTCAGCATTCTCTTCAGAATTCATCCGCAGTTGATGTCTGGTGAAGAAAAGATATCCAGTAACTGGAACTCGACCCCCTTGGTTCAACATGGATCTTCGCACCAGCATCATTCCACTCAACGGGGAGGGGTTGAAGGTCCGGCTGTCTTACATCGGGAACCTTGCAGCAGGCTTCAGCCAAACCTTCAAAGAAGAGCGTAGAAATTCTCAACAGCGAGATGAAGTTGTCCGGCATAGCAAAACTTCCAGCAACTGGCATGGAATCGTTCTGTGTTTACCATGGACCTTTAAGAATGGACATGATTCAGCCTGCGAGGAAGAAGTTTCTGGCTTTCTGGCATGAAGCAGGTAACGTAGACCTCGTCAAATACCTCGAAGAATTCTGGTCGGGGGCTCTTAGCAGTTGGAATTTGGACTTCCTAGCAATTGGACTGACTGGAAGATACTGGGATGCTTGTTTGCTGCCCTCTACAGACGAAGAAGTCTCAAGTGGAAGACCAGATGGATACCTCAGAGCTCTGACGATGCGAAGAGCGGAACCGTAGTCTCTGCCAAACTCCATTTCTGCATTCACTTTCGGCTACTCGGCAGTGGTTGGACCAGCGAACATCAGTTGCCTCGGGAAGAAAGGATGTATTCTGGACCCTGGGAAGACTATGATCAGGCCTCTGCCGCCATTGGACGGCAAAGACCTTTACGTTCCAGGCTCTCTAAGACTGGTGGATTGAGCTCTCCGCTGGACCAGGCCACCTGTATGCCCAGCTACTCAGCAACAGGCGGGAGTTCCAGTGGCTGGACTGAAGGAGTTGTCCGCAGGATCAGGACATCCTGCGTGCCCTCGTGTCCTACTCAGCAAAAGACAACGGATCATCGGAGTTCCAGCAGCTCTACTCAGCGGCTTGTCATGAAGGATCGAAGACTTCGCAGACTGAAGAATCTCCGGAAATGAGGGGGGAAGTACACATGGTCGAGTTCCCCGCCCTGATACAGCATACACCAGGATAGCGAAGTGCACCCTGGAGGCTCCGTTCGAAATGTCATTTACCCCTGACATCATTCATCCTTTGGCACGGAACGCATTACACCTTGGATTGGGGGAGCATTTAATCCTACGCTAAGCATGTCAACCTACGCTATCTTACTTGGGATACCAAACCAATACCTTATTATGCTTGTTTGTTTCCTTGAATCGAACTACCTCAAATCTCATCACCCATATTACACCAAGATAATTGTATGTATAATATACTTAAATTTCTTTGAAACTCAAAACGTCATCATCACCCTATCAGTTTCATCACAACATGATACATTGACCTGTTTCAATTTTGTAAGTATAAAAAATCATCAATTGCTTCGTAACACAATTAATCATCGTATTGCTTCAAATATTATTACCATACAAGGGACTAGTTAACCTCAAGTATATTGTAAGAAAAATAATATATTAGCGAAAAACTCCACCATAACTCCACTCGAAAAAATACCACGAAGCATAAAAAACATCTACCTCAAATTCATAAGCTTCGTAATCATCGTACCGATTCAATTTTTTTTCACCGTCAAGTATAGACAATAAACATACATCAACCTTGTAACAAAAAACATCACGAAACTTATTTAGCTTTACCATAAGCAGGAAATATCGACATAGATATTAACTTCATCATAATGCAAACCTGATTAAGAGCATATATGTTTAGACCTTATCACAAATTAATACATTAACCAAACGCTTTTTTTCTCAAACTATTTTTCAAAATTTCACTACTCTGCATGTCAGCAAAATACTCGCAGATTGGTTACCAACCAAACCTCGACCGCAATTAGCTCGGACATTTACAAATATTTCATCACGACTTATAACAAAAACATAACTCTTATTAACAATAAAAGACATAACCTCATCCTCACCATAATTTCATTAGCAACATATAATTAATTCTCCTTCAAATAACTTAAAATTCGCACTCCTTGTTCGAACACTTTTGCGATCAAGATATTATCAAGTCATGTCAAATAAAAACAAAAAACTAGTATCCATTCACAAACTTTATATTCAAGCGTCACATCTGTGTTTAACAAAAAACATTGCATTTGTTGTCCTTGTCTACCTCATATTATTCATGGCGCATAACATTCACTCACCCCCAAGTAATACTTCATTTCATTTACTGAAATACTGTTTCATTAAATCAGGATGTCAACTTGTTCTCAATCATAATAACTATGTATTCAACTTCAAATATATTGATTTCTAAAATTTCTGAAATATATATACAGGATAAACCTGTACCTAGTTCATTATAATTCAAATATGTCATCAAATAACACATGTCCACATTAAACCGTCTTTGTAATCTTTGTTCAGAAATCATCGCCATAATTACAAATGCACCTCAAAAGTACAGATATTTATTCGTTCGAATCAAACCAAGATTTGTATCATAATAGAAGAGAACTCTAATTTACTTTTATATCGAATAAATACAGTAAGATATACCTGGGTGAATCATAAAAGAATATTTCATAAAGAAAGAGTCGGCATTAATACCTCGTCTTAAATTTTAAATTACCTCGGTATTAACCATGTAACTCTGAAATCAACTATAGAATCAAATATAAAAAATAACACAAATATCGATAATAAATGCCGAACAGAAACCGCTTCAAGATAAAAACGTTATGCAGATAAAAAGGCCCACCACCCTCCACTTCTACATTCAAGTTTTTTTTGTTAGGGAATACCAGAAGTCAAATTGA
Organism: Acanthoscelides obtectus; assembly: GCA_963669975.1. NCBI lineage: Eukaryota > Metazoa > Arthropoda > Insecta > Coleoptera > Chrysomelidae > Acanthoscelides > Acanthoscelides obtectus. The sequence continues at coordinate 78,304,316 of CAVLJG010000006.1, forward strand.
CATTCTTCGATAGTTTGCCAAACTAAAACACAGACCCCAAACTTTAAACACCAGAGTTAGATATTATTCACACCACACCTGCACAGGTTTATGTTACAACTTTCAATTTTCCTTTCAATTAGATTGTCTCATTCTCGTTATTATGATATATGAAAAACACATATACCCAATAATTGATTAGATATTGTTTTTATGTTTTAGAATTCAAATAGTTCAGTTCTTTCCTTCAAATCAAACGCTTTAGTGTCAACAAAATACTCTTCGTTCAGTTTTCTGAACAAATATTTTTTTAATAACCTTAAAACATTTCACCTTTTTAGTAGTCATGGACTTAGTGACTGCACCTCAGGATCTTCAACCATAGTTCAATTTCAAATTAGGAAATTTCACTTTTAATATCCACGATACTAATAAGATTCCATATTGTATGCTTTTCATTTAATTCGTGAGTTGATTGAACAAACTCTTATATATTTTGAAATACTCATCGATTTGTTTGTTCCTAAGCAGCAATTTCAGATTAATCTCAAATAGTTTTTCAACATTCAGAAATACGACGTCAAATATTTCAGAACGTCGGAGTACCCATCAAGACTCCTACTTGTTCAAACTTTTCAACCATCAGTTTCGGAATAATTTTCTTAAAATATTTTGAACACGACTTTTCATACTTTGAGGAATATATTCATGGGGTTGTTACTAAACCTCAATCATTATTTAATTTTCTTACTCAACCAACAGTTCATATAACTCCAAACCCCGATTGTTATTTCACACTGTCAGTTTCGGCTTAACAGATCAAATTCGAAAACTTCAACAGGCCCTTTAATATACAATATTTCACATTCTCGGCAAGAAATTAAAGGATTTGTTACAAAACATGATCATTCGATTTCTCGTCTAATAATAACAAAATACAAACGAAAGACGAACTTATCCCAAAATTTCACACATCACTTATCAAATCCAATATTTGCTTTCAGCAAATTATTTATCGCTTTGTTACTGAACAATTTCAGACTTGAGAAAATTTTTAGGAATTTTCGTGTAGAATACTTTACGACGTCAATAAATGATTTGACACTTGTCTTTCCAGCTTATTCAAAAATTCCACACACGTGTATTCAAATCAATATTCCAGACTGTTATCAAAATGCTAATGGCTTTGTTTTTATTCATCAAAATTCTCAAATACCGTTCAGTTTCCGATTCAAGGGAGTACGTTTTCAGAATGTTTGTTTAAACACGCCTTTTCACATGTCAATAAAATGTTTTTCAAATTGCTACACCTCAAATTCCTCAACCACCAATGTTTAAAAAAAAATTACACGTCACTTTTCAAATTAAATATTCGTCCTCAGTAAAATACTTGTGAATTAGTGATCCTCTAAGCTTGATCCATTGTTCAGTTTCTTTATACTGCCATGGCCAATTTTAATATATATTTTCTCATGCCAATATTTCAGAACGTCAGCAAATTGTTACAATTATTTACTACTTTTTAATCACCAATAATCTTCTGATTTGAGGGAACATTTAAAAAAAAAATTCGAAGCACGATTTTCTATATTGTCATTCATTGCTTTCCTGATTATCTCACAGATTTGTCGAAAAACTTGCACCTCCATAACCAATATTCGATTTCGAGCTTAATTAATACACAAAAGCCACATAAATTTGAATAACGTTTTTCAAATCAATAGATTTCAAAACCCGACTTGTTAAACATGAATATTTGTATATATTTCAGTAAGTCAACAAAATTCGGATTTGTCACTAAATTCCGACTCGGTTGAAGACGCCGTCAATACTTTTTCCAAAATTTCACACACCTCTGTTCAAAGCTAGTATTTCATATTTTTAGGCAACATACTCATGGATTTGTTTTCATTTTTCAAATATTTCAACCGGCATTCGATATCTAACTAATGTGAACTAATATTTTTGTAAACATCAGGAAATACCAATTTTCATGTCAAATATTTCAGCAATTCGTTGTCATTCGTCGATTTGTCACTACTACTTCCACAATTCATGGATTTGTTTTTCTTTCTTCAACCACTAATGATTTCAGGCTTGATAAAAATATTTTTTCACCTTTTACACATCGCTTTTCAAGTGAAATTATACCCACAGCAAAATACTCATGGATTTATTTTATTCCTCACTCTTCAACTATCACTTAGTTCAGACTTAATAGAAATAAGTTTCTTCAGATTTTACGTATCGCTTTTCAAATAAAATTATATCGTCAGCAAAATATTCATGGATTTGTTGTTTTTCTTTCTTCAACCACCAATGATTTCAGGCTTGATAAAAATATGTTTTCACCTTTTACACATCGCTTTTCAAATGAAATTATACCGACAGCAAAATACTCATGGATTTATTTTATTCTTCACTCTTCAACTATCACTTAGTTCAGACTTGAAAGTTTCTTCAGATTTTACGCATCGCTTTTCAAATTAACTTATATATTCAGCAAAATATTCATGGACTTGTTTTTCTTTCTTCAACCACCAATGATTTCAGGCTTGATAAAAATATTTTTTCACCTTTTACACATCGCTTTTCAAATGAAATTATACCGACAGCAAAATACTCATGGATGTATTCTTCACTCTTCAACTATAACCGACTTCAGACTTAATAGGAATAAATTTCTTCAGATTTTACACATCGCTTTTCAAATGAAATTATACCGACAGCAAAATACTCATGGATGTATTCTTCACTCTTCAACTATCACCGACTTCAGACTTAATAGAAATAAATTTCTTCAGATTTTACACATCGCTTTTCAAATGAAATTATGACGTCAGCAAAATACTCGTGGGATTTGTTGTTTTTCTTTCTTCAACCACCGACTTGATAAAAATATTTTTCAAATTTTACACATCGCTTTTCAAATGGACATTATACCGACAATAAAATACTCAAGGGGTTTATTCTTCACTCTTACCATCACTTTTTAGGCTTAATAGAAATAAATTATTCAGATTTTACACATCACTTTTCATATAAAATTATACCGTCAGCAACATACTCATGGATTTGTTGTTTTTCTCTCTTCAACCACCAATGATTTCAGGCTTAATAAAAATATTTTTTCAACTTTTACACATCGCTTTTCAAATGAAATTATACCCACAGCAAAATACTCATGGATTTATTTTATTCTTCACTCTTCCAGTATCACTTAGTTCAGACTTAATAAGAAATAAGTTTCTTCAGATTTTACGCATCGCTTTTCAAATAAAGTTATATCGTCAGCAAAATATTCATGGATTTGTTGTTTTTCTTTATTCAACCACCAATGATTTCAGGCTTGATAAATATATTTTTTCACCTTTTACACATCGCTTTTCAAATGAAATTATACCCACAGCAAAATACTCATGGATTTATTTTATTCTTCACTCTTCCAGTATCACTTAGTTCAGACTTAATAAGAAATAAGTTTCTTCAGATTTTACGCATCGCTTTTCAAATAAAGTTATATCGTCAGCAAAATATTCATGGATTTGTTATTTTCTCTCTTCAACCACTAACGATTTCAGGCTTGATAAAAATGTTTTCAAATTTTACACATCGCTTTTCAAATGAAATTATATCGACAACAAAATACTCATGGATTTATTGTTCAATCTTACCATCACTGATTTCAGGCTTAATAGAAATAAATTATTCAGATTTTATACATCACTTTTCAAATACAATTATATCGTCAGCCAAATACTCATGGATTTGTTTTTCTTTCTTCAACCACCAATGATTTCAGACTTAAGTGACTTTCATCATATTTTACACATCACTTTTCAAATAAAATTATATCGTCAGCAAAATACTCATGTATTTGTTGTTTTTCTTTCTTCAACCACCAATGATTTCAGGCTTAATAAAGATTATTTTTTTTACGATTTTACACATCGCTTTTCAAATGAAATTATGACGTCAGCAAAATACTCATGGGATTTGTTGTTTTTCTTTCTTCAACCACCAATGGTTTCAGGCTTAATAAAGCTTATTTTTTACGATTTTACACATAGTTTTTCAAATGAAATCATACTGTCAGCAAAATACCTATAGAATTTATTCTTCACTCTTCGATTATCACTGATTTCAGACTTAATAATAAATAAATTTCTTTTCAGATTTTACACATCGCTTTTCAAATGAACCGTCAGCAAAATGATTTGTAATTCTAACTTTCTCCAAATTTCCTACTTGAACCATTTTTTCAGACATTTCACGTCATTTTAGAAGTACATACATTGTCGCAGACCATCTATTTGTTACCTCCACAAATTCGGAATGTCATTTTTCATGGGAAATACTTCAGAATGTCAACAGAGTACTCATCATTATTTGCTACTACGTTCCAATCACAATACAATTACCCATTTCCTAGAATATTTTTCAATACTCGAGCTACTTTCTATATTGCGGTTACCAAACTTCAAATTCTTCACCCATCAATCAATTTTATTTAACTGATACTGATCAACACAAAGATTAGTTTCCATATGATAGATTTAGATTCCGTCAAGATCACAAAACCAACTCTCAACCATAATTCGATTTCGGAGATTTTCAAACTCCACTTGAACACGACTTTTCATATATACAACTATTACATGATGTCTACAAAATACGGATTTGTCACTAAAATTCGATTCGGTTCAATAGATTTCAAACTTTTTCGAAAATTTCACATACCTTTCAAAGCAAATATTTCATATTCTCATAGACTTGTTATTGTTCATCAAAAACTTCTCAACCACTATTCAATTTCCAATTTAAAGAGTACTTTTTCATAATGTTGTACACTTTTGACGTGTCAATAAAATGTTTATGAAGTTTTTGAACCTCAACCATAATTGATTTCAGGCTTAATACATACATCAAATTTTTCGAAGATTTCACACATCGTTTTTTCAAATGATATATCGTCAGAAAAAAACTCATAGATATGACATCGTCAGCAAAATACTCATGGTTTTGTTATTTCTCAAACTTAACTATTATTTAATTTCAGACTTGAACCTATATTTTCTCACAAATGTTCCATCATTTTTGAAGTACATTATCAGCAAAATATCTATTTGTTACCACTACAAATTCATCAACAAATTATCATATTGAGACTGATCCGGGCGAGTACCTGTTTCAACTCTTAAAATATTCCTTTGAAGCTGTTTCCTTTCATGTCTTCAGAAATGTTCTACTCATCAATACTCCAGCATTAAATTTACTATTTTCGAGAATATCTTTTAATACCCAAATGCGACTTTCTATGAAGTTCAAATTCAAACTCTTCATCCATCATTTAATTCCATTTAACTGATACTTTCTGATCAATACCAACATTAGTTTTCATTTGAAATGTTTCATAGTCTCACGGACATGTCACAAAACTCAAGTATCGTTCGATTTCCGAATTAATACTTATTATTTAGTACTTATCAACCGTTATTCGATTCAGTTCACGACTACAAATCTCAACCTCTTTTAGAATTTCACGCACCTATATTTCATATCTTTAGCATACTCCTGGATTTGTTTTTACTTGTCAAACTTCTCAACCATAATTTAGTTTCTAATTTAATGAGTATTAGAATATTTTGGTACGACTCGATGTGTCGATAAAATGTTCACAAAGTTGTTACTGAGGCTCAACCTCCTCAACAGTCATTGATTTCAGGCTTAATAGAACAAAATTTCTTCTTCCATTTTTCAAATACATAGATCTTTCAAGTGAAAGCACATCGTCAGCAAAATACTCATGGATTTGTTATTCTTCAAACTCGACCATTATTCAATTTCACACTTGAACCTATATTTTCTTAGAAATGTTCAGCCATTTTCAGCAAAATATTCATCTAGTTGTTAACACCACAAATTCATCAACAAATTTTCATATTAAGACTAATCCGAAACAGTACCTGTTCAAAGACTGCAATATCATTTTAATACGCAAGCGCGACTTTCAATGAAGTTTATCTTCGAACTCTCTTAGAGCATCATTCAATGTCATTCAAATGACTTATCAACATATGAAATGTTTCAGATTCACGGACTCTTCACAAAACCAACTCCTGAAGCATCATTCGATTTTGGATTTCATAAAAAAAACGACCCACTTCACATATCGCTATGCGCATCACAATTTCTCAATGGCCGCAAAGTTTCGATTTGTTGTAACTCCAAGCTCATCGTTCAGTTCTCCAGACCTTTTTAAAAATGTGGAAATATTCCGCTAAACATTTCAGAACTTCACAAAAATGCTCAAACCCGTCTATTTGTTACTACTTCTCAACATTCATTCAGTTACCGACTTACGAAAATTCTTAGCATGAATTTTTACATCATCAGGAGTATACTCATCGAGTTTTCATCAATTTCTCCTCTACCAAACCGTCCACTGAACCAATACTTCTTCGCACATTTTTAAACATCATATTTGTTATTTCTCGATTTCAGTAAAATACACATTGATTATTAGCTCATTACATATTTTCACTAAGCCTTCAAACACGACTTTTCTGTACATAATAATCCACGATGTCAATAATATACAAAAAACAAAAGACCCAAAACTTCACATATCGCTATGCGTATCACAATTTCTCACTGTCTGCAAAGTATCGAATTTACAACTCCAAACTCATTATTCAATTCCAGACTATTCTGAACTTTTCCAAAATTTGGAAATACTCCGCTAAACATTCCAGAACTTCTCAAAAATGCTCAGACCCGTCTATTTGTTACTACTTCTCAACGATCATTCAGTTTCCGACTTACGGAAATTCTTAGCATGACTTTTCACATCGTCAGGAGTATACTCATCCAGTTTTCACAAATTACTCCTCGACCAAAACTCGTGGATATGTTTCTACTACTCAACCATCATTACTTTCTCTAGGCATTTAAGTACGAATTTTCATATTCCAATACAATGTTCATCAACTTCAAACTCCCCAATCAACAATCGATTTCAGTCTTAGTAGAACAACAATCTTCTTCAGAGAATTTTCAACATCTCTTTTAGAATGAAATAAAAATACTCGTCGATTTGTTACCAAACTCCGAACTCATCATTCGATTCCAGACTAATCTGACCTTTTCAAATACTTGGAAATAATAACAGGTCAAATATTTCAGAACGGTAAGAAAATCACATCATGCCTCACCTAGGCGTTACTAATTTCTCAACCACGATCCAGTTTCGAACTACAAAAATACATTTAAAAACTTTCAAGCGTGACTTTTCATAAGTTTATCTAGATATCAAACATCCTCCTCAATCATTATTTACTTCAACTGAAGCATTACTGCTTAGCATATTTTCAAACCTAAAATGATCATGTTTATTTTGTATACTTTGAGGTATCATACTCGATACTTAATTGTGATATGGTAGACATAAAGCTATGTATGATGTTTGTATCTTTAGTGTACGTATAGAACAATTCGTATTGTCTGTAAAATAACTGTTGGGATTTGTTACTAACTTTCAAACGATTCACCCATCACTAGGTATCTTGTCATTTTCTAAAGGATCAACTTTTTCCAAAAAATTGACAGTACCTAATATATTTCTCACTGTCAGCACAATACTAATAGATTTGTTATTCTTCAAACTTCTCAACCATCATTCTATTCTCGACTTGAGTCAATATTTTTTTCAAATATTTAACGTCAGTTTTGTTATCAAATGTTTCCTATTGTTAACACAATACTCGATTTGCCAATCCCAAACTCGTTAATTGTCAGTCGAACTTAACAACTATTCAAACAATCCATTTAAAATATTCCATAACGACGGCAAAATAGATTTGTTACTACCTGTAAACCACTTTTTCGTGAGACTTAAGAAAATACTTTTGAATTTTTTAACACAGGACTGTTCATATTAGTACTGCTCAACCATCACCCAATTCTCGATTTAGCCAATACTTTTTCAAAACAATTATAAGATTACCATATCCCGTACTTCAAAACCGCTCAAGCAATCAATTTCCGAATCCAAACAGTTTCTCACACCACCTCTTATGTCTCTGTCTCTATATACGAGTATATTATCGAAACTAAATAAAGACAATACTTTATTCCAAACTCTTCAATTGGTATATCAGCCTACTAGCAGAGTTTCCATTACAATTTATGATCAAACAAATTATTAAAATACATTATTAATCCCCCTTTTAGTTTTGCATTTTACACATTTTCTCATTCAAGGGATTTCATCATACATTTCAGTTCAATTTTTGGGATCAAACTAGAAAATTTCAAAACTGATTTTCATTATACTTTATCGCTTTAATACGTGAAGTGAAGTTTATATGTCAAGTACAGTGTTAATGTTAAGAGTATCAGTAATTATGGTATTTCAATGTCTTTTGCAAACCTTTGCGGTTTTGTAATCGATAAAACTCAAATATACATCAACAAATTTTTTAGATATAAGAAAAAATTCAATAAACAAAATAACGGGTAATCAGTGAATAATTCTGTGCAGTATCAAATCCAAAGATTGTAGCAATAAAAAAACATCCGCAACACAAAATCAAAACAGTTTAATATAAAAAATAATACAAATGTACCCACCACCCTCCTCTTTATCCACAGTAACAGATATAAACATTTGAAAACTACGCGACTAAGAATTACAAAAAATAAAACTGAAATTTTTTTGACCTTTTCCTATTTTTTTTTCGAAACCATCAAACGCCAACGTCGTCATCCATAGTCCAAATAATCAATATTTCGACACTCGTTTCAAGAAAACACAAATTTATATTTAGAATATATTTAGTTCCTATATTGTCGCACCTTTTATTTTGTTTTGTATAGCAATTGTTAATCACAGTATGATGTTAAACTCATTCCGATTCATTCAAAATCGAATATCCGAAATAATAATGTACCCCAATTTTTAATTTATTGTCATTTTAAACATTTTTTATAGTTCAACCCATTATTCACATTTTTTGATATGCAGGAATTTCTTTATAAAACAATAATACCTTTACAGATGCTTTCTTTTTCAATTTGCCTTTAATATTATGCATGGTAATTGCTTCGCTATAGTATTGTTTATATTTCTATGATCACTTCAGCTCTTTGCTGTTTTCCATACAAAAAAATAATTTTCAGCGTTCCAGACTTTTAACACTTTTTTACATACCATACCCATCTTTATATATTCGCTCATATACACAATGCATGCTAGTCATTTTCATAACGTAACTTTTTACTCATTCAGCATCTGTAACTCGTTGCAATGAAATCCAGTGTACCTGCGTTACTAATAATATTCGCAATACCATATCACTTGTCCAGCATCTTTGTCTTTTTACAAAATTTAGTTGTGTTTATCTACACTTTTCAACTCTCAATCATGACCTTTCAGTGCCTGGAGGTAGTCTCATTTATAATACTTGTTATACCATAACCATACCACGATCTACCAATCATTACCACCATTACGAGGGAATTAACTTTACTGTCGGGTTTAAGGGATGCTTTGATTCACATAACCTTGGATGTGTCACTCTCAAAAATATTCTTGTATCAAAGCACATTAACCATACCATACGCTTCCCAGAAACTTCCAATAATTTGTAATTATTCAACCATTTAGCTTCAAAAATATTACCAGTCATCTGAGTGTCATACCAACCCAATATTTGTTTACATCACACCATTATTTGTCAATTTATAGTTTCATTTATTAAGCAATTACTTTTTAGATTTCATAATTTCAAATCTCAATCCAACAATCAGTACTAATTATATATTCACATTATCAATTTTCCCAATAAGTGTTCAACATTCTCAACTATATAAGTAGGTACGTCAGAGACTCAATACGGTACTTCCAACTTTACTTCATGTAATTTTCAAACACTGCATAACTACCTATCAGCATCTCTATTTCCTGTTGAATCTTCTATTCAATAAATTCGTAATACCATGTGAAAATATTTCGGTTGTTGCCCATTATTCTTTCTGCGACTTCAACCTACATTTTAGAACCATCAATATCCATCAGTACCACCCATTAAAGGCAATTTTACTTCTGGTCACATTCTTTGCAAATTCAAAAACCATAACATTTGAGTATCACATATTTCCGTTTTTACCTACCGAAGATAATTATAAAATACAATTCTCAATTCACTCTTTTGATCACTCAGGCCTAGCTCACGCTTTCAAAAAACTTCCAAAACATTTTTCGACTATTAACAATATTTCAGTTTCTTAACCACAAATTTTTTCTATACCTTCGTGAAGGTTAGTTTTGATCTTCCTCATTTATACTATAAAACACTTCCGTTCTCAATGACTAGTAAACAATGTTCAATACTCATCCTAAAATCCAGTCTTCTAAATAAACACGTAACTATAAATTAATGAAAATTTTTCATAATTTCAATTCGCATCCACGTAAATACATATTACACCTTTATTTACCAAGTTTCTTGTAATAACGACTATCGATCAGTACCATGCTGTTAATTGTTCACTTTTTACCCACGCAAACTTCTAATTGCTATTTCCCGATTTAATGATTTTTATCAAAACGCCCATGGATTTGTTATTATTTTATTACAATGCATACGTAAAACGACTATGAAATCGATAATTTTCGCAATACCATCTCCAAGCATTTTAGTTGTTCACCAATCTTCACTTTGCCCTACTTTCAGTTATGCCTATCATATCTGCCTTTTAAGTATCATTCCTCTTCATAATGAGAATACCAATGTTATCTTCATTCTTAATACTGACACGTGAACCAAAACTACACAGAGAAAACTAAACATACCAAAGACGCACAACTCGAATAGACTTGCCACAGTAAACAATTTTAATCATTCTTAACAAAACTCATTTCAGTTGTTTTATTACTTGTACATAAGTTACGATTTAAGAAACCGCCAGTACTGTTCTTTCTTTTGCAAAATTTCGATCAAAAAAGTATATTGAAAATCAAATAAGTATCATACAATTTTATCTTAACACACCTCATTCGCCTCAATGTAATTACATTTCACTTACTTTCAAATTTAATAATTTCCATTATAAACTGTAGTCGCCATTAATGTCAAGTTTCCAATCGCTATCAATTTTCAGAAAATGCTCATAGATTAATCATCAACCTTAAAACTTCCCCACCATCATACATTTTTCAAAAAAGTTGCGACTTGCAAAATACTGGTGAGCTTGTGATTCATTTCTTTTCGCAATGTACAACTACATTCTATATTCTCATTATTAGTAAAACATACCTAGATATCACTGGACCTATCGATCAGTATCACTAACAACGCTTTCAAACTTCCATTCATCTTTAGTTATCTGATGACATAAATAATAACAGTTCTTGTGCTTAGTCCAGCTCAGACAATGCACGAATTAAATAAAAAATATTTTTGGAACGTCAATATATGGTAATCTCGCACCACACCTACGTTTTTTAAGGTCTTAGATATCGGTTCTTGTATGAAATATAGAAAATGATCAGCAAAATACTCTGTGATTTGTAACTAAACCATCTCAAATTATTTTTACTTTTCGCAACTTTTTACAATATCAAACGTATTCAAACTGTCAAATATCCAAATACTCGCATACTTTAAACATTCTCATACAAAATAATACAAAGATAGTCTCAGTTGACATCATAATCTCTACATTCATTTCCTAAATGAAGCAATCAGATTTTATAAAAGTTTTAAAATCACTTTTGAAACTTGTATTCAAGCAAACGTTTTCAAGGCCTTTAAGTATTCATTTTCAGATCTATATGATACTCTCGACTCAACTGACATCTTTTTTCATATCAAATATTGCAGACTTTCAGCCATATATCCATGGATTTCTTTCTTAACGTCATATCCAAAAATAGCCTTATTCACTTAGTGCAATTAACACAACTGACAGTCATAAACTGAAAACTTATTGCTCAACAGTCAGGTGCCCGAGGAATTCAAAACACCGTACTCAAGTTTCATATAGTCTACAGTTCATAAATGCGAAATAATTTCATATCACGCACGCGTCGCATATACCCCTATACCTGTTTTTCAACGACTGCACGATTCAGTTTCAATTTTAATAATAAAAAACAAAACGTGTTAAAAGTCAAGTGTTTGTCATGTAAAAGTATAGTCCAGACAATTATGTAAAAGCAACTTAATTACAAATAATTTGTAACGTCTTCCACCTCACTAATCATCTTTCACCAACTTCCATGTTAATTTCAGATTTGATGATTCTCAAGAATACTCATGGATTTGTTACCAAACTTCAACTGCTCAACAATCGTTGGATATTCAATTTGATTGATCTTTCAAACATACATGGAACACGATTTTCATCCAAAATACTACAGATTGCCACCACTTTACTTCATACTGGAACTGTCAAAAATCCAGATAAACATTCTACTCGCTTTCCATGTTTCTAATCATACTGTAATTACGAAGACAGTCTCATTCGACACCATAATCCATCCATAAAAGGAAATATTCAACAATAGAAAAACATCTTTAGATTCCAAGTTTATCACATATGACCATTTTGACGTATGGAATATGCATAATTTTCGGAATATTCTTTTCAGGCACGCCACACGGCATACCATTCTAGTTTTGAGTTTCAGTCCTCCATATTGTAAAATAAATTGTGAGTTAACAACCTTCGCAGCAATTAACAACTTAGTTTGCAATCGGCCATTTTTAATCAAACACTTAAAATTCATTCTTTCAGGATCAACACCAATCAAACGAAACTACTCGTGCGGCCATACACGTCTAACATTTCACTTATCTGCCATGTACCAATATAATTTTTGACATTCCATCAACAAAAAAGTGTATCAACTAATTAAATTGACAAAAAACATATTTCAGAACTACGAGTGCTCATTATCCGAAAATGTTCAAACCACTCTCAGTGTCTTCCGAAACATAATTTTGAAGTAATTTTCAAAAACGACTACACTCAATATTCTTGTATCAAGTCAGACATTGCTAGCATAGATGTTTTCAAGAGATTAAGTATACCACTAACACAGAAGTTTCATTAACTTTACCAAATAACTCGCCAAAAAACTTTTCATGTCATCAAACCCGATGTTACATGCTTTAACCATTTACTACTCCGTTCATGTTTATTAGATATTTGATAAATATTACTAATAGTCAATCCGTAAACTATTGTTTTCTTACCATAGCTCAATTTGAATCTGTTCAAACATTATTGAATTCAAGTCAGTTTGTTGCTTGAATATATCATGTATGTTAATGTGTATAATGTAATGTTATCTTTCATTTGGATTATATTTTTGATCAATGCGAGTTGAAATTTAGTAACTAAACCTGGTGTATTTCTGTATTTATACTTTATTATTTTACACTATTTTAGCAAATCGTTTAGTTATCATCAAAAAAGCTACGAATAAATATGCTGTAACGGTGAGAAACTGAACATGTGTGCCTTGCTCACAGTCCGTTACAAAAAAGATAGTTTTGTCAATAATGAGTTTGAAGTAATAATCCAATCTTCAAATTCTTAGTAATTCACAAATAAGAGGGTTTATAAACGCCAACTATTTTGTATACACCAATTAATTGATTCACGTTCGACTCAAATTGCATCGTTAACTTTCTGTCCAGTTGACGTCACTCAGTAAGTAAGTTAGAAAGGTGGTGAAATGATTTTCCATATCTTACATAAGAAGAGGCGAGTAACCCTTAGGTTATCCGCCCCCTAAAGCTTCGCTTAAAATGTGAGCAGCAAACCAAACAAAACTTTATATTCTTATCAAATACGCCTTAGCCCCTTCCGACAAAATTGAATTCTACAGCGTCCCTAGCATAAGATAATGTCCAATTATATAACAGCCAACTCGTTTAACACCATAATCGACTATATACGAAATTGTAGATAAAATATGGAAAATGCAGACTGCCATGTAATTTCGATTGTAGACAAGTATATTTAATAGAATGTTGTCCGTAACTGCAGCAATATTGCGCAATACACAGATTTGTGCATACCCTAAATATCTACAAAGCCAATAAATATCCTCAAACTATGTCAGATATGTCAAATTATCAAATTTTATGCTAAAGCTGTCAAAAATGGATGCTTGCATGCTTTACACATTCTTATTCATAGTAAAAATAGTATACCAACATTCTTGCAATAAGAATTATCGATCAAAAATCAATTCGATGTAAGCAATGAAAATATTTTGGATTTTAGTTTTACACCTCACTGTTAATGTTATCTCACATCTTACTCACTTTCACGTAAATCCTACATGCTATTTTCCGATTTAATGATTTTTCAGCAATTGTTACAAAACTTCAAATCCCTCAATTTCATACCAAAAAAAATCACCAAGAAATCAATATTCGCAATTTTAGTTGTTTACCAGTCTACACTTTTCACTACTTTCAGATATGTCCATCATACGAGTATCATTCCTATTCGTAATGAGAATTCCAATGATGTAATTCTACAATCTCATTCTTAATACTGACCCGATCTATGAACCAAAACCATACAGAGAAAACTAAACATACCAAAGACGCACAAAAATACTCTTGCAACAGCAAACATTTCTTTCGAAAAACCGATATTCATTTTGACAGAAACTAATTTCAGTTATTTGTCTGGTACTATCTGAAGATAAATTATGACAAGTAGTGTTGTTGTTTTGTAAAATGCCGATCCAATTTAAATATTGAAAATCAAATAGAAAAGTATTATACAATTTCATCATACGCCTCTTTCGCATCAATGTATTTATTATATTTCACCTAATTACATGTTACTTTCAAATTTGATTTTTTCAATCATAAACTGTAGTCGCCATTCATGACTCAAGCTTACAATCAGTATAGATTTTCAGCAGACTACTCATGGATTGTCATAAACCTTAAAACTTCGTACAATTTCAAAATTGACTGACAAATACGTTTTCAAACATCTCGCACATCATTAGTCACAAAAAGTTGCGACTAGCTGGCAAAATACATTTGGGTTTATGACTAAACCTCATACCTTACATGTAAAATATTTTGACTTCGCCTACTACGCTTTTTTAAGATTTAGCTACCATTGCAAATCAACAAAATACTCCGGGGTTTGAAACCTAAACGTCATACCTAAAATAGCGACGGAACCATATTCTCAATACCATGACAAATTTTTGTTTTTCTCAACTTTTTACAATATCAAACTTCGTATTAGAGTATATATATATATATGTATATATATATACTTGCATACTTCAATCATTATTCAAAATAATACAAAAAGTCGCAGTTAACATCATCATAATCATCCATATTGTAAAGGAAGTAGTCAGATTTCAAAAATCACTTTCGATTTTCGTAAAGCTCGAAAAATACCCCGCATCACAGACTTGTTCTCACCCAAACGCTTTCAAGAACTTTCATTTTCATTATTCATTTTCAGATCTATATGATACCTCCCGACTCAACTGAAAAATGCTTTTTCAAAATCTCGGACACCATTTTTCATAGCAAATATTGCAGACTTTAAGGAAAATAACCATGGATTTGTTTCTAAACGTCATACCCAAAAATAACTAATTCGAAGTTCAATTAACAAGATCTGTCCGACTGACATTCGTAAACTAAAAACTTTCTGCTCAACTGTCAGATTTCCCAAGAAATCGAAAAACAACACGAAAGTATCATATATGATTACAGGTTCTAAATGCGAAATCTGATTCTCAAAATACTCGAATCACGCATGCCTCTCATACACTATCAAGATTTATCAACTACACGCTTCAGTTTCAATTTACTAATAAAAAAACAAAACATGAGTGAAAAGTCTAGTACCAGTGCTGGCAAAGTCTCGTCCAGATAATTTTGTAAAATCAACTTAATGAAAAATAATTTGTAACTTCCATCTCGCTACTATCAATCTGATCATACTCCACCAACTTCCATGTTAATTTCAGGTTAACAATCGCCATTAATAACATGGATTTGTTACCAAAACTGCTCATCATTTAATATTCCACTTGATTTTTCAAATATCTCAAACACCATTTTCATCTGAAGTACTACAGATTAATATCACTATACTCGTGCATTTACTGTTGTTATACTCCAAATCAAAAATAACTATAAAACAAAATTCAAACTTCATACCGGAAATGTCAAAAATCGATAATAACATTCTCCTCGCTCTTTCCATGTTTCTAATAATACTGTAACTAAGTAGAAAGTAGTATTCAAGCATTCAACAATCAAAAAACATTCCAAGTTCATCATATTACCGACGTATCGAATATGCATAATTATCGAAATAGTCTTATGAAGCACGCCTGAAACACGCATTCCTTCTGTACCATTCTAGTTTTTAGTTTCAGTCTCAAATATTGTTAAATAAACAACTTATAGGTGAAAACAGTACTGACACTTAGTTACTGAACACTTAAAATTCATTCATTTCAATATATGTGATATAATGTAATCCATAATTTTCTAGTAATAAATTATACTAAATCTGTGCACTTTCATATTTAAAAAACCAAATTCTACATCATGTGTTTCCAAACTATACCAATACACATTGGTTTACCGCTCATCAATCGTGTGTTATACGATCTTTATTGTTTGCAGTTTCAAGATTCACTACGATATATAATAATCGATATCCAGTTATGTTTTCAAGTTAAGTCTTTTCACTTTAAACTTTAGGAAAAAATAATACTTCACATCTCTTGTCACCGACCAACACTATATCAATAAACAATTACTTACGGGTACTACTTTCATTCAGTCGCATTCAAAAAGATTTTCAACTTAACAAATTAATTCTTCAAGAACAACTTTATCAAACGGAAGTCAGTAAAAAGATGATAATTGTAGTTTTACCTATACGTTCCTGATCAAATTCTAAGTAATTCACAAACATTTAAAAAAAACGACACTCATTTTGTATATACCAATTAATTGATTCACGTTCGACTTAAATTGCAGCGTCAAATTCATGTCTAGTTGTCAACCTTTCAGTCAGCCAGTAAGTTAAAGAGGTAGTCAAACATTTTCCATATCTTACATATGAAGAGGCGAGTAACCCTCAGGTTGCCCTCCCCCTAAAAGTTTTGCTTAAAATGATGTGAACAACAAATTAAACAAAACTTTATTTTCTTATCAAATATGCCTTAGTCCCTTCGGACAAAATCAAATGCTACAGCGTCCCTAGCATAAGACAATGTCCAATTATACAACAGCGAACTCATTGTTTTTACCACTTTGATAAACAAAATAATCAACAATATACGATTTTGCAGTAAAATATGGAAAATACAGACTGCCATGTAATTTCGTTAGTAGGATAAATATATTCAATCCATAATTTTCTAGTAAGAAATTATACTAACTAAAACTTTCGCATTCAAAATACAAACTCCACATCATTTGTTACCAAACTATACCAACACATTGGTTTACCACTTGCCAATCGTGGATCTTATGATCTTGATTATTTTCAGTTTTAAAATTCACTACAAATTATCATAGTTCAAATTCTAATACCAAATTATAGTTAGTTTCCGAACTTTCAAGTGCTCATCACTTGTCACAAAAAACAATACCACTTGACTATCATCAAATTGTTTTCACAGATCCACTATAAGCAATAGTTCGACGTGCCGAATGACCTCAAAATATAGTAATTTCTTATACTTTCTGTTTTATAATTTCCTTCTTACTTCACTTTACATCAACTCCACATCACATCATATTACTGTCCAAATAAAAAACATTGTGTACTTAATTCAAGCGTATCGAAGAAATCATATAGAAAATAATAAGGATTACTGCCAGTCTTCAAACATGTATATAAAGAATTTTGTAAAGTCGCATGTCTCTGTCAAAAGTATTTTACTGTCTATTTATATCGGTGGCCAATTAACCAGATTAACAAATAAACGAAACTGTAAAGATTTTTTACATATTCCCAATCCTACTTTGCAGAATTTATTTTTCATAAAATTGTATAATTTGCCTTCTTAATGTCAATTATTCAAACAATAAAATTTCAAAATTGTCGTTCCGTTTTTCTCAAATGCATACAAGCATAAACTCGGGCCATTTTATTTTCAATTAGCGCAATTGTATATTAAAAACTCAATCCGAATTGCCCAAATTATCATTCCGGTATTTTAATTCATGCAAGGGATTTTATCATTTAAAAGTTTCATACTTTTTTGCGTGAAATTCCGTCTCATACTTCCTGAAAAATCTACATCTTTGACATTTTATCAACTCGCATATCGTTTTTAGTGTTAACCTCTTAGCTTCGTATCGACCAATTTTTATGAAACGTATTTCATCTAAAATGGATTTTGATTCAATTATTTCGCAAAAATGCTTGTTAAAACTTTATTTAAGGATTCTTCTGTTATTTCGTAACCATCGTTTTTATCACTTCAAATTTTCAAACTACCGACGTAACGCTAAACGACGCTTGATAAAATCTCAACCTTACTACCAACAATAATTATAAAACAATTTTTTCTCTTTCATACTTTTGTACATTAGACAATGGAATCTTTCGGATCTATGTAATGTGACCAGTTATATGAAAACGTTATAACCGCTTGTTATTTTACTTGCGTACACATTTGCAATTATTAACTGCACATACAATATATCATTGCAAAGAACTTTCTAGATACTGTCAGTTTTCATGTCCAAAATGTCGAAAATTATAACGTTTAATACCTTTCATATCAAAAATCACAATATATATCGATTTGATAACTTTCCTTTTAATAACAGTTTATGAACACTTAAATAAGTACTTTACACTCACACGATGATTTGCCACACGTCTGAAATTTTTTTCCAAATGGCCACGTTTACTAGTAACCGGTAAAAATCAAAATGTTGCTTTCCATACATCGGTGAATCTTATGTCGTAGTTTTGACTAAACTTCATTTATTTTGACCATATCGCTATAATACGCATGGTTCCTCCTCCAAAACACCTTCGACTCAAGTGTCAGCCAACTGATAAAATCAAATCTATTCACGAATATTAATTCAAATTTATACGATCTGGTCTTTACTATCTGTTGCTTCATTTACTCTTGAGTCCATACACGTTAATTACTAGTTGCTGTTTTTTTATTATATTTATTTTTTACGAAAACTCATTTAAGTTAATTTTTATAAAATAGTAACACGTCATTACATTAAAATTCGAACATCATTTCTTAAATTATTTTTCATTTACTTAATTCACGCATTCATAAATATTCAGCTGCTTGCTTTGAAACTACTATTTGTCAAAATTCACAGTCGGGCTTAAAATATTACAGTTATTTTTCAATTAATTAATACTCTACTGAAGCTTTTTTGGCACATTTTGCAGGCTATTTCAATTACTGTCTCTATTAAATGTTTGTGTCAGGAGTCGGTTGTGCACCTAATATATCATACTACTCATGAAAAATTGAGTGTAATATTATAATTGAGGCCAAACTTTTACGTTTATGGAATACATTTCCTTCACCTTTAGTCTGAACAATATTTTCCAAATTCCATATTTTAATACGCCGTTAAGTCAACTAATGAGACTCATTTCGATAACTATTAATAGTTTTATTTATTCATTTATAACAATTATTTTACTTAACTCGATGGCATGTGTACAGTTTTCATTTATTTAGCATCAGTAATGATTTTCTAATTCTCACGTCAAAATCGTGTAGTTTAGTTTAAAATGATAAGGCATCAATTTTCATACTATTGACTGTTTCATCAAGTTATTATTTCCACCCGCTTAAGAAACCTACAATGTGCCAACTCGGTTTAGCTTATGATTTGCTTTCGTTCTCAAGCATTTGTTAGATATTTAGTGAACTATTTCTTAACCATACCTTCTACACTTAGATACCTTTGTAAATTTCGCAACTTCATACATGATTCTGTTTCACTACACAAATATTTTCACGTCAATGACATCGTTTCAGGATCAATATTACGGTGATTGGCTTAACCGACACTGCAGATTTTCGCCGATACTACTTATTAATTTGGTGTGTTTATCATATTTACCGACCAAAAACTTAGCACCTTTACTACCTCGCTTCACGATCGACTTTAATTTGTTTCAATTTACATATAGGTGAGCATGTAATTTATCTTCACTCTTCATCAATTCCCATAAATCTACTTCTTTCAAAAAGAGATCTGGTACACACTACATCCAGTGATATTCTCAACTTCACCGCGCGCAATACCAAATTTTCTGTCATATAACTCATGACTCGCTTATCCATCATCTCATGATGCTATAGGCTTTCTAATTCTTCTCAAGTGTTTACTTCCCTATGAAGACGCACATTTTTCAATTCCTGTATCGACGTTAGTTGTTACAACATTCAATGTTCACTATCTTGCTTTTCAATATCCATAGAATTCACCCACATTGAAAACAATACGTACTTAAATAAAATTCGTCTTGTGTTAACGTATATACCTTTATAAGAACAAGGTTCCCTATTTATCAGATTCACCATCACAAATCGTGATTTAGATTTTTTGTTCGGCTTTAGATGTACTTGCATCTCAGAAATTGATCTTAAAAAAGTATACATTTCTTTAACTAGCTGTCAGCTCGTTGTCGGTTCGACAAATCAATCATCAATTACAACCAATAAAGTTTTATTCAGATCCTTGAATATTCGTCATATGTATTTTTTGATTTTGTTAATAGTGTCAAAACTTTTAGTAATCTGGGCTTCCATCACTTGCACCTCAAAGAACTGTTTAGACCTTGCAGATCTCTAGTTTGATCATAAATCGTATACCATACACAAGTAAGTAGTAACACCACCACATAATCCATACACACCATTATCTGTTTTTTAACCTGTTCACTATAACCTTTTTAGGTCATTATAATTTTGGTAAGAATTTTTTATTAACACGCATTTCAAAAGTAGCTTTACAGATTTGTAGCCCATACCTTCTGTATAAACAATACTTCAAATATCATTGCCGTTTCACTTTTATTCATTTTTGTATAACTTTTGACTAATTTAAAGTTGATTTCGCAATTTCACAAACCTTATTCAAATATTTACACACCATGCACATATTAATTACCCTGTTGCTATATAGATCCGTGTCCCTAGAGTAATTTTTATAAATCCTGAACAAGAATTTACATACGTACTAGTTTACTTGTCATAATAGTCCTTTAATACAAGCGCCATACATAACGTCTATTTACCATTGACTATTTGGTTTTTTCATCTTGTATAATCTGCAAATGTGTAACTCCTCAAATTAAAAGCTGTATTTTAGTAGGTATTCACAATTTGCACCAGTTCAAAATTCGCGAATTTTCATCACGGTTTATTATTAAAGCTTTTTTGACCA
Source organism: Acanthoscelides obtectus (assembly GCA_963669975.1). Classification (NCBI taxonomy): domain Eukaryota; kingdom Metazoa; phylum Arthropoda; class Insecta; order Coleoptera; family Chrysomelidae; genus Acanthoscelides; species Acanthoscelides obtectus. The sequence goes on from CAVLJG010000006.1 coordinate 78,325,774, forward strand.
TAGTTTCACCATTTAAGATATTCTAACATGTGTATATATTTACTAGTTCAAATTCAGTATAGTAGCATATAAATTGTGATTTTAGTTTATTATAGTATCGCAAATTTTCATGAAATGTGATTTCTAAAAACATTTGTGCGTCAAAAATAAAAGGTTACTATCATAAATCGCCTCATAATATATCAAATAACTCGTTTACTTTGTTCACCTTTATCTCGATACAAAATCGAAGGAATAATTTGAATTGTAGTTATGAATATTTAGGATTACGCACACCTATAGATCAAATAAAAAGTTTACATCTTCAAGATAAACGATTCACCATAAACTATACCACTATTCATCTGTTCTTTCAATTTGTGTAACGCTTGACCAGTTCATCGCAGTACCCCCAAATCTTTATATGTAATTGTTTTTTAGTATTTTTGGTTAACACGCTTTTCAAAAGTAGATTACAGACATGACCATACCATCTGAATAAACAATACAAATCCCGTTAATTCATTTAGATATACATTTATTTCATAAACCTTAAATATTTCGTGATAAGAAATTCACATAAATCTCAAAAAATCAATTCCCTTTAGTATAAATAAACATATCTCAATACCCCAAAAATGTATAGTGGTTTTAAATATTTCAAGACAATTACGTCTCTAATAACAAGGTTATTGTAACCATACCTGTAGCATAAACATTCATGTTATACCCTTGCTCATTTGCATCTTTAATTATGCATCTATCTACCAGATGAAGTTCAGTACAGTACCACAAATTGTTGTAAACTGCATTTACGATATTTGCAACCTAAAAATGGACTTGTAATCTTTCTTTACGATTTCAAAAATAAAATGAGCATTCTAACTAAACCTTAGCATAGGTCATTAGTACTTTACTTTTCTGTTGAAATTCAGCATCTTTAAAACACTAGCTTCCAATATTGAAAGTTCACACACATCACGAAAAATTGTGGGCCTGTAACAGCACCTTTAGCATTAACTATGTACCACATATTTAAGTTTTATTTTCTTCTATCTATATATATTTGAACCCGTCCAGCTTTTTAGGATAGTGCTGAAAGATTTTATAACTGACAATTTGATAATCGAAGATATTAGAATACCACACACATCTCAAGAACAATCATGAATTTCTACTTTAGCATTAAACTGTACACCACATACACCCATTTCTTATTTGCTTTTACCGGTATCTCTCTCTATCAACTCAAATTCAGATCAGTACCGCAAAACTATATAGATCATAATTTTGAAGTCTTGGAAATTTGAGAGTTCCGTATACAACTCAAAAACGAAAGTCAGTTTTTGTAATCATACCTTCAGCTTACACTGCACTGCATAATTTCTCATTCAATATATCGTAGAACTCCATCAGTACCCAAGTTTGAATTTTTTGAAGATGGGAGTTTCTTACACTTGCCGTGCAAGTTTTATAACCGTACCTTCAGTTTATACTGCAGACACAATTTCTCATACCGCAAAATTTTTTTAAAATAATCATTTCGTGATCATAAAAATGTTGACACACTTGCGTGTCCAAAAAAGTCGGTCTTGTACTGTCATACCTTAGCTTATACACATATCAATCAGTTAGTTATAGTACCGCAAAATTTTATCAACATTTTGGTACTGAAGATTTTCAAAGTCCCGCGCTTGCGTCTTAAAAACAAACTTTCTCATAAGCATACCTTCAGTAAATAAACAATACACCACCTTATACCATTATTAATTTTCAACACAATCTCTTCACCAGTTTTAGACTCATTTTCAAAAATCGTAGTCATATTTCTTAAGCTTACACCTCAAAGTTTTTGGCATCGTGACCCTACCTTGAACATAAACCAAACACTAACCGTTGTTCTTTTGCTTTACCAGTATATTATACCTGAATACTCTTTTAATCAGGTACAGAGTATGTTGACTTTATATACAATACTTTGAGAGAGCTTTTTCAATGTCGTCATATACTTTAACCTCCTTTATAACCACATATCAAGCAATTCAACATTTGTGGTATTGAAGATTTTGCGATTTCACTTGACCTTCAAAGAACTGCAATTATTAAAAACCAGTAACCATCACCAACTTTATTAATCTGCATTCTGCTATCATTTTCCTGTCATAACTCTTGAATAAATTTTACATTACACCATCCCAGTTTTTATAGTTCATATAGATTACAGTCTATATAAAAATTTGAGATAATATCCTTACGCATTCTTTACATTTTTGAAAATATACGTTTGTTCCTTCGTAATCACATTTTTCTATGATTCAAATTCACCTAAAAATACTTCAACCTTCATACCTATATGGTACTAAATAACTTTTGTGGCGCTTTGCAACCAATATTTACACGATAACCGCTTTCTACTTCCTCATTTACTCGCCCCTTTTATTTGATCCTAGATCAATATGTCATGTATTATTCTTTTTTCAACTTTCTAAAACCGGTGTAATGTATTTTACTACCACTCACCTATATCATTCTTGACGTAATGCTTCCCTACTACTGCAGTTGCTATCTTAACAGAGATTCGTAACTCGCATACGAGATATCTTTTTCGCTTTTTTATACAATTCCCTATGAGAGTGATTGGAATTATCGTTACTGAAGTAAACTATATCTGGCATTGCACTAATTTTTCCAATGTGTATGCTGTGAGTGAAGAACCTTTTTGACAAAACAAAATACGCATCCACTTACTTTCATTTTCATGTTCGCCATAATTTTATATCTTTTAATTTTAAACTAGACGCATAACAACACGTTCCAATTTTCAGAACATAGAAACCATGCTATAAGATTCAGTTTACAAATATCAAATAAAATAAGGGATGATACTTTCAAAACATTGGAAACATTTTCAGACCTAATGTAGGAAACTAAATTCTAATATCTGCATTTTCTGACAAACCAAGCCATTATAATATTACCCTTTCACAAAGATATTTTTTTGTGATGTGCTTCCAAATAAGTAGTACTAGTCGCAAAGTAAATGTTGGCCATCATGGAACCATACAATACTTATTCAGTAATTTTCTGTAGGAAAGCGACTCAAATGTTTTGGTATCTGCTGTTTGTTTAACATTTTCTTTTGAAGGTATGAAAATGAGTAATCGTTCGTCAATTCATAAAAAAAGTGTGGTCGACTATTTTTTTCAGTATCTGACCTATCGTACCTAGGTAACAAATATGCACTAGTATATCTCATCATGGAACAATATAGTACATTTGAAAAAATATCTTTTCGTTGAAAAAACAAAATTTGCATTTTAGTATCTGTTCTGAGTGAATAACTAACTAGGTTTTGCTTGTTGACAATAATGTTCAGTTTTTAACAAGATATAAAAAATATTCATCCAGACATTGTTAGAATCTGTTTAATCCAACGCCAAAGATAATTGTATCTACTGGACGCTTCAAAAATATATTTTTACCAAGGAACGATCGTCAAAGCCAATTCAGCAACGCTAATTTTCATCTGCTCTAATATAGAACTTTAGAAAATAAAATACTTCAACATAACCGATTCACAAATATTCAAGGAATGCAAAAAAGGAGCAACATATCTGAACGTTGCCAGTGTGTCAAATCGATCTTGGAAGTTTTTGCTAGTCACTATTAGGCATTTTATTTTCATGGAACGATAACAGTCCATCTTCAAAATATGTTTTTTATTTAGAAACGCAATTTCTTGTTAGTACCTGCTCTAAGAACCTCATTAAAAAAGTTGCAATGGGAGTAAAAAATCGTATCAAAAAGCACAAAAGGAAGGACTTATTCATCGGGATTTTGTCAATATCTGCCCTATCGAACACCAAACACATACTGTTCTACTAGGGTCTAAAATATTTAAACCACGGAACATTGTCAAAAATGTTACTTTTATGATGAAATGTAAATTATCTTTTTAGTATCTGCCTTGGGAGCTTCGATAAAACTTGGGGAAAGTAAAATTAGGCAATTTAATGTTCGCCGATTCAAAAATATTGAAGGAAGGCAACAATAGGGTAATCGACAGTATCAGTCCAAACAAAAATAGTGATTAGTAACCGCTTCGCAAGGAATATATTTTATTACATGGAACGATTCGGTACATCTTCAAAAATACTTTATCATTCAGAAAATGCATTATCTTCGTTTTAGCATATGCTCTAATCCAAGACCTTTGTTAGAAACTTTTTTTATTATTCTCATATAAACTTTCGATAAAAAAAATCTAGGCCCTGATAAGATGTATGACAATGTCAAACAAGAAACCCAAATATCTCCCCCAAATTAAGTTAAAAAAATTACCAAAGATATACAAGGATATAAAAACCATATAATAATAAATAATAAAGAAATAACAACAGTGACGATAAACGAGTGTACATATAAAAAATTATATGATTTTTAGATTCGAATTATTGAAAAATTTCGTTAAAATGGAACATTACGAAGAAACAAATTTACCTATCTATCTACTTTAAAAAATGTCAATGTCAATCAAGAAACCAAGTATTCGCTTCTGTTAACTTTGTTAGCTACTTTCAGTTAGATGGAAAAAGTTATCAACTGCTCATTAGCAAAAACGTTCACTATGTATCTATGGATGGCATAAATGAAAAAATGGAGTAACAAATGCTAATGTTGCGTTTTATTAAATGTATTCGGGATAATTTTCATCATTTAACACTGCTTTTTCAGTGAAGTTCAAATTTTCAATGACGTAATGCAAACTTTCCTTATTATATGCTTTCTCGGATAACTTCGCTGAGAACTTTCAATGGAGGGACGGTTCAAGTATTTAATAATTTACAAAAATACTCATTCTATATAAAGAGCGAAAAATTTAATCCAGATGCTGTATCTGCCCAAAAATAATATACAAAGGGCGCAAAGTTGTTTGTCATGTAATGACACAGTGTAATTGCAAAATTAGTTTAAACAAGTTTTCGTCAGAATCTGCCCTGGCTAACATTTACATTTTTAATTAGGGTAGAAAAAGTAAAAAATATTTGTCGGACAAAAGCATTCGCTTTACATCAAATATATGTGGGTGTCAAAAATATCAGTTTATATCAGAACAAAGTTTAGTCAAGACAGTATCTGCCCGTCCAATCAACTGCTGAAGTCAATTAGGTATTTATTTACTGGACCCGTATCTTAATATCGTCGAACCATTATCTGAGCTTACAACTTAGCGTTTAAACGACTTCTAGTATGAGCTTTAGACATTTTCGTAAATGGAACGATATGTACATGCCAAAACTAGTTTTTCAATTAACGCTATTTTTCATATTTAGTATTTGCACTGTACGAGAGGTTTGTTAAAAAAACAACTAATACTCGCAGGTCCAAAAGGAGCAATACAGTACATCCGTAATAGCAGTTTTTACTTAAAATACGTCCAGTTTCACTTTAGTATCTGCTTTGAGAACTATGTTGCTGTCCAATCAAATATTAAAGATATAATCTACCAGAGGCCTGAAAGTAGTTTTGTTAACATATGGAACGATAAAATACATTCTATCTCTCAAATACTGTATAGTAACTACTAGGCACTTCATTAGCATGAACGATACCGTACATTTTCAAAATCAGTTTTTATTACGAAAACTTATTTTAGTAGCTGCCCTCGACTTTTTTTCATGGGTATAGTTTGAAGTGGATATGATATTCGTTGGTTTACAACATTCAAGGATTTCAAAAACGGGGGACAATATTTTTATTTTCAATTTTTTTGTTAGTATGTCCAATCAAATGTTATAGGGTAAATATATCTACTAGACGCTTATGATCATGGAATGATGCAGTACATTTTCAAAACTATAGTATCATAAAACATAAATGTCCACTTTATGATATGAAGGATGCAATGGAAATAGTGAGAATTTTGAGAAATCGCAAAAATATTTGAAATGTGCAATAACAATAAATCTTCAAACTGTAAAGTTACGTAAATTTTCATTCATTTCCATTCTAAAAACTTGACCGATTCACAAAAACATTATTTTATAAATAAGATCAGCATAAGAATCGTATAAATCTGATTGATCCAAATTGTTAGATCTATCCAATCAAATAAAAATATTGACTGGAAAATAGTACGTATATTTTGCTATTTAACGATTCAGTATATCGAAAACTAGCTTTTCAGTTGAATAACGCAAATGTTTAAGTACCTGCTCTGAGAACTTTCAAATAGGGAGTAAAAAAGCAAAATCAAGACTTGCGATTCTAAAATTCTGGCCGACCAGTTTTCATAATCTTTATTAGCAGCTTAAAAAATGTTATCGTGGGCGATTTAGCTTTAAAACCTGATTTTCCACCAAATGACGCAGATCACCTTATGATGCTCTACTTAAACATCTGATTTCATCGAGACATTGATGACCAAAAATATTTTACTGTAAGGATGTAACTGAAATATACCCACTTATAGCATGGTATAGTCTTATAAATCCTGGCAATATGGTGGGAACGCAATATTTTAATGAACTCCATTATCCTGATACCACTCAACATGCGATTCACGTTGATCCAAACTTGTAAGGACAGGTTCTTCACTCAAGTAATATAGAGGTTTGACCTTCCTTTAACTCGACAGTTTTGCTAAAATAAGTTATCATTTAGAGTTCTCAATTTCATCTGTATTATCGACCTCATTGGATAATGTTACCTGTTTATCAAGTAAATGATATATGATAACGAGATTTTGCTGTTCGAAAAATGGCGGCTATTCTACGCTCATATTCTAAACAATATCAAACCAGATTAAAAAATCTGAGAATAAGACGAATCGATTTCCTAAAATATGCAACATGTGTATTATAGTCGCTCAAAACTAAAATATACTAAGTTTCTACCTCCAAATACCAATTAAAACAAAAGTTTTACTAGAAAACTTTGGTAGCGCAAACGGAATACAGATCTGAAATTCACAAGCCAATTTGAGGTTTGTATCTTTAAATCATTTGCTAGGAAATGTTACCATTTTTAAAATATACATACAGAAAGTGTGAATAAAAATATGTTTCCAATCACTCTCATTTACACTTTCATTTTATTCAAAGACGAATCAAAAAAAGATACCTATCTTTCGGAAGCTCTCAAAGCAAATTTCTTGATTTCAATATAGATTTAAACGCCTATATGCAAAAATATTTCTAACATGTAGCTATATGAAATAACCTCTTTAAATAATATTACGAAGTACCATAATAGTGATGCTAACCAAAATTTTTCAGAATACTGTAAACTACTCTGCCAATACTTTGAATTGACACATAACAACCATGTAGCTACATTTTAGATGTAGAGTAAACGCTAATTTGTGAAAAAATCTGAAGCTTCAAGAAAATACATTGCGGTTCAGGTATTGGCTACAGGAACACTGATATTCGTTAGTCTTTGCTGATCCATACTAACGCTATTGTTTTAATACGTAAAAGACCCATAAATGTATGTTAGCGTTACATGTTCAACATTATACGTTGAAATATATAGTTTCATCTTAATCATGATGTTTTTACGGAAACGTAAGTCATTGTGAAGAACAAAACCAACCTATATAAATGTTTTGAAACCTATACCGCAATTTTTTCTTTCATGCAACAAAATTGTTTCTAACCACTAACAAGAGTATTAGCGCGATGTTAGTATTGGTAGATAAGGCACTTGGGTGATGGAAAAAATAAAATGGTATAGTAACCAAAACAAAGGAAACCTTAAAATGTATCAAATTTTGTACTTACTGTATAAAATCTTACTTAAGGGACCCTCAACTGCGGCGCAGCATCATGTGTAGATTTTCAGTAGATAGTATATTTTCTATTTTTCTTTTTTATAGCTATTTTGCAGTTTTGAATGAAATCTCTTGTAATTCAGAATGTTTGGATACCCTATGTGATATCTTTCATAATAATCAACAGTAAGCCAGTATATAGGCTATTTATTAGACATTAAAAAAATTCAATAAGAATCGATGTCAAGTGGATCAAGCAATGATAAAAATTATGTTTGCCATACATAGATCAATAAATGTACAAAATCCAATTAGAACCAATTTCACATACGGTAAAACTGAACATTCTGATTTTTTCAATTATTGTCACACTGCAGTGTTGCGAGATTGTAAAGGTAAAGATGGAATAGACAATTTGTCAAAGACCTGTACGCAGATTTATATAGTTTAAAACGTATTTATTGATATTTCATTTAGTTTGTATACAAACGCCATCAAGTAGTGCTACTAAAATTGTCAATATCTTCATTATATTGAATTGTAAATATTTTCAGGACAGCTTTTCAAGCGAAATGTATGTAAGAATGTTAGGAGTCAATAAACAGTCTATAATGTCAACAAAACAATCGACGTGGGAAGCATAATGACGTCATGGACGATGGTATTTGCATATTGCAACATTCAGAAACATGGCAGCAATTTAACCAAATATATGTTAAGTAAGATCCCGGGGGACTCTATACTCTGGCAAAATCCGGTTCTGGACATCCAACCAACGTTATAACCGAATACGCCTTCCTCGAAATCTACAAAAATCTTTAAAAAAATGCGCCAACATAGTTGGCTTTCATAAGCAAGAAAGTGAAGCCTGAGGCTTCTCTAAAAGTATGTCATATTTTAACACTAAGTTATATCATACCCATTTTCGATATTTATAGCATATTACTATTATCTGTATTCAGCCTATTTCGTTTCAAGGACATCATATCATACTGATTTGCGCCTACGTGACAACGTACACATCGGATCAAACATGGCGCCGACCGCACCCTATCCGCCATGTTGGATTACGTTATTACGACGTTCTTTGTTGAAATGCTCTGAAATAAGTTGATTATTTGACCAAAAATATCCTTTCAACCGTTTTGGTTGTTAACTATAATGCTTAAACCTAGATTTTGGTACCATAATAGCTTGCAAATTTTGTTTCGTTTGTAAAATACAAGGAAAATACCTCGTACGTTTGAAAATTGCGCGACCATATTGTCCACCTCGTTACATTTGGCCAGATGTAACCAGGCTTCACGACGCAAATACGTTTAAAAACAAAATTTCACAAGTAAAATTCAAACTGCAATATTTTACCACTAAGAATAAAATGAAAGAATGTAATACGATTTTATACTAAGCCTGTTTCCTCTTCATTATTCACCAACGCACCACTTTGGAACTACTACTTTAGCGCTACATACCTCTCACTTCTACGACTGACTTGAACAAACTGTGATGCGTCACTGGGCTGGCTTCCTTTTATAGATTCTCCCCTTCCATCCAGTTTTCTAGAACATCATCGAATCCCCAGAATGTTCACGTAGCGGATGACCTGGCTTTCATGGGCGTGCGCCGTTAAAAATGAAAGGGTTCAGTGGTTAAAAACGTATTTAGAACGTTCACAATTTACAGAAAAATGTGTTAAGTGTTTATTACAGTATAAATAACAAATGTTATGATTGAAAATTACTTCCACTGATGATCCAGATACATTTTACACAGCTCAGACCTTTATTCTGACAAAAATTGTGACTGTGAACATTTTGCGATGTAATCTGGAATCACATTACCATGTGACCCTGTAGTAAAGCGACTACAAAGTACAATATAAAAAAACATGTGACATAAATGTAATTTATAGTAATCACTGGTGTAGGTACTTACTTTTTATTGAGATAATCCAGCTTTTTGTCAAAGGAAATTAAACCAAAGATAAAAGTAACATTCTTTTGGTTCGTGGCTCCTCACTCACCTGCTTCACAAATGTATACGACAGTAACTAAGATAAAAAAGAAATGGATGACCTTGATGCTAAAGAACGAAATATACTGAATGAACATTTATGGAGGTTTAGGCTAGTTGTAAACTCCGCTTTTCTGGGCTATGTGATACAATGTAGTATGGTGTTTGGGTTCAAATTTGTATCAAAAACAATATGCACCCATACTTAACAGAAAATAAATGATGATAGTGATAATCAGACTGAATGGATAATTTCCTTCTATTACAATAGAAAAACTTCATCGATATTCATTGAGAACCCGATACCATTTTTTTGTAATGGTGAAAGATACTGAAACTTTATTTTTACAATCTCAAATAGGAACAATAATAATAAATGATAATTTAACAAGCAGCACACAAAGCATACATATTCGAAAACTCAAAAGATACGTAATACATAAAATTGAGAAATGAGTTATCTTACATCTAAAATAATCAATGGAAAAAGTACTTATGGAATGATATAGAATGTTGTGCCTACCTCGCTGCACTCCAAAAAAATGACAAAGCCTAAAAACGTTTTGGTGAGCAGAAAAAAAACGCAAACAAATTTTAAGAAATTCTTGACACATTTTTCAAATATTCACAATGCTTCCCTTTCCTAAGACAAGAGATATTATATATAATTACAACGAACATTTTGTTTGGAAAATTCAACTGATATGAAAACATGTTTCTGTTCAAACGAACTTTTGAGAAGTACTTAATTTGTAGAAAGTTTTGCAATGTTGAGTGTGTTTTTCTGTTTTGTGATATACTGAGAGAAAAAAAAAACAAATAAATACTCTTAATCTGAGGTTTCTTGATATCACTATATTCTTATTTTAAGATCATTCCTTGCGTTTTTGAAATCACCAGGTTATTGCCTTGTTCTTGAACATTTCCTCATTTTGTAGTAGGAAAATAACGGAACGTTTGCTGTGGAAACCAGTTACATCGATGTCTATTTGTTCAAGTTGAAAGTGTAGGTAGTAGAAAAATTCAAGAAATCAAAAAAGCAGACTATTAACTTCAGAAATCGGAGATTCCAAGAATGTTATGAAAGACCTCAAGAAAATTGCCAACTTGAAAAATACAAAGTGTTACACGGAAATCATGGGTACTTTTGGCAAAATATAGATGCATTTATTTTATATTTTCTAGCCCTTTTTGTTTCATATTTTACAGCTTCTACGCACGAATTCATCAAACTGCCTCTATTAGTCACTGAAATACAGCGAAAATAAAAATGATTCAGGTTTATGGTGGAATATATCGACATAACAAGTTCTCCTTTAACGGCGCTCGTGTATGCGAGGTATTGATCGCAGGTCACAGGCAGCTGGATCTAGAATTTACTGGAAGCCCGAAAGCTGCGACTACGTGTAATACGTCATCCTTTTCTCACATATACTGTGGGTATATTTTCTATCTCACTGTGTAAGCAGCTGCGTGTCTATAATCAATGCAGACGGTTTTGTCCCCCACTGTATGATACTCCCGTCCGGAATTTTCCATGGGAAACGGAGGGGCAGACAACAGCTATAGATTTTACAAGTAGGAGAGCGGTGTTGCCAAACGTAATAAAAATTCTGCCAACCAAGAACTCTAGCCCCATTTTCTAATCAAAATAAAATATACATATATAGTGTAAACAAAGAAAATTCTTCCAAGCTGACATGACAGATCCATTCTAAACATTTTTGTTGTAATAAGCACTCTCTTTGAGGCATAGGGTACTCCCATAAAGGATCAATTTTCAAATCGACACACAATGAATGTGTTCAACTTCCGATTGTCTGTGAACAAGATAATTATGAAAGTTTCAAAATTATGATTTGTTCCCCTTGCGTTTTAGCAAAAGAATATCCATACTAAAATCAAATTTGTTGGAAGAATTTTTTGAGTGTTATTCTATTCGAAGTAGGTATAGGTATTACAGGTACTCGTATAAATATAGCGTATTGAGGTCTCATTTACGCCCAGTCAAAACAAAAGCGACAAGCGAATAAAGTAAGTAAAAGAGGTTTGTATAGACTTTAGTATTATAATTCTTGAAAATTCAACAAAGAAATTAGTTATCTGACTACCTTCAATGCACTTTGCTTAGTTCTTCGACTTTATTTGGATATAAAACAATACTTGAGAATTCTACATATAAGTTATCCCAGTACTTGCTATGTACTTTTTTAGTTCTTCGAATTTTTTGGATACAAAACAAGTATTATAAAGTCTTTTTTTTTCATAATGTCAACGTGATTTACTTGGCGCCTTCTTTAGGGTCAAAACACATGAAAAAGTACATTTATAAAATTCAAAATCGTACATGATGCCAAAAAATTAAGTTAAAAAAAACCATAGAATAAATAATAACAATGACAATAAACGTGTATACATATGTATAAATAGTGATTATATGATTTTCAGATTCAAATTATTGAAAAACTTCTCATAAAATGGAACATTACGAAAAAACATATTTAGCTTTCTGTCTACTAAAAAAAACGAATTTGAAAAAGCAGGTGCATAAGACTATACAAGAGCATCCTCACCTTCTGAGTGAGACACAAAACACATCACAAAGGATAACAAACATCCGTTGGTTCGTTTATGAAAAGCAAAAATGATATATAGAATTTGAAAAATCCCAAACGAGAGTAGTTTGAGCTTGTTTTTGTTTACTCATATTGGATATAGTATTTTTATTTATCTTCGATGACCTAACTGATTTTTTCGTGTTTCATTCAATAGGCAAGGATGCTCTGGTTATACCTACATACATTTTATTGTTTTTTTTAAATCCGGTTTTTTAAGTAGGTAGATAGGTAAGTAAATGTGATACTTCGTAATGTTCCATGTTACAGAAATTTTTATATTATTCAAATCTGAAAAATGTATGTAGCATGTAATCTTATATATGTTCTCATTGTTTTTGTTTGTTTAATCTATGGATTTTATATTTTTGTGTATTTTTACCGTCTTTTTGATTTAATTTTTGGTGTACGGGTTTGAATTTCATAAATATATTTATTCACATTTTTTAGCCCCGAAGAATGCGTTAAATAAACGACGAAACGTTAACGTTTTAAGAAAATACACTTTATAACACGTTTCATATCACAAAAAATCCAAAGAACTAAAAAATGCTGGTAATTAGGGATATATAAATCTACTAGCCCTAAGGCCTAGAAGTAACTTATGTGAAAGGTTAAAACACGAATTTTTGTAAACCCTTAAAATGCTTGAATTAATAACTATATTATAATCATGAGGAATTATTAATTAGAAAGCTTAGACGGGTCAATTATGCGGACCTGGATGCTGGTTGTTAAGTCCATACTAAGCTGCCTTCACTGTCAACGAGAGGGTCTCGAGAGCCCTTCTACCTGCTTTTCCTTTGATAAACAAAACTCATACCAGATGTAATAACAAATTCAAAGCAATAAAGTCATAAATACACTTTCGCTCTTGCAGGGATCGATAACAGTATCATTCTTATTTTACTACAAAATCCTCAGATCTAAAGTTCGAACTCTGATATTAAAGTAAAGAGCCAACCTACTCCACGTGATTTTTACATGTATGAGGTCAACTCTATACCCATCAGTAATGTTTACGACACGCAATCTGGCAGCGCTGTCCATCTGCCATTGTTGAAGGTTGGAGGTAGCGTAGCTCTAAACTTGGAACTGGTAGGTTTTGCCAGGGTTTGCAGCGATCCGCAGGACCGTACTTAGCGATTTGAAACTATGATAGTTGCTTCGCATTTTGACCGCGTCTCTTCTCGTCAAATCTAGTGACCGACAAAGATTGAATCTCCAAAAACATAAGCTGTGCCTAGTTCTACATATCTGAATGTTGCAACATGTGCCAGTTCAAAGTTTAATTTCCGTCGCGACTGTGATTTGTCTAATTCAATATGTGGAATCCATATTTCGGATCTTTGTCTGATGCATGGTATTTTCCATAGCGAGTTTAATCAGGCATCTATGACTTTAATTTTTTTTCGTCCGTCCGACCTGTTCTTATTTCGATAGACCGCAACTCGTGGATACAGGATTGTTGCGAAGCTTTCGTTCGTTGTCCCAGAGACGAGAGACGAAGCATATAGACAATGCTGATGAGTAGCCAAAAAGCACGAAACAGCTGTCCATGGTTGGCTGTCTCTTGGGTGGTCGGATGATAGCACCATGTCTTTTATAAATCACGTTAAGTCGCATACAATAAAATACAAGAAACATATTTCAACCGAAATTATCTCAAAACTGCTTATTTGAACTTGGCCTAGTGTGCCTCCAAGGTAGGGATTTCGAATCTGAACGAGACGTGATGATAACACTGTGGCAGGTGCATGAATCCCAAACATTTATTTATATGATTTTTTGTATCATACCTTCTTGTTAGCTGTGTTAGTACTGAATCTGGGATTATTTTTGAATATAGGAGCTAATTTAGGGTTCAAGGTGAAAATTGTTATGGTCTCTTGTCTGTAAATAAGTTAATTATAGAAAGGAAATGTTAGAGACGTCGTTTGAAAATTGTAACAGTTCAACGTTCAAAGCCTGCTCTGTTTCCTTGCATTTGGCGCACTAGCTGTATTGATTTTATCAGAATCTACATCAGGTATGGACCTTGATATTTTCTGGGAATAAACAAAATTATAAGGTGTGCCTTAATGTCCTCTTATAGAGGATTATCTGCGAACCATTACTCAGATATGAGGAGAGCTGAGATGAGTTTTGCGAATTTATACAAACTTGATAAGTTGACACATTAAATAGCGTTATCGATATCAAACAATGATATATCTTTTCAACTGATGAATAAAGTTTTCTTGTATCACTTTTGTGTCATGACTACTTTATTCAGCGTAAAAAATAGCTACAATCTTGTTACGAATAATCTGAAACCTTGTGAAGGAGACCAAGCAACGGCGTTAGGGAATCTAAATTTTCTATAACTGTAAAACCTGAAACTTACTCAGTGGTTTTCATTCTGATAATCCTCCATGTTTCGCTGGCCGATCGGTCTAGCAGACGACATTTGTATTTGGAAATGCCACTATGGTGGCCGAAACGTGGTCATTAAATAGTATTTCAAGCATATGTGGTGCCATTTAACTATCAGACAAACATGGAGGACATCTATAACTGTCTCAATCATATAGCCATTTTCTACAAAAATCATCAAAAAATACAATATCACCCGGAGGTTATTGAAGAAAGCCATTTTCAAAGAGCAGCCTTCAGATAAATGTCACAGTTGTGTCACTATACTGGTCGCAGTATTTTCTGATCACACCGTCAGTGTCCGCGGATTTCTACGTAACCTTATACATCAATAACTACTGCTGCCCTGACTACACGGTCAATTAAATATCACATTCCATGATACATACTGACGAATCACCGTAAAAACTGATCGTGTTACATTCGCATTTAAGAAGTTTCGATCTTCATAAGGAAGGGCCTAAGGCTCGTTGGACATTTTCTATAGGGACTTACTAAATTCTTTTTCATATGTTTATAGTACCTATCCGAGAGAATACACAAAATTTTATTTTATCATTCAGAGCGACCAGGGATTAGGAACAATAAAACACGAGTTCAAACTTCATCCTTCATTTTATATACTACCTACAAATATCTTACAAAAACGGATTATTGCTTATTATGTGTACAGTCATTAGCGAGATAATATCGCAATTTGTATTGTTGCCGTTTCCAATAACACTTCCTCAGGAGCACCAAAAATTCATTTCAAAGCCTCTAAACGGGCAATATTGTAGCAATATTTGGCTATAACCAGAGGCGACCTGGGATTCGATCCCCCCAAATATTCAAGATTAAAAAACATCGAACTTGTTCTTCAATTTCCAGATGACCCTCCCGCTCTTTTACTTTTGAATCACCGATTCCCCCCGCTCTCCAATTTTCAATCGCCGATATCCCTCCCCCAGACGGACTGAACAAGGATCCTGAGTCCGTCCCCCCCAGCACTTTTTTGAGCGAGTAACTTCAAATTCATTTGCCGAATTTACACGTTCACGGCGATTAAACATTTAAAAAAATATGAAAAAATGAAATTATCAAATAAAATTAGAAAGGAAAATGTGTTCCGTATTGGAATGGTTTTGAGCAATGAGAGTAAGGCGTATGAAAATATTTACAAGGTTAACCTAACATTCCTGTCAATATTCTAGCTTTCTTCGACTTCTTGTTTTACACAAGCTTCAACTGCGACAAATGGAGGGCATTGCTCTGGCAGCTCCGAATCCGACTTAGGATAATCATACACTCCACTCTCAGCTTCGTGAAGAATAGCTTCAATTTTCTGCATTACCAAACGTTTACCGTATTCCGTTGGCATCATTCTCAGTTTTTGCTCAACTAACCTTCCAAATGCGGAAAGGTCATCGTCAAAGCAAAATCTCTTATTGGATGGAGCTTCAGATTCGTCTTCATAATACTCTCTCTTGATTTGGATAGGCTCAATTTTGATACTTTCAGGTTCATCGAATTCTGGGATGTCATTGGTATTACTGATGGTGGTACTAGGTCCTTGCAAAGGGGTAGCGCCAAAAGGATCTTCAGACTGAAGCTGGAAGGATATATACGAGGTGGTTATAAAAGACCTAATTTGATCTCAAGTCTTATTTAACGAGTAATGGTGTTTAATTTCTGTTCAAAGCCATAAAATAACAAGAACAATCGACTGTGTCTGATTAATTGTATTAATAAATATATATAAATAATTTCCTTTGAAAATTATTTTTCAAGTGTTTGTCATCACTGTGGGTAACGTAGTCCATTTTGGAATTCCAATTTTCGAAGACGCTTCCGTGCATTTCGAGTGGTACCCGGCGAAATACTTGAGTAATGCTAATTTCTAACTTCACAATCGTAGACTCTTACCCATTATGCAAGCAAAAAGTCTGGAGGTGTGAAATCACACAATTCAGGGAGTAAATTTATCGGTGGAAAAACGAGAATTAGCTTTTCGCTGAATTGTCGCAGTAGGTCTGATGATAATGGGCTTGAATTTCAGGTAGCAAATAAGGTGCTATAGCACCATAACCGTCGCCAAAGACTTCTCGATCGTAGTTATTGTCTACAGATCAAAGAAATTATCTTCAAAAACTCAATATTAGTTATGCGTCTTTACTTCAATCATAAATATAAGCCGAAAAGAAACTGAATGATAGTGGCGTCATATATGAGACAATAGTGGAACACAAAAATAGATTCAGAAATCTACTTTGAAAAGAGGTAGTGTTGGATTCTATTACTGAATAATATATGGCGCTAGGATCTCCAATCTCTTTTTGGCCTCTCTAATACCTATTTTAAAAATAATAAATAATGTTTAGATATGTATGTAAATAATGTTTCTTTTAAAAGGTACCTAATACTCCTTGCACTAGTTCTAAAATTTTCATAGTTTTCGACACACATCAATTTTTTGACAGCTGAGCCTTTTATTTCTTTAAATAAATGTTTTGTTAAAGAGCATCATGAGAAACACTAAATGTTTTGATTCACCTGAAAATTCTAGATCTGCTACTGTTTCGCAAGCCCACAAAGAAGAGTATGGATTTCTTAGTATTTATGCAACAATTGGTCCTCATTTTCTATCCTAATTCATACGTACGCATGTTTATAGGAACAACACTTCAAATAATATTCAAAAATCAATTATCATTATATGTATAAAAATATGACACACTGTAGAAAATATATTACATTAGATAAATAAACAAATAAGCCACAAAAGGCAAAGCCTTGTGCTTGGCATAAAAGAATAAAATAAATACCCCCGAATTACCTATAGGTAACGTCTTCACTCACAGGAAGGTTCGACATTTTTCGTATTTCTCTTTTAATTAAAATCGAGGGATTTTGTTATTAAAATACGGTCAAAGAAATTTGAGTGCAAAATATGAATATTTACGCCGACGGAAAGCATTTTAAAATCAAGGATGGACGCGAGGCTAGAAAACGTACCTGTACGCGAGACTAGACCGCGAAATTTACCCCATGTGGATGTGGACATGGTGTACGAGTTTTTGGCAAATAATGCAAATTTAAATGAACCTCAGAGCAGCGCTGTTAAAGTAGTTCGGTAAGTACCGATATGAAGCTAATTTTTTTTGTTTAGCTCCAATGGGTAGTATTTTTTTTGTATTTCTCCGCAAAAATTGATCCTGGTTTGCTTTAGTCTATTTAAAGCTAATAAATATTAAGACATAATAATGCCTGCTCGTGACAATAATTTTGAAGGCTATTTATCTCTGCTTTTTTCTTCCTAGGTAAAATATTATGGAATTTGAATTATCATAAATATACCTTGTTACGCCTATTAAGAGCCCCGAAATTGGTTCTTTTTGCATGCATAATGAGGCTTTATTACACTATTCTGAAGTAAAGTATAGTACCTAATATGTTTTCAATGAGAGAAATTCCAGGGATGTAGACAGAATCTGATTTTTTTAGCGTCTATTGGGAAATACTTAAATTTGGGGGGGGGGGGAGCAGTCACATTATAGAATTGTATAGCTACTAAAATGACAAAGTTTATGGCTGCATTCGCGGGATGGGCAATGAAGCCAGGTTCTAAACGTTGACTAATATTGCGCTTAGAATGACTACCTATAACAACAATTTGTTTTAGATCTGGAAAAGAAGATTACGGAGACTCTGCACTTGGTTATGTTCAAGCGTCTTGTCACATACCTGTGATTGAACTTCTACTGTTAAAGGTTCAGGCAGTTCATCATGCTCCTCCTCAATAACTTCCACGCCTTCAGGCTCGGACTTTTCGGTTGAGGGTCCCGCCCGGCGTGCCGCCGCTGGCTGCAAATATTTGGCGATGTGTTTCTGCCTTGCCCTTTTTTCGCTGAACACTCGTTTCGTAGAGCTTAATTGACATGCAAATTTATGAGGTGCAATATTAGGATTCATCCGGGCTCGAACGGTACTCATCTTGTATTGTAGATAGTTTTCCATATCTTTTTCCAGGTCAAAATGATCTTCGCAGCAGTACATGGTCGACGTGGAAGAAACTGATTTCACATCCCGTCGAGCTGCGTCAAACCACTTTTTACGTTGTGCGGCAGCTTTTGGAACACTCACAAAAATTTTTTGTGGTGTTGTACTTGACGTACTTGTACATTTTGGCACAAAACACCACTTTCTGTTCGACATTTAACACCGTCAAAGTTCACAGAATTTAACAATAATCTATCGTACCAGCTCTAACTACTCCAAACCGGTTACTGGGGCGTTGTCGTGAGAATGGTAAATGCAGCGGGCCAGCTAGCGAGGCGGGTCTGGCTACTGACGTCACGCGGTCTAGTCTCGCGCACAGGTACGTTTTCCAGCCTCGCGCCGATCCTTGATTTTGAAATGCTTTGAGTCGACGTAAATATCAATATTTTTTGTTCAATTTTCGTTTTTTAATAACAAAATCTCTCGATCTGAGTAAAAATCAAAGAATGGCGAACCTTCCTATTGTATTTCAAATAAACTGATGTTTCGAAGTTTTCTTATGTATATAGACACACACTATTGTAACATTTTCTGCCTAAAAACCTGTGGAACCTGCAAACACTTTTATCTGGTTTTTTAACTATAATTGTGGATGGTTTGCTTCATGAATCGTAAGTATAATTTTATAGAAATGCAAATGATGTAAATCCAAGAAATCTGTTATGTTGAACAGTTGAGTTGTCGGATACGTTATGGGGTTATATAATTATACAAGGTGGCCCATCCATGTGTGGACGGAATATTAGTCATAAACAAATACATATTGGGAAAATATATTAATGGCATGTTATACATGACATTTGAGAGCGCATTTCTAAAGATGGGCCATACAGGGTGTCCCAATTTTGACTTACATATGAAAGTTGTGATTTTTCAAATAGAATGGCTCAAATTTTATTGCATATTTGGATAAACTAATTCAGAAGAAGAAAATTGATATAACATACTATGGGGTTTTGGTAATTAGCTACTGAGATATAAGGTGTTTTGTCTAGAAAAACGCCCCACTTCGGCAACGCCTCAGTCTGCCATTTTGAAATTTGGAGTGCTGAATTTTGTATAAAAAAAACTTACACACCTCAGCTTTTATCTTATTTGTCACTTTTTCGAATTTTAATTTTTGCTCATACAGGGTGGTCAAAAATGCAAATTGTAATTTTTCTCAAAAATTTGAAATGCCTCAGCCTGTATATTTGTCCAAGTTTGGATTCAATTTTTTATAAGCATTTTTTTGATACTAGACACAAGTGTTTTTACGGCTATTTTTTCGGTTATTAGCATGTCTTTTATGGAACGGCTTAATTCCCTAAAATATCGCATCATCCTTGGAAACAAATAAATTGTTGATTAGTTACAAACAATCAAAATTAGCTTTGTGAGCATTATAATAAAAACTTCATATCACCTATGCTTGCATCAAGGCCTTCGTCCTCAGGATTTCGCAGCTCGAATGGAGTTTAGTAGAATAATGCTAAATAAAGTGAGTGAAGATACTACTTTCCTGGATAAGGTTCTTTTTAGCGATGAGGCAACTTTTAACAGAATAGGTGTTGTCAACAGGCATAACATGCACTATTATGCGACGGAAAACCCTTACTGGGTTAGGCATATAGATTTTCAAAATCAGTGGAGCTTGAATGTTTGGGGAGGAGTTATTGGCAGACAAGTTATCGGGCCTTTATTTTTCGACAACAGATTAACAGGTACAGAATGCTTGGATTTTTTGATCGAGCATTTGCCTTTGCTTTTGGAGGATGTCAACCTGCAAACTCGGATGCATATTATGTACTTCCAACATGACGGCGCACCTGCGTGTGCGTAACTATTTGGACACCTGGAGTAACAATTGTTGGATCGGTCGTGATGGGTCTATATCTCGGCCTCCTAGATCACCAGATTTGACACCGATGGACTCATTTATATGGGGCTACGTTAAGCAAGAGGTTTATAGATATTCACCATCTACCCCGGAAAATATGAAGGAAAGTATTAAGGATGGTCTTCTGAACATAAAGGCACACATGCTGAGGATCACTAGATTTTGAGTTAGTAAGCTTTTAATAGAATAACGCACCAAAATTAAGGACAAAAATCACATCATCCATGGAAACAAAAAGACAAACAGTGGGTTAGTTCCATATTGACACTAAGAGTACAGATTTGACGTAAAAACTAATAACGATCAGAACAGTATTCAGTTTCAAGCGTAATAGAGAAAAACAACTATAATAACAACATAAACAAACAATTATCACTACTCAAGAGCTAATCTACAAAAACTGCTCGAAAATATCTCCATTATGTTGAATGCACAGCTCTAGTCTTTGGATGAATGACCGTTGCACATCCCTCAGCATGTGTTCCCTTATGTTCAGAAAAGCATCCTTAATCCTTTCCTTCATATTTTTCGGGTAGATACAATGCGAGATGCTAGGAAACTATTTCATTGGGCTTCAAAATTCATTTTCAAACACGTTTTTAATAATAATGCTCACAAAACTAATTTTGACAGTTTGTAACTTATCAACAATTTATTTGTTTCCTAGGATGATGCGATATTTTAAGGAATTAAGCCGTTTCACAGAAGACGTGCTAATAACCGAAAAAATAGCCGTAAAAACCTAGTATCAAAAAAAGCTTATGAAAAATTGAATCCAAATTTGCACAAATATACAGGGTGATGCATTTGAAATTTTTGAGAGAAACTACAATTTGCGTTTTTGACCACCCTGTATGAGCAAAAATTAAAATTCGAAAAAGTGACAAATAAGATAAAAGCTGAGGTGTGTAAGTTTTTTTGATACAAAACTCAGCACTCCAAATTTTAAAATGGCAGACTGAGGGGTTGCCGAAGTGGGGAGTTTTTCTAGACAAAACACCTTATATCTCAGTAGCTAATTACCAAAATTCCATAGTGTGTTATATCAATTTTCTTCTTTTGAATTGGTTTATCCAAATATGCAATAAAATTTGAGGCATTCTATTTGAAAAATCACAACTTTGATATTTAGGTCGAAATTGGGACACCCTGTATAATGGTCAATATTTTAGAAATGTGCCCTCAAATGTCATGTATGACATGCCATTAATAGATTTTCCCAAAATGTATTTGTTGATGAGTAATATTCCGTCCACACATGGATGGGCCACCCTATAATATATATGTATATGTCTTCAGAATCATGTTTTCTAATCGATGTCATGGTGAAATGTATATAAATGTTGTGCTGCACCCCATGCTGTTATAGCAATATTTGATATGCGCTCAATAAGTGAGCTAAGTATTATTTTCATTTGGTTCATATTATACACCTTAGGAAAAACCATTGTTATACATGGGAAATCATTTCTTGGCAACAGAGCATCGGCTCGTCTACTTTCATCGCTATTCGTACATATTTCCTACCGTTAACCGCAGACCTGTATCACGAATGAGAATAATAGGCAGATAAGCTGTGTTGCCAATTTGAGTAGAGCTTCCCGAATTGTGGGGAATTTAGAGTTAAGTGTTGATTCATTCAAGCTTTTAATCAGCATGGCCTAGACGTTAGAACTTCATAAAGATAACATTGAAGCTGAATGCTGCTGGAGTATAGTGTTTCGAATATTCAAAACGGAGCGGGACACTATACTCGTTCAATGGGTCATCAAGCCACAGTCTTTTCAACAAAGAAATTATTTTACGAAAATGCGTTATATTTTTACGATTTTGTCGTCACCAAATCTCTGTTTCTCAAAATGTACGTCTATTGTAGAATTTTCAGCAAACTAAGCAAGAAACGTGATCTAGTATTTACTCAACATTACGGATTTCTCGAAATACATTAAAAAATGTGACCTAGATACCTAACTGCCCCAAGCTCTTTAAATATAACACCTTAAACCAGGGTGACCAGGTGCTCAGTCACGTTGATTGTCATGTTGTACTGCGCAAGTCAGCAAACAATCTGGTGTAATAAACGTTAGAAATCATCAGGTATTACCAGATTCCCGAATACCGGGCACCATAGTAACCGTTATAGTTGTCCTTCAAAGTTGTCAAATCGCCCCTATGGCGCAAATTCGCCACACCAGGCAACTGTGCTATAAACAAACCCTGTTTATCACTACTATTTGATAGTCGTATGGTAGTTGTAGCCCTATCTAGCGGTCCATGATTTCTCTCAATACTGTTGTATCTCTACTGGCAACAAGAATAGGGATTACAAAATCATTTATACAACAATATACAAACATGAAAAATATGATTTGAACCATGAAACATTAATACAATTTTAATAGTTTGAACTTTTTTCATTTTTGGAATACTCTTATGTGGAATCCGCAGCTATTTTTCCCGAAATTTGGGTAGACTTAGATTTCTTAGAAATATGACTTATTGGTATCGGCAACTGTGCGAATGGGAGAAACAAATCGCATTTGTTGAGCGCATCCGTCTAAGTGGTAGGTGCCAGCGCCCGTTCTGCCATCTCTCTCTTTTATCACTCTTCTACTTTACCCCGTTGTACGTCACACTGCGACGCTGCCGATAGGATCCTACAATCGAGTGTCTTTCACGCACCTATATACTTTTGTATATTTCCATCTCTCTTCCTCATCATAATGTATAATAATGGTTTTTCCCAAGGTGTATACCGACAAGTAATCGGAGACTTACCTTTTCCCCAGAGTTGGTAGTCGATAAACTGTTTTCAATGAAGCTCGATGAAGGGTCTGAAGCATTTCCAGCCGTATTTTTCGTTCTACCTGGAAATAAGTGTGGACTGAGATAAAGTCTGAAAACCACACATGAAAAATACATTTCATGTTGTCAGATGCAATAAACAACGGCGTCTAGACTTTGGTTCAAAATCCCCCTGTGCTTCATCTTTAACCATTAAGGCCCAATAGCTTAAGCAAATTTTATGCAAATTTTATAGGGTGATGAATGCGTAAAGCAGTATAAACTTACAACCTTTGGCACAACAATGAGCTTGGCAACACGTGTCCATCACTACCGGTTTAGATGCCGCAAATTAAGACCACCCTTTAAGCATAAAAAATGTCGCGTGGGTAATATTGTGTACCATAAGGAAGCGGCAGAAGAGCTCTGAACGTATTTTAGCTAAAGATGGCCATATATTGTATTCCGGCGTCCCAAAAGACAAAAGAAAACAGAAAGGTACCAGATCCATCCATCAGTCAGTAGCACAAAAAATTAGAAATCTACTTTGAAAACTGCTTGTTTAGTTCTGATGCTGTCTCCTAGATGGCGCTGATATCTTTCACAATCCTTTTTGGAATACTATAGGTACATGATTGACTATCTGCGGCTACAATAGAGTCAATGTCAAAATATACAGTCTTGAGAGGGTATTTAAAATTTTGTCGTGTTTGGACTTTCCTGACCTTCTATAATAATTTGAACGAACGTTGGGTTTTAACGTATATTTTGATTATAATTTAAGGTACAAGTGGATAAAGGTGTTATGTAACATTTTTTAAAAATTGCTTTTTTGCATTAAACTAACGTTAAGGAGTGATTCTTTCATTCTATTACTACTTTGTTGCAAAAACAAGATAATAACAAACTAATCAAAATAAACATTTAAAATTTCAATAAAGTAAAAAGTCCCAATAAAAATATTTGAAATCAATTTTCTTTCTCTACAGTGATTCTGCTACATGACACTTTTATCCACCTGTGTCTTCAATTCCATACAGTCGCATTTATACATTCATTGTTATTTTTATTTATCCTATCAAATATTCCAACAACAGCATTTCTTCACTATCTACACTGATACGTCTATGATGTGTGCTGGGTATTACGAATGGAAATGGTATTGAAAACGTACATCCTGGTCCTTACTTACTCCATTATTAAGTTCAGTGTAACTCTTGATCTGCACGTAATATTATTTATTATACGTAGTTGAAGTAATTTCGGCACGTTATATACAGGGTGATATCACTGATAATATACAGGGTTACGTATACATTTCAGAAAAAAAACAATCAAAACTGTGTATCTTACTTCAAAAGAGTTTTAATCACAATATAGACAAATTACTTTCTGATGGCATATTATGTTGGTTGGCATTCCTCTAAACAAGTGTCGAGTTTGTAAGGATTCTTCGTCAAAAAGACTGATAGCGACATGTCTAATAATAAATGGACACAATTTATTACACAATCCAATAAGACAAAATCAAGTGCGGATAAATCATATCATATAGGCTGCCACAGGAAAAGTACCACTGACAACCTGGCAAAAATAAGTGAGGTTATGTAAATTTCCTAAATAAAAGGACCAACCCTACGAAGGTGGTCAGATTCAAATTATTTCGCATTTGGTAACCCGGCATACCGACACTTCAAATATCATTGTTAAGGCATTATCGCTAAAGTTAATAGGGAGTTTTCGCATAACGCTTAGAGAAGCGACCTAGGCGCAAACGCTATCCGGTAAAGTACATTACGTATACGTTAAGTTAATCGGTTGTGGATACTTTTCGCAACAGCATGAGAAATAACGTGGACATAACCTAAAATTTGTGACCTTAAAGCTGTACCCTACAACGCTACAACCTCAATACTTTGGCTGTAAAGGTGTCTTTGACGAAATGGATGTATACATAACTTCTTGATTTGGCCGCTATAGGGGCAGTGAACAACGAGGAGTTGGAGACTGGGATTTTGCACAGCATTCTCAACAGACAAGTTCCCCGTTCGCTTGACTTCTTTCGCAGTACACATAATACAAACTTTATGAATAAAAATGAAAACAACAGGCCAACCGATTTTTTTTCAAATTAAGAAAAATCACCCATTAACGGCACCTAACCTCAAATCATAACGATCATCGCCCGATTGGTTCCGGGTATCCACGAAACGATCATATACCGCCCCGCGCAAAGTGTTCTCAAATTACACTAGGCGGTAACGTAATTAGTGCCCGCTATCATGAAACCCACGACTGAGCATCCGTATCTGTCAAAATAACGTGCCTAGTAAAATACCGCAGCACGTTAAGTGGCATGCGAAAACTCCATAATACCAGTTGTATCGTCCCTCTATTTTACCAGTTGAAAGTTATATTTTCTCCGTATTTGTAGAATACTACTGCAGGGGTATTACGTCACTTGAAAAGTTACAATAGGTCGTTTTTTTGACATTATGTCGTTTTTTGACGTTATGTAGGTTTTCCCATAAGACGCCAACTTGGAAATAGCTGTCGTTCACTTCATGCTCACTCTTAGCAAGCGCGAAATGAATTATTTGCACACGAGCCTATCTGGTCACCTCTTTGACATATCGTTTTTATTGACATTATGTAGGTTTTTTACGTAATAACCCTGCCAGTCCAGTCGACAAATTAACATTCGTTATCTGATTTTTATGTCGTCTTACATTATCAACAGTGATCTTCCATTATCTATTATATATGATAATATTGAACAAACCTAGTGGAACCAATGGTGGAAGTCCCCGAAGTTCCTTTTGTGAACTCGGGATCAGTTCTGCTAAGGTAGGAAAAATAGTTGGAAAGGCATTTTTCCTCAACCTATTACGCGTGTCATTTGCAAACATATGACTCTCGAAATGAAATCCACACATTTTATAAGACGACTTATAAAGATTTTCTTTTCCCATTAAGTCTTTTCTGCCACATGCCAGAAGCCAAACGTTTGACCTGTAAGAGTACAAATAATGCCAGTTGGGAATGTCAATTTATACATAATACAGGGTGTTAAGAAGTGAGGTCAAATATTTGAAGCGGCAGTTCTTGGGTACATTATATGGAAACTCTTTGAATGAAAACAAGTCTTAAACGTCTAAAATATTATAAGGCTACTATAAAAAGAAAGATAATTTTTATTATGTAAAGGACATATGTTCATACGTATACAGTACTTAACTCTTAGTGACCCAAATATCGCCCCTTAAATGATTTACCTCAATTTTAATACACCCTCCTGTATATCAGCTAAATAAATCATTTACCTGCCAGTATCTGTCGGGAACTTGAAAAAACTATATTGACAATTATTTGAATTGTTTGTACAAAATTTAGCGGCACATCGACTTATTCCACTAGGTGCTGTACTATACATGGTGCATAAAATTCACTGAATCCCACTCTGTCCAAAGAATAGCGTTTCACAGTTCACTCACTACGCTCTCGGCAGCCGAACCAAAAGTGGTGCCGGATTGCTCAGCATAATAACCCGAATGCGCATTATGCGTTACGCGCATCGACTTCAAAACAAGGATAGACCCAGCAAGTCATTCATAAAACTACATTCGACTAGTTGACGACATAAACAAAGCACAAAGTGACGGCTAGGGGCTATGAGGGAATGAGAGGGGAAACGCCGCATGAGAATTCAGGCTGTGAAACCTAACGTCACTGAAAACTCTATGTACAGTACAACCAACTTATAATGGACTCGGCGAGACTGTGACAAATAGTTTATAGGCGGATAACCATCTTAAAAGAAACACTTATTTAATGAAAAAAAAAACCGCCGAAATAACATTAAAAGCTTAAAATGTGTTTGTTAAACATGTATTACATAAATAAAGATACAGACAAAAAAGTTTTTGAAATTTGCATTTTTTTCGGAGTCTGGTACACATATTACAGGCATACGTACTATACTATATATAAAAACCGTAAATTAATTGGTAAAAAGCTAGTCATTTCATTTGAACAGATTGTTTTTTGTATAATTATTTAGAACAGCACGTTGAATTTTATTTAATTTGGTAAGTGTGGCTGTCTGTCTTCTTCTTGCTGAAAATAACGTTGCAACTTTTTCACGCAGTCTAATACCTCCTTAGTTGTCACTGGAAGCTCTTCTTCATATTTGTTTTCTAGTTCGTCGTTCGTTATCAACTGATCCTTCATTGGCCAAATTGGAGTCTGACAATTTCTGTGTTGCTATTAAATTATTGTCAACATTTACATACTCATTAAATTTGGCTAAATTCAGGAAACTATTAATTTTCAGCAAATCACTTAATGGAATTTAATCTTCTGGATTATATGTGACTATATGTTTTTCAATAAACCAGAATGGCGAAAACAATTACGAATCGATTCTCGAGTAACCAATTCCCATGCAATAGTAAGCAAATTTATAGCATCTAAAATGGTGACTGCTTTGGTAATGTTGACATATTCTTGAAGTTCCATAATATTATGGTTATCAATCCATGCAGTACAGTAGAATAAAGGAAACACTCAGTGATTGCTAACCTTTCAGGTAACCAAAACACTAGACCCAATAGCACATGAACACTGTAATTAGGTCCACGATGCGCACTACTTGGTCCGAGAAGCGATCTCTTTCACGCACTATTTGAACTGTGATGCGACCCACGCCCGCATTTTTAAGAAAGTTTATCCAGGGAACAAGTGCCCAGAGAAGGTATGGAATGTATAACATACAGGTAAACAGGCGTAAGGACCGTCGTGCTGAGTGACACTAAGCAGACTTGTGAACCTTTTGGATAGATTTTGTGTGCTACAGGGTTGAACTCACATGCAAAAATGTGTTTGAGATATTTCGTTAGCTTACATTGGTAACTTTCTTCTCAACTGAAAATAACTCACCACACATTTTTCCAAAAACAATGTTATGTCTTTCTTAAACCTGTCTAGCCAACCGGAGCTGCATTTGAAGTAATCTCCAATCAATTTTCCAAATTCTTCAGCCTTTATTTGTAGCATCGGTCCACTTATTGGAAAATTATTAGCACGCTTTTGTTGAAACCATTGAAACAGCATATCATCGACTTGGGGATGCAGCGATTGTCGCATTTTTTTCTTTTGACTATATGATTTCCAGTCATTTTTAATTTTGTCACGGTTTTTCCAAATATTTGACACAGTGGACTTTTTCATAGCCATACGAGCACATATATTTGCTTGAGATGAACCCTGCTCAAGCTCACTAACTATTGTGAACTTTTCGCGTAAAGTGAATGCACGTTTCCCACTTTTCGACATGTTTATAACTCTAATAAATACAGTATAACACTGGTGGCGTGGCCACGTTCGAATGCAAACTGCGAAGCCAAACCGCCGTAAACGATTGCATCAGCTAAATCTGCTTTGGGGAACTACCAAAATAGCTGGCATATAATGGATTAAAATACTACTCCGCTATAAGCGAGGGTCTATTTTTAGCGAGTCTATGACATCGGAGGATTTTACTTGCAATTATTTATAGGACGTTAAATTGTGTCCATTATATACGGGTTTCCATTATAAGCAAGGTCATTATAATATAAGTGGATTCCACTGTACTATTACACATAGGCGTAGCATACAATACGTATAGGGGTGACAAAATAAGCGTATTGAAATCGGGAGTATCACAAAAAAGCGGTACTTTAGTAGGACTATCACTTCTGATGCTGATCATGTTGAGGAAGTATGGAATGATTGCCTACAAAGAAGAATTAATTCGTATGTAACAGTATAAAAGCACAAAAGTTTAATAAGCCTTACTCTTCATTTGATGTGCCGGGCAAGTAATACATCTCTTCATCCGTGAATAACCAGTAAACAACAATAAATAATTGCTGTGAATAGAATACTGCTGATCAGGATTTATCAAACATTTAGTAAGGATTACATTAAGGCATATATCAAACTGAAAGAGTTCCACCTTCATAGTCTTCTTTATGGCACAGCTTGAGGTGAGCTCTACTTACCTTCTTATTGTGCTTAACCTACAATGGTGGTATTTTGCCATCTAAAATATCAATTCAGCAAATATAAAATGCCACCATATGGATGTAGGGCTCCAGAATTGTTCAATTTCATAGAAATTTCAATATACTACAAAATAA
Organism: Acanthoscelides obtectus; assembly: GCA_963669975.1. Taxonomy (NCBI): domain Eukaryota; kingdom Metazoa; phylum Arthropoda; class Insecta; order Coleoptera; family Chrysomelidae; genus Acanthoscelides; species Acanthoscelides obtectus. The sequence continues at coordinate 78,355,453 of CAVLJG010000006.1, forward strand.
TATGATAGAGAATATAAATTAAACTTACTTTTTTCTAGCAGTAGTACTACAATCTGAGTCTTCTTGCTTCAATCAACTTACAGATGATTCTGAACTAGAATAAAGCATGTGTAGTCATTAACCAACAAAAAAATCTTTAAAATTAATTCCTGATCAAATTATGGACTTCTACATAGTGAGATACTAATGCATAGAAATACTTCATGAAATTAAACACTGAATGAAAGTATGAGTTATAAAAATTAATGTGCATATATAAAAATACACCAAAAATCAAACGCAAGTATAGTTTTAATCAAAGTATGCGCAGCTCAGCTTATGCATTGTGACTTCAACAAACCAAGTTTCAATCGAATGTACTGTCACTGTTTTCATAACAATGTAATGTAAGGTATAAGCATCATCGTAATTTCAGCTCATAAGATGCAGATATGTTAACTACAATTTTTGATTGCTTATAGAGCATGTCTTAACTCATTTTATTATCTGTGAAATCAATAAACTATAACAGTACCTAGTTTCTCAATTATTCAAATGATATAATTGAGCAAAATTATAACAGTAATTATAGGTACATTTATCTAAGTC